>CAWUFW010004898.1:965000-1441190 GCA_963921515.1 Calotriton arnoldi | reverse complement strand
AAAGATGGGCAGACGCGGTGAATTGTAGAAGAAGGGCTTTATTTAGAAGAACTCGTGGCACAGCAGGAGTAGGCGCCCTCCGCTCTCCTCTCTCTATCTCCTCCGTCCACATCTCTCCACATTCTAGAATCACTGCTGACGGGGAGTAGTGGAGCTAGAGTAGGAAGAACAAGAGCAGAGCACCGAGCCACAATGAGGAACATAACAAATGAATTAACATAACACATCTTCCCCATCACACAAAAGACACACAAAAAAAATATATATATGTATGAGAAGAAAGAAAAATGGATTAAGATGCAAAGGAAAATGGTGGATTAAGGATTCAGCATCACAAACATAATCCGACATCCACTTGGGCTTAGAGCGTACTACGTTTGTCACAAAGTGGTAAATCAATCTCGGTGTTGCTTTGTTCCCTCCCCAGGTGGCAGAATCTGCATTTCACGACATGGTAAATCAACATTAGTGATGCTTTGTTCCCCACCAGTGGAAACAACCAAACCATTGTTTACATTTGAAGAAGCAGAATCATTAATAACAGAATCATGAGTGTTATCACAATTGTAATCAGAGTTGGTATGAACGCAATCCTTAGTGATAATTTCCCACTCAGAGTAGGCATCAGAGGAGCAGGTGGTATCAGAGAAGTGTGTGTTACTTAGACCAACTAGAAGCGGGTCGAAATGGCTACCCTTTTAAGTTCCAAATCCTACCACCAGATAGTCGTACAGCATTTTTTAAAACCTTGTCAGCTCTTAATGGTTTAGAAATATTGACTACTCGCCTTGCATGTTTCCAGGGTTTGCTTGACTCTGACCCAGGAACCAGCCTTAATACAGAACATTACTGGTGTGATGTTTTAGGTTATCACATTTCATGATCCTTGTTACTTTTGTTGACGATCCTTGACCTAATGACCTCTACACAGGGGTGGTACTGCGCAAATGGCTTCCCTAACCCACTCTGGATTACATTTAGTTCTAGCACCACGACCCCTCATGACTTGAGAAGGGAAACTTCCAAAGAATCATGAGGAGTGGTCCTATACATCCACACAGTTTTAAAAATGTGTACTTCCCAATCACAACCGTTCTGGACAGCCATTTGAATCGAATTCTTTAAAACTCCATTAAATCTCTCTATCATGCCATTACCAGAAGGATTGTAAAGAGATGTGGTCCTGTGTTTTATGCCAGCTCTTTTTAAAATATTCTTGAGTCATATTAGACATGAGTCTGGACTCCATTGTCTGGAAATTACTGCTGCACAGGTAAACCTTCCTCAATAAATGTCCTGTCAAGAAACTTCAAAGCTTCATAGAAGTAATTTCGTTAGCAATGGGTGATGACAGGCCATCTTGAGAAAACGTCCATGATTGCAATGATGTATTTCTTTTCCAGACCGATTGGAGCCCGTAATGTCAATAGCAATAGTGTGCCAGGGTTTGGTTGGAACAAAAGACTCACCTAAATTAGCTCTTAAAGTGACTAGGGATTTATCAGAATTGCAGCAAAGGTAAACAATCACGCACAACTCTTTCGATAAGAACATCCACACCGGGCCACCAAAACCATTGCTTGACCCTTTGTTTGGATTTAACAATGCCACTGTGCTCCTCATGACAAAGTCTGACAATTTTCATTCTCAATGAAAAAGGAGGAATAACCTTGTCTCCTCTGAAAATGAATCCATTGGTAACAGAAAGTTCATGTCTGATTTCCCAAAAGGCTCTAAAAGCCTCTGGAGGTTTTACTTTTGCAAGGCCAACCATTATTAATGAACACAATCTGCTTGCTGTAAAATGGAATCAGATTTATAACTATTTGACCATTCATTCACATCAAAGCTGGACAAACCTTGATTGTGAACCAAAGCAACTTGTTCAATGTCCCCTGAAAGTCGGAATGGTCACACTCCACGCATCTCAATGAGGCAATCTAGACAGAGAAATCCGCAATTACGTTCTTCTTGCCAGGGACATACTCAATCTGGTAAACATAATCTTGTAACCGCAAAAAGCAATCTTGCGATTCTAGCCAAAGCATTCCAAGATTCCTTCTGAAGTGAGTAACTTGACCAACGGCTTGTGATCGGTGCGTAAAACACAGGACTTCCCCCAAACAAAAAGATCGAAAATGGTCATAGCCCATGCACATGCTAGAGTCTCCTTTTCAATTACAGAAAATTTTTCTTCCAGAAGGGGATAAAGCACGGGAGGCATAACCAACAATATTCTCTTTGCCATCAGCCCTTATTTGGGATAAAACACCACCCAATCCCTTGTTGCCTAGCGTCCACAGTGACAAAGTTATCTAAATCAGGATCAAAACCCTTTAGAGCAGGGGCTTCTACAATGGCAAGTTTGATGTTGTCAAACTCCGATTGACACTCGTCGGTCCACAAAGGCTTGACCCTATTCTTCGAGAAGCTGTCTAATGTGGAACATTTTAGACGAAAAAATGTTCACAAATCTGGAATAAAATTCAGCAAGTCCCAAAAAGGACCGTACCTCTTCCTTGTTCTTGGGGTTGGGTGCATCACGAATAGCCTCTATCAAACAAGGTTTAGGGGAAATACCTTCACTACTGAGAGTATGACCTAAGTATGTGATGGATTTGGCCGGCAAACTTACATTTAGAATGTTCAACTTCGTTAACCCCTATGGACTCCAAGATGGTAAGGACGTTATCCAAAATTTTGTCATGTTCAGTCCTATCAGCACCAAAAAATAAGGATATCGTCTTGGAAGCACCTGCCAGCGTTTTTGATTTGACCAAATAAGTGGTACATTAACCTCTGAAAAATAGCAGCCGCAGAGGCTAAGCCAAAAGAAGTCTCTTATACTGGAAACATCCAAAGGAGTGATAAAGGCTGTCAACTGTTTACTCTCATCCGCAAGGGAGATCTGATGGTAAGCAGCAGAAAGATCCTATTGAAGAAAACCACTCAGCATTTTTCACCAGGGACAACATTTCAGAAATTTTTAGGAAGGGGGAAATTTATCAACTACAATATTATTGTTTAGATGTCTGAGATCAATACACAATCTCAATTTGCCATTACTGCGTCTAGCAACTACAACCGGAGAAATCCACACCGCGGATTCAATAGGTTCTATTATGTCAGCTTTAACCTTTAATTTTTCTAGCTCTTTTTCAGCCATCCTCCCTGAGAAGAACAGGAATTTGTCAGACCTTATGAGTGCCTCGGGACCGAAGCACTAGACTTCCGGTACGATGCGGTGTCCAAAATCGTTAAGGTTCCCTACCACTCCATCAAAAGCCCAACTTGGGAAATTTCTCTAACAATTCCCTTAGAAAGAAAATCACCCTCATTGAGCACCATGACAGGATCCAAACTGTTGGGGTTGAGAATGATATCCAATTTACCCTGGTCCTCCAGCCTAAAACTGCAGGTCCTTTCTTGGCAACATAAAGGTTGCTGGTAGTCTGTCTATTCTTAAGCATAAAAACTAAACATCTGTACCCAACCATATCTATTTTCTCACCAGAGAACCCTTCGAGGATGAATATCAGATTCCAAGTTTGTCGCCTAGTGCAACAAAAAGAGATTTCCCGTTTCCTCATCTACAATAGTATATGGCGAGCCAGAATCCGCATACATTTGTACTGGGATGCCCCCGATAATCATGTTACACAGCGGTTTTTTAATAGATCTATTGTTGGCAGTCATTTTATATTCCAGATGAATAATTCTTTTGGATTCAAATTTTGAGAACAACTACTAGAATCATTAATATTAAGTTTCTTAATACTATTCTCACAATCACTGGAGTCACAGTGCAGACTTCATCCAAACATTTGATTTTACCACTACTCTTTCTCTTACAAGCTTTGGTGAAGTGACCCACTAACCCCACAATTTAAGAACATCGTTGTTTTAAAGCAGGACATGTTTTACTGGACGCTGAATGTGTGGGACTATCACAACGGTAACATTTAAATTTGAGTATTACGAAAAATACTCTTTCTTTTTTTGTTACTTCATTTTTGTGTTTAACCTGATTATTTATTTTTTTTGGATTGTAGACATTCTGTCTTTAATTTTGCTGACTACCTCTGCAGATGTTTCTGCAATAGCGGCATCTTGTTTTAAGCAATTCAGGCGCTGCGACTAGACATTTCGGCTTTTCTAACAATGCTCAGAAACATCTTTTTAACTCAGCATCTCCATTTATCCATAACCTATCTTGTACAGCTGTGGTCCTCATTGTGCATAACTACTTGATCTCTGATGAACTGATCAACTAAATGATCAAACTTACAATCAGGAGCCAGGATTTTCTTAAAGCTTGAGAAACGTATTCATCTACCATTTCATTAGCTGCTTGTTTTCCTATGGAAAAGCTACGAAACCTCACAATGCCAATACAAACTTTGGGAGCAAAGTAGGTGACAAAAATCATTCATAATAGCATCAAATACATTAACATCACCACCCCCTAAAGCTTTGGTCATTCCTTCGTAAGCCCTTAACCCTCCTGGACCAACAGAATGCAAAAGGAGTTTCTTTTTCCTGTCATTTGTCATTTTCCCCATCTTCATCGATAGTGTCTATAAAAGTTGAGGAAAATAGGCTTTCCACATTCTGACCACTTTTTATGCATGGATCAGATCCAGCAGGCCAGAACGCTTGAGGAGGTTGGATTGAATGGTTTTGACTGGTCATACGTGAAGATAAGGGAAACGCTAAAATTAGAGGCAGGAATAAGGTGTACGCGATTGGGCAGGCTAATTTAGAGTGCACCACACTGCGAACATCAAATAGAAACAGCAGCGTATGAATAATCCATTAAATAGATGTACGCATTAAGTAAAAGTGAAAGTAGTTGCTCTAAGATGAAAGTTTCCTAAAGCAAGAGTCAGCTGTGAAGAGCGTCTCGAATAAACAATGAATAGGTGATATTGTTTATTTATATGTAATCAGGGAGTGCGCAAATAGACATAGCGATTAGAAAAGTGTGCGCATCCACCGCGTTGCATTGGTGGAAGCAGCTGTGTAATTAATTAGGTGTGCGCTTCACCGAGATAAATCAGAAGCTGTCGTTGGTGCCTAACAAAATGGTGGCACGTAAAAGGTCATAAATTATGCTGTAATCAGGAGTGCACACAAATGGACTACCAATTTTATAGGTGGTGCGCATCACCGCGTACATTAGTGTGGAACCAGCTGTGCAATTGATTAGGTGTGCGCTTCACCGAGAGAAAAATGAAGCGCGTTGGTGCCTGACAAAATGGCGGCACGTAAAGGTCACCGTGCGTGACCCGAAACGTAGCAGCGTGAGTTGAAAGCTGGCATTAAAGTGTGGAATGGAGATGCACAAAGGAAGAGAACTCTGCTGTGTCACCAGATTCGACGAAGCACGAGGGTAAAGGCGCTCGTGAGTAAACAGTTGGAGAGAGTTGTATTAGTTTAAAACAAAACGGCAGAGAAGAGGAAGTAATGGCTTAAAAGTCAATGGCACCCAGGTGGACACGGCCTGTAGTACGTTGTCCAGCACAACATCGTGGGCAGGAAAAATTGGCGCGTTCACTCCCGCTTCTCAATAGTTGGAGAAGAGGTTTTTTTTTAAGTCATCCAGGGATAATCCGACCCAAGATACCAACGTCCGTCAATCCGTCTGTTCCACTCGTCGCCAATTGTAAAGATGGGCAGACGCGGTGGTTGTAGTAGAAGTATTTATTTAGATGAACTCAGGTACAGCAGAGAAACACCTCCGCTCTCTTCTCTGTCTCTCCGTCCACACATCTCCACATTCTAGAATACTGCTGACGTGGAGTAGTGGAGCGGAGTGAGGAAGAACATGAGTGAGACACTGAACCATAATGAGGAACATAACAATGAATTAACATAACACCTACCCTCTCCAGCGGCTGACTGTTCCTGAAGAGAAGTTTGCCTACTTCTCCAGCGGCTGTTCGTACCTTCGTTTATCCTCTTGGATACTCTGGTGAGGAGGTCAGCGGGAGGGGCTTGTGGCTGCTTGCTGATTTTTGGCTGTGAAATTGTAAGGAAATGCCAATCTGTGAAGCTGTTTACTGGGGATCAGCTGTGCGCATATAACGCTGGGTGAAAGTTCGTTGGGATCTGAGCTCTTCACACTTGAGCTGCCTGCTGAGACTGATGACGCACTGGAATCCTGCATGGGGATTCGGTGATTGATCTGCGTCACCAGTCTTCTGTGTAACTCTGGTATTTAATTGAGAGCTTGGAAACTGGGCGTATGTACGTGCATAAACCTTGTCTGCACGGAATGCCGTGTCAATTCCTCTTCAGAGCAGAGTGCACGGAAGTCGTGTCAATTTCACTTTAAAGCTGTGTGCAGAAGCCGTGTCAATTACTAATCACAGCGAGTGAAGAGAATGAAGAGAAGCTGTGTCAATTTCTCTTCACAGCGGAGTGCGTGCAGACTAATAAATCATTACTCAGTTCTGCTGAGTGGTATTTGACAGGAAGCTTGTGGCGTTTGGAGAAGGAAATCAATTAGCACTTCAACTGAACAAGTTTCCTTGGAAGGTTTAATTGGTACATTTTCACAGCAGAGTGACTTTTCCCTTTGAAATAACAGTTTACCTTTCTTCACATTTTAGCAGCATTTTAAGCCTCACGTTGCAGTCCGTATTCTCTTTGAATGTATTTCTTCCTTACAGTGCCATTTAATAATTAGAAGTATTCTTTTTTAAAGAAGAATTAATTAGAATTTTATCAGGACAGTTTTTTTTTCTTAATAGTATGCCAGTCAGTATCTATGATTACATATTAGATGTGCAACGAGGTTGTATGCTTTGAGGTTGGGTGTTTTCAATTTGTAAAACAGTAATTTTCTTCAGTCATTGCTAGGAAAATATTTATAATACTGTTATTCATATAAGGAAATTTCTGTCTAGGCTTTAATTTCTTACAGTTAGGATTTGAATGTCTCTGTGGTTTTTGTCAGAGACTGTTGTTGCATAACTTAATTGGTATTTTTTGGCCTTGGTTTAAGTGCAATTTTAAAAAAAAATAATAATAATAATATTCAGGTATACAGTTCTCTGATTTTAAATTGAAATATGCAGTCTGTAAACCCACCACCTCCATTTTTGGAGAGTCCAGGTTCACCTCAGATCCAATGGAGACAATGGTTTGATGCATTTGAAACGTATATAGGTGCTATTGGCGCATCACGATTCAGGGCTGAAAGAAGGAAATATCTTCTTCTTAACTCATTGGGATTCGAGGAAAGAGAGGTTTTCAAACACCTGCCTGAGATTGTGTTGGCGGAGAGAGAAGTCCTTGATGAATATCAAGAAGCTGTCAAGAAATTAGTAATCAAATTTGATGTGCAACCCAGTTTAGTTGTTTTAAGGCACACATTTTTTAAGCGTGCGCAACTACAAAGTGAGAATGTTGATACGTATCTCAGTGCGCTGCGTAAACTGTGCGCTGAGTGTCAATTTGGTGAGTACAGGGACCAACTGGTTAGAGATCAATGTATTGCACATTGTTGTGACAAACAAATTCAGCAAAAATTGCTCACTATGGGTAATCCCAGTCTTGAAGAAATTATTAAAGTGGCAAAAAGTGTAGAATTGGCACAGAATTCGATTAAGGAGCTGAGTGTGAGTTCCAGCTCTAAAGAAAGCGTAAATGTTGTTGCTACTGCAAATACTAATAGTAGTACTACACGAAAGTTTAAACCGAGTGAGAAAGGGTCTTTCAAAAGGGGCAATATCTGTTACAGATGTGGGTATCCTCCACATGGTAAGGACAACAGATTTTGTCCAGGAAAAAATGCTAAATGTCACAAGTGTGGGAGAATTGGACATCTGGCAAAAGTATGTCAATCTAGTTTAAACAAAACTGAAAAAGTTAACTGTGTAGTTAAGGATGAGCAGCTAGGTGAAAGTGATATAGTACAAGATTTTCAGGACATGATTGTAACTGTCACGGATGATGGTATTGTTTCGGGTGATCCGTCTGATTGTGTTGATCCGTATGTAGATGTGTTGGTGGGCGATGTTTAAGATTATTGGTGGACTCTGGTGCTCGTATAACTATGATCACCCCTGATCTTTTCAAGAAGTCTTGGGGGGACAGATCACTTTTTCCTCCAGATAGGGCACCCGTTTCATATGAAGGACGCAAAATAGATGTGGAAGGTTTCATTGAGGATGTGTTGGAATTTAAGGGTCGGAAGATTCAGGGTAAAATTTATGTAGCTGTTCGTGGTTTAAACATCCTTGGTTGGTACCATCAAGGCCTTTTTTAAATGGTTTTAAGACCGGGAACTAGTGAACAAGTTTTAGTTGTACAAGATATTCCAAATTCACTCTGTTTAGAGCAGGAATTTCCTAATGTGTTTTCAGACTCTCTTGGAAAAATTGTGGGTTTTAAGCACAAGATCAAAGTAAAAAAAAATGCTGTGCCAGTAAAGCATAAGGTCAGGTCGGTGCCGTTTAGCCTTAGGGGAGATCTCAAGGTGGAATTGGACAGTTTGGAAAAATCTGGAATCATTGAGCCTGTGGAATCTAGTTTATGGTTAAGTCCATTGGTTGTCGCACGAAAACGGAATGGGCAGATCCGCTTATGCATAGATTTGAGGAGTCTTAACAAAGAGATTTGGGTAGATTCCCATCCGCTTCCCAAGATTGGTGACCTGTTAGAAGAATTGAGGGATTCTCAATGGTTCTCTAAGATTGACTTAGCCTCAGCGTACCATCAGATCATGTTGGATGATGAGTCACGTCACTATACAGCTTTCAATTCCCCTTTTGGTTCTTTTCAATTTTGCAGGATGCCTTTTGGCCTCGCATCTGCGGCTTCCATGTTCCAAAGGGTAATGCAGTCAGTACTTCATGACGTTAAGGGTGTTGTCATATTTCAAGATGACGTGCTTATTTTTTCGAAACATTTAGAAGAGCATGATAAAATTTTGAGGACTGTGCTGGGTATATTTGAAAAAAAAGGTATTGTTGTAAAGAAAAACAAATGTGAGTTCTGGAAGAGAGAGATAGAATTTCTGGGACACCTTGTTTCGGCTGATGGGGTAAGTCCTAGACCTGGTTTGGTAAGAGCAGTGGTTGAGTGTCCATGTCCGAAAAACAAGGACGAGTTACGCTCCTTTTTGGGGTTGTGTGAGTTTTACTCACGTTTTATTCCTGATTATGCTAGCAAAATGAAGGTACTTTCTAATATGTTAAGGACGAATGTCACTTTTGAGTGGGACAGTAACTGTCAGGAAACTTTTGAGTTAGTCAAGTCAGAAATGGTTAATGCCAAAACGCTTAGAGCTTATGACCCGACTGTTCCTTGCACCATCACAGTTGACGCTAGCAACTATGGTCTAGGGGCTGTTCTTACGCAATCTTCAGGTGTGAGTGAAGTTACCATCAGCTATGCTTCTAGAGTACTGCGAGATCCTGAACTTAACTATTCAGTGATTGAAAAGGAGCTTTTAGCGTGCTATTGGGCATGCGAAAAATTCAGAACCTACATTTGGGGTAGAAAATTTGTCATTCAAACTGATCATAAACTCCTTGTATACATTCTGGGAGGAGAACGTCTCAAATATGCCACACCACGGATTGCTCGTTTGACCACCAAACTTTTACAGTATGATTTTGTGGTAAAGCATATCCCTGGGAAGCAAAATGTCAGGGCTGATATGCTATCTAGACTTCCGTTATGTGAGGATGACATCATGGATGTGGTGGAGGACAAGGACTGTTTCATTGCTTTTGTTGCTGTAGTTGAAAACAAAGCTTGCAGTGAGGTTGAATGGAAAGAGGCGGTGAGTGAGGACTTAATTCTCGTCAAAGAAAAGGAATACATTGTGAGAGGTTGGCCCAGAGAGAGGTGTGTGTCTCCTGAAATCCAGCCTTTTTGGAAAGTGGCAGAGGAGTTGTCCATTGAAGACGGTGTCGTCATGAGGGATGGTAGGTGTATTCCTCCCATGAAAGTACGTACCAAGTTGGTTGATTGTGCACATGATGGTCATCTTGGAGCAACCATGACAAAAAGGCGTGTTAGACTGCACTATTGGTGGCCTTCTATGGACAAGGACATAGAAGGGAGAGTCAAGGAATGTGTTGTCTGTAATGGGGCAGAAAAAGGTTTGAAAGTTGTTACACCTCCTCTTCAGCCCATCTCTTTTCCTACGAAGCCATGGCTTAAGGTGGGTATTGATTTAGTTGGTCCATTCAATTTTCTTCCTCACAACTTATGCTTTGCGTTTGTGTTAATGGACTTCCACAGTAAGTGGCCAGAAGTCAAGTTTTGCACTGCTCCCACAGCTAGCAATGCCATTCTCTTTCTTAAAGAGATATTCATGAGAGAAGGGTTCCCTGAGGCTCTAGTCTCAGATAATGGCGTGCAGTTTGTTAATCAGGAAATGGGTGTGTTTTTGAATGAATCTGGCGTGAAACACTTATGAAGTTCGGATGGACACCCTCAAACGAACGGTTTGGTCGAGAGAATGAACAGGGTTGTGGTGGAATGCATTAAGTGGGCTAAACATAATTGTTTTGATGTGGAGGGGGCTGTCAGATCCATGTTGTGGTTTTATCGCACTACGCCACATTCACTTACAAAAGTTGCACCTTTTGTTTCACTTAAAGGTAGAGTGCCCACTTCTGTTCTTTATCCTGTTTGGCTTTTAAGAACTGTTTGTGACAAAGTTTCGTGTTGGGTGGATCATGTTGCCTTGGAATCTCGAGTCAAAGTTGCGCAGAAGAAGATGTCCGACAGGTATAATCAAAAGAAGTCTGCCAAGACAGTCAACTTGTCTCCTGGGGACATGGTTCGTATCAGAAACACAAATTTTGTAAAAACAAAAGGTGGTATGTCCTTTGGTGAACCAGTCTGTGTCGAGAAAGTTTGTGGTGTGCTGTTATGGTACGTGGTGGGCATTGGTGGAATTTGTGTAAAGTTGTGAAAGTTCAGTCTGCTGTTAATAATTGCAATGGCACCAGAGGTGATGTTGTTTTGCCTTCTGGTCTAACCAATGTGTCTGCAGGCAATCCTCCGTCTGGACCAGCCAATGTATCTTCAGGTAATGTTTCTGAAACCAATGTGACAAGTCATGTGCCAAGGAGATCTATTCGTGTTAGACGTGTTCCTTGGAGGTTACGATGATCTCTTCTAGAAACCTGTGTTAATTCTGTTACATTTATTGTTCTGCTCCAGTAATCGTTCCTATTTCTCCATGTTTTAGCATTTTGTATAATCTGCATTAATTGTACTATATCAGATATTTTTCTTGTATTCCCTTACTCATTCTATTTGCCTCCTTATATTTTTCTTTTCTTTTCCTATTTACAATGTATGTTTTTTTTTTTTTTTTAACAAAAAGAGGTAATATGTTGTGCTTAGATATGCTTGTTAAGGTTCTTTAAAGAACTCCATGGGTTGTCATGGTGCTGAGATGTGGTAGTTCTAAGAAGAGTCAGTTGGTGCCTCTCTGCTGTCGTGAGAGTAGCGGTGGCTCGTAATTCCCACGAAATAAATCTACAAGCTAAGCTACTGTGTCCTGTGGTGGTATATTATATGTACAGACACAACAAAAAGCTTTAAGTTCCATGCGAGTGATCGTGTGCCTTAAGCGAGTAATAGCTAGCTTAGGGGATAAGTTAGAGGAAGCTACTGTAAGCGCAGATGGAGACCCATTGAGAGTGCGCTCACTTATGTGGTCGGGAGCTCCCAGGTCCCCCACAGAAAGTCTGCGCTCAGCATTTTGAATCTCCTTATCCAGGGCATTAGAGGCGCTCGTGAGGAAAGAGTCTAGAGTATTAGAGGGCTCACCTCCATGTGTTGTAGTCTTCCGTTTCCCCATCTACGGGTATAGATCTGGACGGACTATGAGGCTGGAGTCAGACATTATAGAGAAGGGGCCCAGCCCAGCCTCCTCCGGACGGACATGGAAGGGCCTGCCCTTGGCCCGAGCGCGTCCCCGTGCCGCGGGCTGGCGTCGCGCTTAATAGCGCTTCCTCGCGTGGGGGAGAAGGGAAGTCCCCATGCCTCTTCACAGCGGGACTCCTTGCGGTGATCGTTGTTAGTCCAAATTTTGATGCAGAGCTTTATTAACTATTCGTTCATCAGTGCTTTTTTCTTTCAAGGTAACCTCAGCTGCACTAGTCGATGTAATTGATTGGCTCCTGCCCCCTTTTAAAATGGAGGTTGCGGCTGTTTGAAGATAATTCATAGAATTTTGTGAACTTTTTTTTCTCACCGTGAAAGCCCCGGCTACACCCTTTGCCATCTACCGGCACCCAGACCCCGAGACTTTCCAATTGGAGAAACCGAGAGTAAGGTTCATCCTTTTCATGTGTCATTTCTATTCCCCAGTTTAAAAATACCTCTTTTTCTACCCACACTTGTTCTGCTAGTGAAGCCGTTGCCCAGGTGATCGTCGTTGGTTCTTCCCCTCCCGAGATTGGTGCATTTAAAAAGGTGATTGTATGGATGTCAGATGACTCAATGTGGCGAAGAGACAGTATTTCTTTGGCCCCAAGTAGTATTGACCCTCTGTTAATTTTATCGAAATGTCCTCTTGACTTGGATTTTGGGGGAAAAGTAACTTTGCAGAGGTTATCAGGTGGACAATTAGAGAACGGGGTTGCTTTCGGACTTGGCTGGGCTTTAAACATTTCGACTGCCTGATGAGCGATGGGCCCTTGTGTGAATGGTTGTAAGACCTTTTGTGGGGCTACGATTTCTGGCTGGAGGATACGTACTTGGATTTTTTTCCTGTCTTCTTTGATTGAAATAGTCCTTTCGATGGTAGAGGGGTAGGTTCCGCTTTTAGAGAGTAGACCTTATGTGCCCAGCGGACTGGTGTAGTAGCCTGGTTCTTTAGGAAGATGAATGTGTTCTTTTAGTCCGGCTTGGTGTTGATCTTGTACCGGCCCTGGTGCGTCAGGACCCTTCTTCCCTTGTGGATGAAGGAATTGCAGCCACAGGTTTTGGAACAATTGTTGTGGAAGATCATTTACGTTCCTTATAGTGGCCACTTTTACTTGAGTGGTGACGAAGTTAACAGCCTTGTCATCAATCATTGCCTCCTCTGCAAAAACCCCCATTTCTCCTGGTGTGACAAATGTCTCTGTTGTGCTTACTCATGTTTTAAAAATAGGGAAAACTTGGCTGGATCCCCTGGAGTATAATTTACTTGGAAATGGGTTAGATTTTTTATTGTAGGTTTTCATAAGCCTTTTACGCTTTTAGATGGCTGGGTTAATCCCACCAGTGGAGCGCACCTGACGCTTTGTATGATGCTGGTTCTCCCCTTCCTAGGGTGACAAATTCCGATGGGCAGAATGAGAGACTAGTGCTGCTGTCGGAGTTAATGATCTAATTGCTTGTTGGAGACCTCTCTACTCACATTCCCTGCTGTCCCATTTGACTCTACTGTGGACTTTCCAACTTCAGATGTCTTTCTGAAAAGAACTTTATTGATGGAGTTCCCGTTATCAGGGTTAGATAACATTGGAGAAACCATTGCGCCTGAGTCTGTTTTTAACTGCCACTTCATTTCTGCAAGCACGGTTTCTAAAATTCCTGGAAGGGATGCCAATTTGTCTAGAACTGGGGTGCAGGCGCAAGAAGGGACACTTTGAAAGTCAGATTTTGCCCTCTGGACAAGCGAGTTTAATGCACCAATTTTTGGAGACAATTGCAGTAATATAAAGAGCCATTGTATTTAATAGGTCCACCTGAATGTCCAGCTTGCTAGATGGATACATTAGGGCATAAACTACTGTTTGAAATGAGTGAAGCAAGATTTCCCATGTATTACTGTCTTTTCCCATTTGACTGGGGAATTGACTGTATGGTGAGTCGGCTTGAAGTGAGATGTCTGGGGTCACAGATAGGGGGGAGCTGGCAATGGATAGTCCTTGAACCAGTGTTGCCGCTTCCACCACCTGTAGTTCCCCCTGAGGTGGTAAGAAGACCATATCTGACTGGGGTCTTTCGCCATGGTTGTGATGGTGTTATACTGGCATTTGAAGAGAGTACACATAGCTATTTGGGGGTCAGTTCCCTGGGTTAAGTCGCTTCCAGGGGAGCCAGTTAGTTGAGTCTTGGGGCTGTTAATGTTAGAGGAGGTATGATGGTGCTCCTCGACTGCTACCTGGATATCCTTGCCCATCACGGGGACAGTGTTTGGCTCCTTGATGCCTTTGAATGTTGCTGAGACATACGGTGTACGACCCTCTCCCTCGGGGGCTTTATCCAAGTCAAGCTGCGTTGTTCCTAGCTCGTAGTTATTTTTCTTCTCCATGGCTTTGATACTTTTTTTCGCCAAAGTCTCCCACTCGAAGGCAGGTTTTTTAGTTTTACTCCTTCAGTGGAGACTGGCCCCGTAGAATTCTTCTGAGCATCAAGAGACAAGTTAGGAACTTCGAGCAGGAGCGTTTCTAATGGGCTTTGAAGACCACTTGTATTTTTATGATATGAAAGTAAAGTGTCAACTGGATTCTTTAGGAAACCAGATTTCAGTTATATTTTTCCCTGAGGATTATGGCTAGAAACTGGAACTTCTGAAAGAGGGAGCGGGGACCCTTCGTCTAGTTCTGCTGGGGTTGTCCCAGCCTCTACTTCCTCGTGTAGGTCTTTGTTTGGGATTGGTTCATTAGGCCGCTTCTGTCTCCGCCAAGCAGTAGATCACGCCCTTCTTGTCCTTCCAGGGTGCACAGTGGAAAGAGCAAAAATATTAATGTAACTGGGGGATCTGATGGGATGTGATGACTGATTAACTTGTAGCCTCCTTCCCGTGGCCCACTCTTGTGCCCCGCCTCGGCTTGATGGTGCCACTGGGCAGTTCGTTGTTACAGCCACGGCAGAAGGATTGCTTGGGCATGCAAGGATATGTACACAGGTCTCTGCCCCAGGTCCCCTGGTATTTGGAGATACCACAGCGACTGGAGCGGGCCCCTGGTGAGCGCAAGCCACACTGGCCTAAGGCTGGCCGATTCCGCACCAAACAGGGGTTACCGCGGTGCAAGCCTTTCCATCATGCTGCTTAAGTTCTCTGTATTTGTATTTGTAGAGCGCAACATTAATCCCAAGGGAAAAGCGAGAAGCTGTTTGGGAGGGGTTTAGTAACATGAGACATAAACCATCGGGTCTTGAACAACCACCCGTGGACATCAGTTCTTGAGTCCTGAGAAAAAACACGTTTTCTGCTTCTTTGTGAACCTCATATGTTTATCAATGAGGCGAAGCTCCGACGGGAGTTTGTTCCAGTGAGTAGCCGCCACATAGGAAAAGGAGCGAACTCCCGCTCTGACTTTTTTTATGCGTATGGTTTTAGCTAGAGCGTGATTGCATGACCCAAGGTCTCGCGAGGGGACATCGAATTCAAGTTTGTCCTGCAGGATTCTATGTCCAAGTTTGTATAAACCTCTGTGCGCCGTCCTTTTTTTCTTGCGCTTCACTCCAAAGAACCTTTGACGTTCTTCTCTTTCTCTACCCCACAGAGCCATCAACTGGAGCCTGTTAGTGCCCAGCTCTGCAGAGGTTGACACAGTGCCAGGCTGCAGGTTGTTTCTACTGCTGCAGGGGAGTCAACGGCACCCAGGAACTTGAGCTGGAGTAGGGCAGCAGGAGGGCGCTAGTTCTCCACTGAAGTCCTTACTGCTCTACTCTGCGCAGGGCTCAATTCTGACCCGGCTTGGTGACTCTGACCCTGCATGGCTTTTACCGTAGGCTCGGCCCCCTCTGCACCACTCCGGGACAACTGCAGTCCCCTGTCGGCAGTCGGCTATCGGTGGAACCAGGGCTTTAAGTGGGATGAAAAAACGGGGGGGGGGAGGTCCTCATAAAGGGGCGTGGCCAATGTACTTAGCATAGTGTGCTGCCCGACTTGTATTTTGCTGTTTCTGTCATAGCATCCTGATATATGATACAAGTAACATACCTACAACAAGTCAAGACTATTGCCTTTGTCAATGGTTGTTAGTTGCATAAGATAAATAAGCAGCAACTATGGCTTGTATATAATATTGAAAAAGCTTCCACTTACAGCCCTGGTGACACCACGACAATGTTGCTGCTCCTGAGTTTCAAAAAGAGGAGGGAAATCCAGAGAGAAAATGACTCTCTTTAAAGGATTTCCCTTCCCCTACAAACGCTCACCTGGCATGAAGTCATGCCGTAACTTCTCCACTAGTAGAAGTGAGCAGTGTGAGCAGCGCACATCGCAGTGGCGGCTGGTGACATTTGAAAGTGGTGTGGCGTAAAATTTGTGTTTGAGTGCACCCCGGCGAGCGAGCGGAGCGAGCGAACCCAAAAAACCTAAGGGAGGTCCGAGAAAATTTTGAAAGAAGAGTGGGAAAATGGTGCATTTTCAAGCAAATTTGATAAAGCAAGAAGGTTAATAAACATCATAGGTACCATCCTCAACTGCTCACCTTTTTTCCATGCCTGAACTTTCAGCCCCCGCATCTGCCAGGTTCGATCCCACCTCAGCCGCCGTCTATCATCTTATATTAATCTGCAAGTCATGTCTCGCTGTATGCCTGGCCAATCCTCTCCGGTTACAAGTCCACACATGCTTCGTAGCTACAGAGGCAGGCGCGAGCAGCAAACTTTAACCATTTACTTCGCTCTCACGCAAACTCTTCGCATTTTGTACCCACGCTACAAATTCTGCCCTTTAATGTGCAGCTTGGTTTCCAGTTGTATGCCAAATAAACTCTCCGAACAAGACTTACTGCGCAAGAAGCCCTGTAGCAAAGCAACACATGTCCTCCCCGCACCCACTAGGCACATGTCCTCCCCACACCCACTAAATACACACAGAGGCCTGCAATCAGCAGGTCCTAAACTGCGTATACACTTAGAAGTCCGATGTGCGGCACTGCATATCACAGCATTATTAGTGTCTCTAGACTACCTATTGTATGTTTGCTCTGGTTTTCCCCAGCGCCCCCAGTTTTTCCCAGCTCCCCCGGTTCTGAGTTCTACGTAGCATATTAAGCACTGCACGTGTCCCGTGTGCACTACACAAACACTAACAGTACACAACCAGTGCGTAAAATAAAAAATAAAGAAGTGCTTATACTCCCTATCTGTTTGCCACTGAGGAGTGTTGCATGCTCCCTTTCAAATTAAAGAGGTGCAGGTACTCAGTACCTGTCCAATTCAAGCACGGAGCACGATGAAATATGGAAACTGTGTCCCAAACCAATGCCACCACCTCAAACAACACATGTGTATCAACACCACAATGCCACAGATACAGCACCAACACCGCTAGTCGCACTCACAAGCAAATCAGGGAACACTTTTGCAGCCTCACCTGTTTGGTTTTCACATTTTTACGGCTTCAAAATTGTTGGGCCACGGATAGGTTAATTTTTTGTCGGCACAGGAGATCAAAAGATTTGACCAGAATCACAAGATGCCAAGCCGACGCCGAGACTGGCACCCAGCTCTCCAGCTTTAAAGTCGGCAGCTCTGGTCGTTAGGCCACAGCCTCTCAGCCTAGGAAGTGTATATAGTGCATGGACGGCCCGTTGAAAGTACCCAGCAGAGCCACATGAAAAAGACGGCTGTGTATGGAACTCACTGAGAGTGCCTGTGGCATATGGTTGGTGTCCGGTTGGCGAACCGAACAGGGAGTCGTGTGGTAATCTCAGCACCCGCACCAAAGAATTCTCGAAATCAATCCTTTGCGACTTGTGCATCCTGCCCACGATATATAATGATCTCCAAGGCCTGAGAATGGTATAATCTGCCAAAAATTTAATTTATAAAGACACGGGGGTATTCGAATCGTCACTCCTGCACACATGCACACGACACCTCATTGAACCCAGCAGGAGTTCCCGTTGTTAAATCTAGCTCAGGTACAAGTATGATCCACTCTGCAGTAACATGCCAAGTTCTCTTGTGCGCGTAGTCGTACATACACTAAACCAGTCTCTCCACACACATGCACACAACGGCCTCCAAACACATCACTAGCTCCGAATACTTCCACTTCCTCATACCCTCAACACACCCACACAAGCAATGCACCCAACTCTCACACAGTACCCCTCAGCACACAAAGCTCGAATATTCACGTCATGACACACACACGGAATGCTTTTTCTCCGGGTAGTCTCATGTTTGCTTTCAGTTAAATCTCACAACTCATTGGAGGTGGGTGCAGCTAGGGACTCGAGTAAACATAGTTGGACAAACAGCAAAAATACGGACAGGCATGTTGATGCCTATCAAAACTCTTAAACTATCCGTGCACAAAGACATGCTGGCGCCATACGTGCAGACCAACAGAAGCAATATGGGCACCGATTTGCAATTGCAAAGACTAAAATACATCCAGGGCAGGCATAAATAAACACAAACATATACTCGCGGGGGTGGGGGCCGGGGAAAATTAAAATAATAAAAGAAAACTTACCGGTCCGCGCCGCCTGTGCACGACTGTTGAAGAGCGCGGGACCCGTCACCCCGGACCAGGAGTAAACAGGAACAGCCGCGACGTCACTGCAGTGCCAACCCCTCTACTGACGCTGCTCCAGCAGCTCCAGGATTGTATCCCTGCCCATTAGGAGACTGGGGGCTGCGGCATCAAAGCCTCGGTCTCCTAATGTGCAGCCTAGAGTGCGCATGTTCGGGCTGATCGTAAAAATTATCAGCCCAAAAACGAACATGCGCACTATTGCTGTGACTGCAACTGTGTGACTGTCTCTAGTGCGCTGCTGTCACTCAACTCCCTGAGTGCTGCCGCAGCCCCGCCCCCACCCCAGCGTCCCTCGTTCTACTTCTCCGACGCTATTTCCAATCAGGAGTCCTGATTGGAGTTATCGTCGGAGAAGTAGAACGAAGAATTTGGGGCCGTGGCATTAGTGGGGCAAAGCCCCCAATGGACGCACCGCCACTGGCACATTGAGGTGGCTGATGTCACTGCAGTCCGGTTTCGAGGCCCCCTTTAAAAGACTGCCAGTGCTCAGCACCGGTGAGACCCGGCCCACTTAAAGCCCTGGGTGGAACGGTGGGGCCGGGATGGGCCCAGAGTGATGGTGCACTAAAGTTCCAGTTTCCCGGACTGTTCGTTCTCCCCCACGGCTCCTCACTGCTCGAGGACCGTGTGTGACGTCACGCGTCCAGCTTGCCTAGTGCTGTTCGTGCCTGCAGGAGTTTTAGCGTGCGAAGAACGATTGGAAGTTACAAAGTCAGATTCAGAGTCTGACGAGGAGGGCGAACAAATCCCACCACCTCATTCACATGATGAATATAGAGCTGCAGAAGGGCCAGTAAGACATTGCTAATCATTATTTCTCATGGTAAGTGTGATAACGAATAGTTTCTTACCTGTCGGTGTAGTTTTGCAGCTTGAAGACTTTCTGGATTCACTATGCTGTGCATTATTCCGCCATCTCGTGGTTGGATCCGGATTCGTAGTCTTTTCTTTGTTTTTTTTTTTGTTGGCCCAGGTGGGCGGCGACGCCCCACCATTTGGTGTCTTTGGTGACGTCGTCGCGCTTCCTGCGGAAGCTCCCACCCTTGGTAGCCATCTTTGGATTCTTTTTTCTTTTTCCTCTTACTGTTTTTGTCATCTATGTCTTTCTCTTTTTATCCTCCAATTTTTCTTTTGATCCCTCTAAACTCTGTATTGTAGTCTAGTTTTACCCTTAACCTCCTATGTTATCTTCCTGGCGGAGGCGGGTGGGATCGCTAGTGAATCCAGAATGTCTTCAAGCTGCAAAACTACACCGACAGGTAAGAAACTATTCGTTTTGCAGCGTGAATCTTTCTGGATTCACTATGCTGTGCATAGACTTTGTAGCGGTTTTCTCTTATTGTGGTGGTTGGGTGGAAGATGAGCATTGGTTGCTGAAAATGTGTTGTAGGACCTTTTGTCCTACTTGTGCCTCTTTGTTCATTTGGATATCCACACAGTAGTGTTTGGTGAACGTGTGCACGGAAGACCATGTTGCGGCTTGGCAAATGTCTTGGATGGGTGTGTTTGCTAGGAACGCCACCGTTGCTCCTTTCTTCCTTGTCGAGTGGGCCTGGGCGGCTCCCCGTAATTCCTGTCCTGCCTGCTTGTGGCAGAGTTGTATTGCCTGCGCAATCCATCGTGCGATGGTATTTTTGGTTACTGGTCGTCCCAGGAAACTGCTTGCTAAGGAAACGAAGAATTGTTTTGTTTTCCTGCATTCCTTCGTCCTTTCTATGTAGTGCATCACGGCCCTTCTGGTGTCCAGCGTGTGCAGCGCCTTCTCTGTGGGCGTTGATGGTTTTTGGAAGAAGCTTGGTATCTGTATTGTCTGGTTAATATGAAAACGCGACACCACTTTTGGTAGGAAGTGTGGGTCCGTCCTCATGACAATTCTGTCCTTGTGTATCTGTAAGTAGGGCTCTTGTAGCGTAAGAGCCTGTAGTTCGCTGACCCTTCGCAGTGACGTGATAGCCACTAAGAATGCCGTCTTTAGTGTCAGCATGTGCAGTGTAGTTTTGTGTATGGGCTCAAACGGTGATTTCATCAATTGTGTTAGCACCGTGTTGAGGTTCCAGCTCGGGGCTGGCATCCTTTTTGGGGGTGCTATTCTTTTAGCCCCCTCCAGGAATCTTTTGACCACTTGGGAAGTGAAGAAACTTTTCCCGGTTTCTCCCCTGGTGTAGGCCACTATGGCTGCTAGGTGAACCCTCAGTGACGAGTAGCTCAGTCCGTTGTGTAGTAGGTGCGTTAAGTATTTTAGTACCGTTGATTCTTTTGTGACCTTTCGTTGCAGTTCCTCTTTAAGGCACTATTGCGAGAACCTTTTCCACTTTGCAACGTAGCACTTCCTTGTAGTGGGTCTTCTTGCTTCTCTGAGTATTGCCAAAGTGCTTGGCGGCAGTTTGAGGTGTGCGAATTCTAGGTCCTCAGGAGCCATGCTGCTAGGCTGAGGCTCTCTGGTTCTGGGTGGAGCACTTTCCCGTCTTGCATTGTGAGGAGGTCTTTCCTTTTGCTGAACCTGTGCGCTGGTTCCTGCGCCATTTCCATTATTTGTGAGAACCAGGACTGTCTGGCCCACTGCGGTGCCACCAGTATGAGTGTCATGTTGCTGCTTCTGCATTTGCTGAGTACCTTGTGTATCAGTGGTATCGGGGGAAAAGCGTATGCAAATTCGTTCGACCAACTTATCCATAGCGCATTCCCCAGGGACCCTTGGTCCGGTCGTCTGGATGCGTAATGTTGGCATTTTGCATTCTGAACTGTTGCAAACAGGTCTATCCTTGGCGTACCCCATTTCTGGAACAGCCGCTGCACTTCCTGTTGGTTGAGTTCCCATTCGTGGGATGCCGACGTCTGCCTGCTGAGTCGGTCTGCTTCTACATTGTCTATTCCTGGAAGGTGTATTGCTAGGAGGTCTATCCTTAGAGGGATGGCCCATCTCCAAATCTTTTGTGCTAGGCTTGATAGCGGTGCTGACTGTGTTCCACCTTGTTTGTTGATGTAGAACATGGTGGTTGTGTTGTCTGTTTGTATCAGTACTCTTTGGCCGTAAAGCTGCTTCTGAAAGGCTCTTAAGGCTAGGAACACCGTTTTTAGTTCTAAGTAGGTGATGTGTCTCACTGCATCTTGTTGTGACCACAGCCCCCTGACGCGGAGTCTGTCCATGTGCGCGCCCCAGCCCTGCTGTGAGGCGTCCCTTGTGATGGTCACTGTTGGAGTTGGCTGTGTGAATGGCTTTCCCTGTAATATGTTCTGTTTCTTCCACCATGCTATTTCTTGCTGCACTACGTGCGTGACAACCACTAGATCTTCCCAACTCCCTGTTGCTTGTGACCATTGTTGCTGGAGCCATTCTTGGAATGGTCTAATGTGCAGCTTGATATTTGGGACGAGGTGGATGCACGATGCCATCATCCCCATTAGTCTGCTCACCGTCCTCACTGTCAGAACTTGCCCCTTGCGGTAGTGGCGTGTTTCCCTCAGGAGCGCTATAGTTCTCTTCTCGCTGGGGAACACTTTGGACTGTGTGCTGTCGATTTGTGCCCCTAAGAATATCTTGATTTGCTGCGGTTCTGTTGATGATTTTTCCCAATGGATCGAGAAACCTAGTCTGGATAGTGTTTGTATGACCTGTTTTATGTGGTCTTTGCAGAGTCTGTATGATCCTGCTTTCACTAGCCAGTCGTTGAGGTAGGGATATACATGTATGCCCTTTCTCCGTAGGTGCGCTGCCACTGCTGCTAGGCATTTTGTGAACACCCTTGGTGCGGACTTGAGTCTGAAGGCTAGCACTGTGAATTGGTAGTGTTTCTGGCCTATCACGAATCTTAGTAGACGTTTGTGTTTGTGGTTGACGGGGATGTGCAGGTATGCGTCTTTCATGTGTATGGTTGCCATGTAGTCTCCTTGTTGTATTTGGGGCATTACTTCCTGAAGTGATGTCATTTTGAATTTTTGTGTCCTTACGAACTTGTTTAGGAATCTGAGGTCCAGTATTGGCCTTAGTGTTTCGTCTACTTTTGGAACCAGGAAGTACGTTGAGTAGACTCCCTTGTTTCTTTCGTTCATTGGTACTGCTTCTATTGCTCTTTTTCTGAGCAGTTCTTCTGCTTCTAGGCGTAGGAGGGCAAGCTCCCTTGCGGGAAGTGGGCGGTGTCTTGGTTTTCTGCTTGGTGGATGTTTTTGGAGTTCTATGCAGTATCCGTGCTGTATGATGTTCAGTATCCACTTGTCCGTGGTAATGTTCCTCCACTGCATGAGGAAGTTTCCTATTCGTCCCCCCACTGGGGTTGTATGCTCGGTGGTTCCCAGATTGTTGTGTGTGTTTTTTGCTTTTTCCTTTTGTTGACTTCTCCTCTCCCTTGGTGGTGATAGGGGAGGATTTGGTTTCTTTGTGACGTCACTTTGAGGTGGGCTGCTGACCTCTTCGGGACTGTCCTCGTCCGTATCCGCGCCCTCGAAAGGACTGTCCTCTGGGTTGATACTGCCAATTCTGCTGTTGTTGCCCTTGTTGGCGTTGGCCCTGGTTGTTTCCCTGGTATCCTTGTTGTGGAGATTGTTGGGAAGTGGCGGGCGCATTGCCTCCTCTACCACCGGGCCGCCATGAAGGGGTTCCTCTTCTCATCCCCCTGAACTGCAGTGCTCCCATGGACCTTGCAGTTTCGTTGTCTTTTTTAAGCTGCGTCAACTTCTCGTTGACTGGGGCTCCAAATAGTTTTTGGCCGTCGAAAGGTGTGTTCAGGATGTTACTTTGTACCTCCGATTTGAAACCCAAGATCCTGAGCCACGCGTGTCTCCTTTCAGTCACCCCTATCATCATTTGCCGGCTGGAGTTCTCTGCTGCGTCCAAGGCTGATTTAAGGCAAGTGTTTGCGATAGCCTTGCCCTCTTCCACAAGGTGATTAGCCCTTTGCTGGTATTGCTGTGGCAGGTGTGTTACGAGCTGGCTCATTTCATCCCAATGCTGGTAAGCATGTCTGCTGATGAGGGCGTTGGAGTTGGCGATGCGCCAGTGTATGGCTGCGTTTCTCTCCACTTTTCGCCCTGTGAGGTCAATTCGTTTGCTCTCCTTGTCTGGAGGTGGACCCGTGTTGGTGGGGACATTGGCTCTTTTCCTGGCAGTTGCTGTGATGATGGAGTCTGCTGGCACCGACCCCTGGATGTACGCAGGGTCCTTTGTGGAGTGTTTGTACTTTTTCTCACTCCTTGGAGTAACAGCCTTGCAGACTGCTGGTTCCTTGAAGGCCTCCCTTCCCTGGTCCAGGACGCTAGGCAGCATGGGCAGGAACTGGGACCTTGTTTGTTGAGGGAGTAGGGTTTCCAAAAGGAAACATGCTTTCTGCTTCTCCTCCTGCATTTCGACCCCATAGGTTGCTGCAGCCTTTTGGACGACTACATTGTAGACTCCAATGTCGTCTGGCGGCGAAGGCCTCGAGGGATAGGAGTCAACCCCTTCCTCTGGTGATTCAGCGTCGAGTTCTTGCCAGTCCAAGTCTTGTGCTTCCGAGGACGTCGAGTCCCGGTAAGATTGAAGCTCTCCTTCGTCTTCGAAATAATAGTCCTCTTCGCCCTGTTCGTCGAGCGGTTCGGGTGTTTTAGGGGGTTCGACGTCTTCGGTGTCGGCCTCCCCGAGTGTTTCTTGTGTTGGCTTCGACGGAATGGCGTATAGCTTCATTTTGTCGAAGTCTTTTTTTCGTTGCAGGATGCTCGCCATCTCTGCTTCGAGCCTTCTCTTTTTCTTCTCCAGCTCGTAGGCCTGTTCGGCGTCGAGGGATGAAGCGCCTCTTTTCATGGTCGCGGTCGTCGAGGATGACGCCGGGCCTTCTTTTCTCGGCGTTGAGGCTACCTTTTCGGAGGTTACCTTCGGCGCCCTTGGTCTTTCGGAGGCTTTTGCCGATTGGGAGTCCTTTCCGGAGGATCCGCTCAGCTGTTTGTCCTTGGATGCTGTTGCTTTCGTCGAGTGTTTCGGCGGCAACGCTCCCTTCGAGGACTTGGCTTCACTTCGAAGAGTGTCGCTCGGGGCCTTGGCTTCACTCTTTCGAGCGTCGCTTGGGTGCTTCGGGGTCGACGTCTCCCTTACCTCCTTCGACGTTTTCTTATGGACCTCGACGACTGAGCAG
Organism: Calotriton arnoldi; assembly: GCA_963921515.1. NCBI lineage: Eukaryota > Metazoa > Chordata > Amphibia > Caudata > Salamandridae > Calotriton > Calotriton arnoldi. The sequence continues at coordinate 1,416,611 of CAWUFW010004898.1, read as the reverse complement.
TCCTCCGGTCCCTCTGCGATGTTGTCTTCCTCTCCACTCGAGAGGCCCAGGTCTCGGAGCGACGGAGCCGGTCCTTGGCCCTGCATGTTGTAGTTAGCCCTTCTTTGTCTTTCTCTCACCTGGAGCGTTTTCGGGGTGAACGCCGAACACGCGTTGCAATCTTCGCTGATGTGGTCGAGCGGCAAGCAGAGGTTGCAGACTGGGTGCTGGTCCTTTTGGGCGTACTTGTGGTGGCAGTTTTTGCAAAACTTGAACGGAGTCTTGTCCATAACCGCGCTCAGGGAGCCCCCTGTGAGCACATTCTCTGTAGTCGTCGAGATTTTGGTCGTGGACCTTCTACCTCGTCATCGTTTTCGTAGCCTCTGGTACTCGTCTCCTCGTCCGGTGTCTCAGGAAACGATCCTCCTTGATTTTTTCGAGATTCTTCGTCCAAAACTTCTGGAACTTCTCGTCAACGATCCAGACCCCACGGCGGAAAAAAGAATCTGAAGATGGCTACCAAGGGTGGGAGCTTCCGCAGGAAGCGCGACGACGTCACCAAAGACACCAAATGGTGAGGCGTCCCCGCCCACCTGGGCCAAAAAAAAACAAAAGCAAAGAAAAGACTACCAATTTGGACCCAACCACGAGATGGCGGAATAATGCACAGCATAGTGAATCCAGAAAGATTCACGCTGCAAAAATAAGTATTATTAATGCAATAACTCGAAAGATGCTTTGTGGATTTGAAACCATAACATACCTTTAGTTTCAGGCGAGGTGATTTATTAATGACACTATAAATCTTGTTCAACATGTTTATATCTTAAACATAAAAATATGCAATATTTGGCAATGAAATTAAACAAAAGTGTTCAATATTTTAAGACTTTCTGTTTGCCTTGAGCAAATATTTTTGCTCATACATTTTCACCAGCCCCACTGCCGTTCCTGCTTCAACACCGATTCATACTGTCTCGGGCAACAATGCTGCTAACACTGGATTGATCCTCGCTTTCCCCAACTCCAAATTGTGTGCCACTAGCAATTTGGGTTGTTTGTATTGTTCCTACTGCATTAGTCACTTGAATGAGTGCTCTAGCACAATGTGCGCTGTAGTGCTCTGTTAGAAATGGAATTCATCATAGCCAGGCAGAACCCACCAAATTACACACCAAAGATAACCTGTGCTCTCCCTCTGGTAGCTTGGCGCAGAGCAGTCAGGCTTATCATCAGAGGCAATGTGTAAAGCGTTTGTGCAACACACTCACAGCAGTGACACAATGAACACACCACAAAAGAGACTCCACACATGATTAGATAAAGATATATAGTATATTGTACATAAAACATAGACCAAAATGAAATGAATCATATATGCTTTGCAAATTATGACAGTTATAAAGAGTATTGGTTATCCTGGGCAAAACTAGGGTAAAACGAGAAAGATTCCACATGTACTTTCCAAATGATCACTCTTCCTATGATATCAGGTTGAGGGGCATATAAAAACAATACCCCAATGCGGGTGTTCCATTTAGGAAGGTTATGGCACTCATGAGTTTGGGATTCCGGCTTCGTCCTCCGACCGATCAGCACAAAGAAAATACAATGATTGCACAAAGAGTGGTGGGGCTGCCTTGTGGGTCCAAATGCCCACAGCAGACATCGTGGGCCTCCACACAAAAGCACAGTACCTTTGTTTTTGTTCACTGGTCGGTTGAGGGTGTCAGCAGGCCTCTGACCCGGGGCCACGATGCTGTGTGCTGTCCTTCTCCTACCGGTGAGGTTTGCAGCAAGACGGACATCGCGATCAGGCCACTCGGGCTGGGGTTGGTGACCAAGTCAGGTTCTACCAGTGTGACTCAGTCAGCATGCCTTGCTGCAGGGGGGGCCACACTGAGGGATTCCCTGGATGGGGCGCTTCTTTCAGCACACCTGCTTGCCTGAGGGTTAGCTCGGAGTGGGTTTTCCAGATTCAGCAGCGATGAAAGAAGAAGTCAGGCTGTGCCTAAAAACATGGACTTTGCAAAACCAAACACGGCAAAAGGGTGCTTCTCATGCAGAGACGGCAGAATGCTCAACCCTCGCTGGTTCAGAGAAGTAGCAAAGCACTCCACACGCACTGGGGAAACAGCAAAGCACAACGGCAGGCTCACTCTAGGTAGGACATTGCAGAGGCAAAAATGAAGCACCATACTCAATCCCTAGATTTGAAACAGACACTTTTGTAGTATACAGAACAGATTCAGCTTGTACACGGGGTCTATAATGTCCCAGAGACCTCCAAAAGAACCGGAAGCAAGCTTGACAATCCCTTGGAGTTTTTGGGGCGATTGGATATAGAGGGCAGGATCCTTCCTCCCTCCCTGCAGAGGCAGCAAGCCAACACAGTAGAGCAGTGGCAAAGTGGCAGTCCCTCCTGGCAGCATAGCCCCTCTTAGTTGCAGAGTCTCCTCAGGACCCCAGAGTGAAATAAAAAAATGTGGTGTAAAATATAAATGTAACATCTAACTACTCCAGTAAGTTGGATTTATCGCCACTATTCTAAACATACCAAACATGGCAACGCTACTCCTTTCTGATCAGGAATTACCAATTAAACATATAGAAGGGAATTCCCAATGCTAGCCTATGAGAGGAGTAGGCCTCACATCAGTGAGAAACACAATAGGCTGTTTGTCACTACTGGTACATGCCACACAATCAAGGCACCTGTCCTACCTTTTACTTACACAGCACCCTGCCCATAGGTCTACATAGGGCTTACCTTAGGAGTGACCTATGTGTAATAAATTGGCAGTTTAAGGCTTGGCAAGTAGGTTTAAATGTCAAGTCAAAGTGGCAGTAAACTGTGCATCTAGGCCCTGCAGTGGGAGGCCTGAAACAGGTTTGAAAGGCTACTTGTGTGGGCGGCACAAGCAGTGCTGAAGGCTCACTAGTAGCATTTAATTTACAGTCCCTAGGTTTATGAGATACCACTGCTCAAGGGACTTACAATTAAATTAAATATACCAAACAGGTGTAAAACAATCATACCATGTTTAAAAGAGAGCCCACATGCAGTTTAGCACTGGTTAGCAGTGGTAAAGTGCCCAGAGTCCTAAAACCAACAAAAAAGAGTCCGAAAAATAGGAGGAAGAAGTGAAAAGGTTTGGGGATAACCCTGCAAAAAGGGCCAGGTCCAACATGCCTCATTTCAACTTGTAAGCTCACAGTAAAGCATGTTAAGGTGTGGCTTGAGCAAGACTATTGATTGTGTGAATTAAGCCATCAATACGGGATGAGTTATGGCGCTCCCTACGTCTTTGATGTATGTTCTCCTGATGTAATTCCATACATATGTTCTTGATTGCATCAGTCAAATTATCAAATTTGTCATTCATGCATATCTGATGTGCAGCTAGAGTATCAGACACAGTTAGAAATCCTGTTGTAATGCTTTATCCAGTATTATCAGTTTCTGATTGATCAACCTTATTTGTTTTGTTGCAGGAGCTAAACCTTCAGCATAGAAGCTTCCAACCCTCAAAATACTTGAGTATTTTATGCAGTAAGTCCAGTTGCAATAGCAGGCTGGAATTGTCTGTGTGTGAAGCACCACAAATGCAAACTCAAAATCTTCCCTAAAGATGTTTTGACCTCACTACAGGTTCCTGTGTTATATTTGGTGTGTTTTGCTCAACACATTCATCAACTGCGAACTGTCCGGGCTGCCACTTTACATGCATATGTACACATTCATGGCACTCCTCTTCTGAAAGGTCACTTCCTTGAGCAGGAATATCTGTTAAAAATGGATTGATGATTGCTTTGTGATTTATACTCAACTGTAGTTAATTTATACTTATGTTATCAATTAAAGATATTTAGAATGCCCTTTCCTGCATATTTTTTTTACTACATTTCCATTAATGCACTTTGAAAGTACAAGGAAAATTACTATTCATACTATGTTGGACACTACAACTATTGGGATTGACTACATCATTTATGGTTATCTAAAGGTATTCGTGTCTCACTTAAACATTTTCTAAACCATGTTTTGCATGACAATGAAATATTGAAAATGTGCTGAGAAGTTCCTTGGACGTCTGAGGTGTCAATTGTACCAAATCCACTGACAGATTCTGGCTCCAGTGTTGTTTGCACCAGTTCCTCAATGGCAGTTGGTGGGGGTCAGCGGGTCTCCTCCTCCAGTTCCTCTTGCCTCACTTGGGCGGCTTGCCACCTTCTCCTTGGTACGAGATCTGACATCATGCTATCTCTGACTTATCTCCTCAATAGAACTCTGAGTCACTCCTACAGAGTTCATTTTGTTCTGCTTTGCCTTCCATATTTTCTTTTTCTGAGATCCAGGCACTGTCTGGAATGACTTGCCAAACTGTTCCTTATGGTGCCCAACACACTCCTCTGTTAGGACTTCTAATTCCTTTTCTGAGAACTTTAATTTCCTTTTTCTGCCCCCAGCATACTTGTCATTGTACTTTCTTGATATTTTTATGTTCAAAAAGGGTGGATGGCAAACGCACAGAGTGATACAACTTGGATACTGTTAGGAGTCTCCAGCAGCAATACTCTACAGTATTATAAAGAGCTCTACTTCCTGGTTCTGATGTCATCACTCTATGCCAAATGCGACACTCGCTCTGTGAGAATATATTTGCTATTTAGGGAATTTGTAAATTAGCATTCCCTAAATACTGACCTGAATAAATAATAATTAGCTAAATGTGGGTTCTTTCGTACATAACGAAAATAGCGATCACCAAATTACGATTCGCACCCATTTATAATTTGGAATTGTTATTTGGTTGTTTCGTACATCTGGCCCTAGATTATAAAGTCAGACTCAAGCAGCAAAGGATGTGGGAAGGAAGAACAAACAAAAAGGGGAAATAAAAAAAAAAGAGGAAAGACAATGGAACTTACCTGCTGTTCAGAACCTGGAAGATGCCATCAGAAGAGGAACACAAGTTCGCTGACTCGATGGACAGACAGAGAACACCAAGGGATGGTGCATGCGGTCTTGGTCCATGTTTGACTAGGTGGCTTGAGAGAAGGATGTACTGGAGGAGACCCTACACCAGAGCACAGGCAGCAGAGGAGCTCAACTGGATTGAGCCATTTCACACATAACAGGAGCACCCTGGCCCTTCAGTAGGTGAGCACTGTCCCCACTGCAAGTCAGGAGATTTGTGGCACAGACAGGTGAGTGACTAAGGACAGGTAAGGAGGCACCAAAGGGAGAGGGGGAAGGAAAGGAAACCACAAATGGGAATTAAAGGGATGATTTTAGTTGTGCTACATATTAGTGCACATTGGAGATATTTTGGTGACGGTTTTTAGAGACCAGCAAAGGAGTAAGCAAAAAGAAGAAACCTATGCCTAAAAAACCCACATGTTACAGATATGACCAAATAAAGAGATAAATATCACCTCTAGGAAGTCACAACATTCAACCTGGGCAAGGATTGAATTTTCTCTCAATTATTATCTCTATGGAATAACAAATATTAATTCTCCATCAAGCACAAAAAGAGAGGTAAAGGGAGATTGAGATGTCTACACCACACAAACTAATCAGACGAAGGAGTGAAAGCCTATGATAACAAAAACAAAAGGAAAGAGACAGGGAAGAGGACGAGGAGAAAGAGTAAGTAAAGAAAGAAAAGCAAAAGGAGGAAGTACTTACCTGACGAACAAGTTACTTACCTTCGATAACGATAGATCTGTAAGAGACATAGATTAGTTATGGATTCCTCACCTTAGAATTACCCACAGGCGTCAGACTGGATCGGGAGAATTTTTTCCTCAGTAGTACCTCTGCGTGTCGATAGGTGGCATTGGTCAACTCCACGTTCGTCGTTGGTGTCGTGGTCGCCGGAATGACGTTGCGGTATCTACTTGGACGCTGCCCTTCTGCACTGATGTCAGTTCTTTACACGACATTCCACGCCAGAAGCGCAGAGCCATGCAAGACACTGACCACTGGTGTACGAAAACTAGGGCCCTGAAAGGGAGTCCCTTACCCTAGAGATGTCAGTTCGCAGAACGGGGAGGATGAGTGGGGCGGTGAGGAATCCATAACTAATCTATGACTCTTACTGATATATCGTTACCAAAGGTAAGTAACTTGTTCATCTGAAAGAGACATTTAGTTATGGATTACTCACCTTAGAATAGATACCCCAGCAATACCAACCCCAGTGGTGGGTCTGTGAACCAAGTTCACACCAGAGAGTCCGGGAGAACGGAACGGCCAAATAAGCCGTCCCTCCGGACTTGGCTGTCCAGGCAGTAGTGTTTGGTAAACGTGTGTAGTGAAGCCCACGTAGCTGCCTGGCAGATGTCAAGAAGGGGGACTCCACATCCCGAAGCAGTAGTGGCTGCCGTCGCCCTGGTGGAATGGGCACGACACCCAACTGGAGGTTCCTTTTTTGTGAAGGAATAGCAGATTTTGATGCAGAGAACGACCCATCGGGAGATGGTTCGTTTTTGCACGGCCCGACCTTTCTTGGCGCCCACATAACCGACAAAGAGCTGGTCATCCACCCGAAATTGTTTATAGCGGTCCAGATAGAACGAAAGCGCACGTTTTGGATCCAGACGGTGGAGCCTCTCTTCCTCTTTAGAAGGAGGCGGAAAGAAAGTGGGCAAAGTGATGGTCTGTTCTATATGGAAAGAGGTAACCACTTTGGGAAGGAAAGAAGGCCTAGTGCTGAGGACAACCTTGTCCGGATGAACAGCCAGGAAAGGGGGCTTAGAAGAAAGGGCCTGTAGCTCACTCACCCTGCGAGCAGAGGTGAGGGCAACCAGAAAGGCAGTTTCAAGGGTTAAGAGTCTGAGGGGACAGTTATGTAGAGGCTCGAATGGCGCACACATCAGATAAGTAAGAACCAGGTTCAAGTCCCACTGGGGCATTACAAAAGGAGTTGGAGGAAACAAATGAGTAATGCCCTTAAGGAAGCGATTTACAATAGGGGACTTGAAAAGAGAAGGCTGATCAGGCAGCCGAAGGAAGGCCGAAATATAGCCTTTTTTGAGAGTGCCCAGAGCAGAGACCTGCTGGGCCAAAGAAAGAATGAAGAGGAGAACCTCAGAAAGGGGGGCAGAAAAGGGATCCACTGTCTTTGCTGCACACCATGCCACAAACTTGTTCCATCTACAGGCGTATACCGTTTTGGTGGAGGGACGCCTGGCTGCCAAGATAACATTACAGACTTCGTGAGGAAGGTCGAAAGCTGTCAACTGTCGCCGCTCAATCTCCACGCAAGGAGGTGGAGGCTGGACAGATTCGGGTGGAGGACCGTCCCCTGCTGCTGCGACAGAAGATCCTCCCGAAGAGGCAGTCTGATCGGAGGATCAATGGCCATGTTCAAGAGCTCGGGATTCCAGACTCTTCGTGCCCAATCCGGAGCCACAAGGATGACTTGGGCCCGGTCGCGCTTGATCTGTTTCACCACTCTGGGCAGAAGTGGCATAGGTGGAAAGGCGTATAGAAGACCGCAACTCCACTCGCGACGAAAAGCGTCGCCTAGCGAGTGCTGCCTTGGAAACTCCAACGCGCAGAGCTGCTGACATTGCGCGTTCTCTTCGGTGGAGAATAGATCTAACCAAGGCTCTCCCCACTGCTGAAAGAGACCTTGCACCACCTCCGAGTGAAGACGCCATTTAGTGATCCATCAAGCACCTGCCGCTGAGTTCATCCGCCGTGGTGTTCAGAGAGCCTGCCAGGTGTTGAACCACCAGGGATATGCCCTGATGTTCCACCCATGTCCAAAGGCAGAGAGCCTCTTGACATAGGGTCCACGACCCCACCCCACCCTGTTTGTTGCAGTAACACATGGCGGTGGTGTTGTCCGTGAACACCTGCACTACTCTTCCCCGGATAGAGGGAAGGAATGCCTTTAGAGCAAGACGAATCGCCCGAAGCTCCAGAAGGTTGATGTGGAGCCCGGACTCCGCCGGAGATTAGAGACCTCTGATCTCCACATCTCCCAAGTGGCCACCCCACCTCAGCAGTGATGCATCCGTCACCACTGTGAACTCTGGTTGGGGAAGGGAGAGGGATCTGCCGTTGACCCAATCCTGGTTCGTTTGCCACCACTGCAATTGGCGTGCAGTGCCCTCGAGATCTGGACACAATCGGAAAGATTCCCCTGATGCTGTGCCCACTGGAACTTCAGATCCCACTGCAGAGCACGCATATGCCACCTGGCATAGACCACAAGCAGGATGCAGGAGGGTAAGAGGCCCAATAGCCTCAGGGTCATTCTGACAAACTCGGGATAGAGGCTGAAAGATCGGAATCATAGTCTGAATATCCCGGACTCGCTAATCGGGAGGACAAGCCCGTAACTGCGCTGTGTCCAGAACCGCTCCGATGAAAAGGAGCTTCTGAGAGGAAACATTGATGGTGAACCCCAGCGAATGCAGGAGCTCGGCCGTAGTCTGTAGGTGGGAGACGACAGCCTGGGGCTAGCCCGGCTTCAACAGCCAGTCGTCGAGATAGAGAAAAGACTGGAACCCCTGATCTGCACAGATGAGCTGCGACCACTGCCATCACTTTCGTGTACACCTGAGGAGCGCTGGTAAGACCAAAGGGAAGCACGGTAAACTGAAAATGCTCGTGTCTTACCGTGAACCGCAGGAAACGCCAGTGGGCCGGCAGGACAGGGATGTGAAAATAAGCGTCCTGCAAGTCCAACGCTACCATCCAGTCTCCAGGGTCGAAAGCAGACAGGACCTCAGCCACTGTCAACATCTTGAACTTCTCCTTCCGGAGGAAGCGGTTGACGTTCCTGAGATCCAAGATAGGACGTAGGCCCTTGTCCGTCTTGGGCACCAGAAAGTAGTGGGAATAATACCCACAACCGACTTCTGGGGCAGGAACGCGCTCGATGGCTCGCTTGGCAAAGAGAGCCGTAACTTCCTTTTGGAGAAGGGCCAGGTGATCCTCCGACATGCGATGGAATTGAGTGGAATGGATGGAGGGGTAGTCTCGAAGGGGAGGGAGTAGCCCCTTCGGACTATCTGCAAAACCCACCTGCCCGACGTGATGTTGAGCCAGTGGGGGAGGTGATGGCGAATCCTGCCGCCCACTGGCGATTGATGGGCCTGAAAAGTCAGACTAGGAGGGTTTGGAGGCTGCTGCAGAGGGGGCGCTGGTGGACTGGCCCGCTCGCTGGCCTCCCGACCCACGGCAGTAGGATCCAAGTACCCGGCCTGCGCGGAGGCTGGACAGCTTGTGCAGGCCTGTGGTTCTGGGCGGAACGTGGCAGGGCACCCCTTCCGTAGCCACGAAAGGGGCGAAAAGCAGACTGCGCTGGGCGGGAGGTGGAAGCGAGGCCTCAGGAACTGGCCGTAGTCCTGGAATCCTTAAAGCACTCGAGCGCGTTGTCTGCCTTGTCGCCAAACAGGCGACAGCCATCAAAGGGCATGTCCAAAAGCGTTGCTTGGACATGCCCCGAAAAGCCATTGGACCTCAACCAGATGTAGCGTCTCAGTGCGGACGTGGAAATCGTCCTGCGCAGCGAGTCAGCGGTGTCCAGCCCACTCCGGATGGTGAACTTCGCTGAGTCTCTCCCTTCGGCAACAGCACGGGAGAGCACGGCCTGGGCCTCCTCCGGGCACTGTGGCAGCACCTGCGCAACCGTGTCCCACTCTGAGTGGGAGTAACGGCCCAATAGACATGCGGTGTTCACCGACCTCAGTCCCAAGCTGGAGGAACAAAACATCTTCCCAAGGTGGTCCAGCTTCTTGGATTCCCTATCAGGTGGTGCGTTAGGGAATGCGCCTTTGGACGTTGAGGCTTGGACTACCAAGCTCTCAGGGGTAGGATGGGGAGAGGAAAATGGGGTCATTCGGGGCCTGGCGGTGGCGTCAGGCAATCATCCTGTCCACAGGAGCCCCTGTGTTGGGCTTGGACCAAGTGCCCAAAAAGGATGTCGGTAAGGGCCTCATTGAACGGCAGCAAGGGCTCCGAAGTGGCCGCTGCCGGTTGAAGCACCTCTGTCAGGTTAGTTCTGACCGCCACCGCAGGAAGCTCGAGGTTAAAGGCCTTGGCTGTCCTACGCAACACCACTGCGTAAGATGCACCCGCCTCCGTAGCCACGGTAGAGGAAGATAGCATGCCAAGGTCTGGGGAGGTGTCCAGACCACTGGCCTCACCCAACTACTCTCTCCAGTGTGGTCCCTCTAATTGGTCTGCGAGAGGGTCAACAGACCCCTTCCAGTCCTCCTCACCTTCTCCTGTTAGCCACTCAGGGCGCTAAGAAACATCAGGGGAAAACAGGGGTACAAAAGTACTGGTCGGCGCCGGTCCCGACGTCGGGCGACGTCGGTCCGGCTCCGTGTCCTCATCAAGGGGGAGACTGGGGTCGACGCCAGCTGGGGACACAACCGGCGTCGGAGGTGGCAGGGGGTGTAGTCACTGGATTCAACGCCGGGAGAGGTGTCTCGAGGTTGACCGGCGCCGATCCGGATCCAGGCGTGGATCCTTGGGGCCCCTGCGGCGCCGAAGCTGCCGACTTAGAAGGCCTAAAGCCCCCAACCGAGTCCGCGGGGCCCGAGGGCACGCCGGCAGAGTCGGGCTGCCCGAAGATGGAATGCAAGGCTTCGTAGAAGTTGCGAAGCTGGGCAGGGGTCGCTCCGGCTCCCGGAAAAGGAGGGAGGGCCGGAGTTGACCCAACAGGCTCTGCGGGCGGAGCCATACGACTACCTTCCGCTTCCTGCGTCGGCCGGTGGAGAACGCGAAGAGCAACAATGCTTCTTCGCCTTCTTCTTATGCTTCGACTTAACCGAAGACGAAGACTTTGATGACGAGGTGTGGTGGTGGCTTCGCGACCGGTCCCACTACCTCCCTCTCGACCGGGACCTCGAATGGCGTGGAGCGGACTACCGGGCTTTCGGGACCGCTCCCAAAAAGACTTCGGGTTCATGGCCCGGCAGTCGGAGCACGACTTCGGGTCGTGGACGCGCTCCAGGCACCAAATTCACACAACGTGCGGGTCCGTGACTAACATCAATTTGCGACAAGAGTTGCAAGCCTTGAAGCCAGTCCAACGTGACATCCCTCTGTGCACCAGGAGTCGTTCGACTCAATAAAGGTGTCGACAAAAGTCGCAAAAACTGAGTCAAAAAGTGACTCGAGGTACCGCTCTCTCTGGATCTGTGCTGGCTGGCGCGGAAAAAGAAAGAACTGACGTCAGCGCACGGGGGAGGCGTTTAAGTAAGTACAGCACCGTCATTCCGGCGACCACGATGCCACCGACAAACGCGGAGTCGACCGACGCCACCCATCGACGCGCAGAGGTACTGCTGAGGAAAAAATTGCTCCGGAGCCAGTCTGACGCCTAGGGGAAATTCTAAGGTGAGGAATCCATAACTACTTGTCTCTTTCAGATTGCTTTAATTTCTTTTCTGAGGGACATAGTACCTGGGAGTGGATGCGAGGTTGCAGGACCAGGAGTTGGAGACCAAGGACAAGAGGAGGCAAAAATTAAAAGCAAAGTTTAGTCTTTTATAGAGAAATAGACTTAGGGGATCATTTAAGAAGAAGTCACGCAGTGCAGCGCTGCGTGACAGGGAAAGGGCAGGAATGCGTCCATCGTATTTAGGGCAATATGGGGCATTCCTGTCCTTTCCCGTGCGCCCTTTTGGCAGCCTAGCGCCAATGCAAACTTCCTTGCACCATGGCTCTTCTAGAGAAATCAACAGCAAATTCTGGTCATATTCTTGAGAGGTTATTCTCGATTCTCATATGTCTATTGTCAAGAAATAAAGAGCCAATACAGGGCAATGTAAGTAAAATCGGCACCACTGACCAAGTTTATTCACTTTGGAATGAATCTGCATCTCAGAGGAGATCGCGCTAAAGAAGAAGATAGGTAGAACAGTAAGAACAACAACTGAATCTTCTCATCAAGATCTCGGTTTGTAGAGCCGGAAGAAGAAATAACATGAGTTGATGCAGTTACAACAATCTCATTCCAATATTTCAGAAGAGGAGGCCATATATGCCAACAAAAAAAGAAGATCCCTGAGGAAAAATATAGCAATACACCCGTCCCTTCTAACATAATTACTCCTTCAACAAAAAAGAACAAAACGTTTTGTATAAGAAAAGGAATAGGAAAATTTGGCGTATACGTAAAAATGGTATAAAGGAAAATCCAATTTGCGGGGCCTCCAAAGTTGCTATTAACTTGGACAATGGCCTGGGCTAAGTAAGTGGGATGCTTTTCCCCTGGTCACTGCTAAAGCTGCTTCTCCTCAGTCAGTTATCAGTCACAAGGGGCATCTCTTTGATAACCACACACGTTTCAGAGCCTGTTAATCCCAAGGTCTCCGAAACTGTTGAGGATCTGGTGGTCCAGATTGAAACTGATGTTTAGCATTGAACCCTTGGGCAGGTACGTTTAAGGAACCCCTCGGCAGATCCCTTTAAGCCCTCAGCTCCAAAGTAGCCAAACTGCATAACAACTTCTAACACTCATTTTAGGGTTATTGATAATATGCAGAGTGATCATAACATAATTTTTAGGTCTCGGCTAGACGGTGCATGCGCTCTCGAAGAGACGTGTTGTGTTCAATCTGTGGGCTTCATTCCGCCTATGGGTTTACCATTGTCTCGCTCCATCTGCACTCTTATATCCTTAGTCCCCATTTGCCCATGGCATGCATGTGTCATGCCTCTTCTTGCGTTTAGCACTCCCCCAGAGCAGGGACCAAGTACTTATGTCCATCCACTGCTCCTGTTTTAGAAGCTACTTTTTCTTTGTCTTTCAGCACTCCACACGAGTGCTCCTGTTTAACTTAGCTCACTCATTTGCTGAATTGTTTTGTCTGTCTTGTTTCATTTTTGTGAAGCACTCCTCCCCACTCCCCTTTTCGCTCTATAGCACTGTGTGATTCTCTGCACCCCAGCGTGAAATATTATGGTTCACCGTAAACCGTAGGTTTTTGCTCCCCTCCCTCACCTGCGCCGCAATTGCTCTCTCTACCCTATGTGCTTAGTGCATGTCTTTTGTTGCAGTATCTTTTCATGGGCAGACCCACTTCATTAGATCCACAGCCTGCGCATCTGGACCTAGGGTTTGTCCGAATTTGCAGTGAACAGGCTCTCGGGTTGCAGTGTTGCTAGGCAGTGTCTCTGGGCTCTTGATACCTAGGCATCTGCTTGTGTGATGTGAAACATCTTTTGATTTCCTCTTCCTTTAATGAAACTGGTGCATGCTACTGGGCAAAGACATTGTTCTGCATTGTGTCCATCAATTGTTCTTTTTGCATTTGTCTCCCTGAGTGGGACGGGTATGCCCAGACATGGGTCCCGTGCTCTCCATTCCACTGGAGTCAAGCTATCCTGGCTGGTGAGGGGTGAAACCCCGAAACCGGTCCTAGGATGCTTGTTTCCAGTTCAGGTAGGACCTGGCCTGGCATTTTGGGCTGGACTGTTCCCATTCGGCGCAGGGTCAAGATTGATTTGCATATGGCTGGGTTCAAACTGGAATGGCATGGGGAGCAAAAGAAACGATGGATTTAGACCCAGATCTCTGTACTGGGGTGAATGTATGACATTGTTCTGCATTCTGTCCATCAATTCTTCTTTTTGCATCCAGTTATGTAAAGATGTTATCTCACCACTTACAACCTGATAGGCCACATGTCCAATAGTGTGGCTTATGTGGTGTGTTGTACTTGCATTCCATGTATGCGAGAAACATTTTTATGATGTCCTGTACATGTTATGTCTTGCAGATGGACCCCCCTTATACCGACACAGAGATGGCCAACTTCGGCAACCCCAACTTTACAGGTGAGTGTTTTTATCTGTGCAATAAGTGTGTTGCAAGGAGTCAGTGTCATGTCAGATGTATATGGAATTGCCTAAATCATTGTGCAACGTGCTCCCCAATTGACTTCTTGAAGATGTGGAATAGGTAATGGATAGATGCACGTGTATCACCTTCTGACTAGTATTGATGATGAAAAGTTGACTATCTTGAACTTACAAGATGAAAGTTGAGTGTGAGGTGTGTCTGACAATGCTAGTGTATGTGGTAATTGTAGAACAGGTCTGCCTGAATAGGGTGTGATTGCTACAGTATGTATGTCATTCACATGTAGAAAACTTGTCTGTGTGTGTACAGGGTTGGTATGGTCCACCATAGTGTCAAAATATGGAGTTGTTAACATGCCACAGTCTGATGTGGTGTACATTTCATGCATCCATTATTAAAAATGTAAGTCCGTTTTTATATAGCGCAGCTACTCACCCTTACGGGTCTCAAGGCGCTGGGGGCCGTTGTGGAAATTAAGTGAGCTATTGCCCAGAGTCACATGGTGCTGAGCTGAGCTGCCGCCGGAGCCAGGGATCGAACCGTGAACCCTGTGCTCCGAAGTCAGCTGCCCTGGCCGCTGCACCACACCTCTCCACACCACTCCACACTCCTCTCCATTATTACATTTCATGCTTACCATATTATCTGTATAGGAAGGAATGTATCCTCAAAAGGCTCTTTGTCCCATCTATCTCAAAATATTGTGACAAAAGTAACGTGCTGTCAAGACATGGCACATCTGATAGTGTACTAAGCCTGTGGCATGACAACCATTGAATGATGGCCAAGGTTTACCACTTTCCATACATGGTAAACTTGTTCATCAATCCATGGGCACAGCACAATTATGTACCTATATATTGTCTGTATGGAGGTGATCATCATACTTCTGCCTATGGTGTAGGTATAGCACAGTCTATACAATCGTACCTTTGCTAATAGACCCATATACATCTGATAAGCTAGATGTAGGTATGTGTGTTGTCAATCAAAGCTGGTAGATGCATGTTGGCTATTGGGGCAAATTACATAGCTGTGATTGTTATTGTAACTAATACTTATCTTGTTATGTATACAGAGTCAGCCTACGACTGAGATTTGTTGTCAACTTTTTCAACAGACAACATGACACCAGCTGAGCTGCAAAATTTCAACAAGAGGAAGGTGCGTTACCATCACTTGAGAAAGGTTACCAGCTTATACAGGACCATGGATGCCGGTTCCTGCTCGAAAAAGTAAAGGGGCAGTGGCCAGTGTTCCCCAGCGGACTGCCAATGACCAGCTATGCAAGTGTGACCAGTCACAGCAATATCGCAGCTGGACCAGCCCATGCATCAACACCATGGACCTCTCGAGCACAACAGGCGACAGTAGCCCAAAGCTCTTTTGAACAGGACATGAGGAGGGAGCATTCAGACATTAATTTAAGATTGGCAGTCCTGGAAAACATAATGGACCAGACCCTGTCCCTGCTTCAGAACATTAATCAAGCATTGGGGCAGGGCAAACGATAGGGGACACCATGTCCCAAACACCAATTTCAAGCTGGTGGAGAGGCACTACTACTTTTAATGTAGTGTGTAGGACAGGCCAGTTTAGGGTAGGTTTAGGATAGAGTTAAGTTAGTGTATATTGGGGGGGGGGGGTTCATATGGGTGGACTTTATTATTTTTCATTTTATACTTCCTTGGGTGGTTGATGTGTATTTCTTGTATAAAAAAATCGAAACAATCATAAAAATATAAAATACTAAAAATATATATTTGTTTATCTTACATGTTTTGGTAGTATTTGTTTAGGTATAGTCATAGTAGTCCAGTTTTCTGATGTGCCTTAAGGGGGGTGATGTTTACATGTTGTGTTAAGTGTGTGGGTGAAGTTAAGCTAAGGTAGGGCAATGTTAAGGTTAGATAGGGTAAAGTATTGTATTGTAATTGCATTTATATAGCGCTTACTACCCCTGACGAGGCGTCGAAGCGCTTTTTCGGCGAGTAGCACGCTACTCCGGGACCCATAGAGGATTAGTGTTGAATTAGTATAGTGAAACATGCAAGTACATTTTAAGTGGTGGATAGGTTAGTCAGTTATTTGGATTTGGAATGATAGCAGAAGGATAGAGGAGGAAAAAAGGTTTGTATTTATATAGCGCTTGTTACCCCTGATGGGGTGTTGAAGCAAGCTACTCCGGAAGCCCATAAAGGATTAGTGGTGAATTAATATGGTGAAATATGAAAGTAATTTCAGTGGTGGATATTAGTCAGTTATTTGGAGTGAGAAGGATAGCGGAGGGATAAAAAGGGAAGAAAGGTTTACATTCATATAGCACTTGTTACCCCTGATGGGTGTTGAAGCGCTTTTCTGGCGAGTAGCACGCCACTCCGGAACCCATTAAGGATTAGTGTTGAAAATCAGTAAAATATGAAGTAATTTGAGTAGTGAATGTTATTCAGTTATTTGGGTAGAGAAGGGTAGGTGGCGGGATAGAAGAGGGAAAGAGGTTTGTATTTATATAGCGCTTGCTACCTCTGATGGGGTTTTGAAGCGCAAGTAGCACGCTACTCTGGAACCCATAAGTATTAGTGTTGAATTAGTATGGTGAAACATGCAAGTAATTTTAGTGGTGGATATGTTAGTCAGTTATTTGGATTGAGAAGGGTTGGGGAGGGTAGAAAAGGGAAAAGGTTTTCATTTATATAGCGCTTGTAACCCTGATGGGGTGTTGAGACGCTTTATTGGCGAGTAGCACGCTACTCTGGAACCCATAAAGGATTAGTGGTGAATTAGTATAGTTGAATATGGAATTTGAGAATTGAACATGTTAGTCTGTTAATTTTGATTGAAAAGGATAGTGGAGGGATAAAAGTGAATGATTTTTTTTTTTTTAGGTCTTCGCAGTAGGAGGAGGCTTTTGGATGAGTAAAAGGGAGTTTTGGAGGGGAGGAGTCAGAGGGAAGAGTTTAGAAAGGTTTGTTTTAGGGGATCAGTATAGTAAAGAGGTGTCATGATGCAAGGAGGGGTAGAGTAGGAGAGAGCCTAGAAAGGGTTATTTTGGGGATCATAGTAGTGGTATGGGGTTTGGGATAAATGAGTGTGGATGTAGAGGATATATTGATAAATGTATAGGATGAGAGATAGGGTAGTGCATTGGAAAGAGTAGTAGAAAGAAGTTTGAGATGAGTCAGAAGGTTGGGCTAGAAGATATATTGAGAGAAGTATAGGCTGAGAAATAGGGTAGTGCCTTGGAAATGCTAAATTAGAAGAAAGTGATAAATATATAGATCCATAAGTACATTGAAAGTATATAGATACATAAAGGAGGTAAGTATATGTAGATTAAAGATATTGATAGAGGCACATGATGAGAAATAGGGTAGTGCATTGGATATGCTTTTCCAGGAGAAACGTAACAGAGACACAGATCCAAGTACATGGAAGGTACATAGATGCACAATAGAAGTAAGTACATGTAGACCAAAGATGATTTTTTTTCTTTTTTTTTTTTTTTTTTTTCTCTCAACAACAATTATTCTACATGTTTATACAAAGCAATACACAAAGATAGGTACATGTCTATAGTGAAAACAAATGCTTATATACAGAGGGATATGCTGTAAATTTCTGTTTGCGTATGGTGCTTATGTGGGGAAGAGCCAATTCTTGAGTAGTTTTCTGAAGATAAGGTGGTTGTCGGTGGATCTTATGTTGGGGGTAAAGAGTTCCATAGTTTGGCTGCTTGAACAGAGAAGGATGTGCCACCCATGGTTTTTTTTTCTTGTATCTTGGGATTTTGAGGCGAGATGCTCCTTTAGAGCGGAGGTTCCTCTGTTGAATGTGTTTGGTGATTTTATTCCTGATGAAGAGCGGTCCCATTCCATGTATTGCTTTGTGGGTGATACAAAGCAGCTTGAACGTGGATCTTCTGGCAACCGGTAACCAATGCAGGGCTTTCAAGGCAGGGGAGATGTGGTCTCGCGGTTTGATATGCAAGAGTAGTCTGGTAGCCGAGTTCTGAATCCGTTGTAGTCTTTTCATGGTTGTTAAAGGTGATCCGTGGTAGAGGCTATTGTCGTAATCTAGTTTGGACAGAACAAGGGAGACTGTAGCTTGGACCTTGTGCGGAAATCCCAAATGAGGGAAAATTCGTCGCAGCGTTTTTATAGTGACAAAGCTTGATCTTGCTAGTTTGTCCACTTGGGCATTCATCGACAGCTTGGAGTCCATGGTCATTCTGAGGTTTCTTACTTCCTTCGATACTTTAGGTGGTGATCCCAGTTCATTAGGCCATGGGGCAAGCGGGTTGTAATGTTTCCAATCGCCACACGTGAGTATTTCCGTTTTTGAAGTATTCAATTTGAGATGGCTCCAAGTCATCCACTGATCCACGGCTCTGAAACAGCTGAAAATTGGTGATTTTCCAATGTCTTTGGGGCATTCCAGTTGAAGGAGTATTTGCGTGTCATCTGCATAGTTATAGCACGTGAGGTGAAATTGATCAGTACTGGTAATGACTTCATGTAAATGTTGAAAAGCATGGGCGAGATGATAGAACCTTGAGGGAACCCTGCTTTTGTTGAGTACGGTTTGGACGAGAAAGGTGGGGTATGGATGACATTAGTTCTGTTTCGAAGGTAGGACGCGATCCAGTCTAGAGCAGTTCCCTCTAAGCCGGCTTCATAGAGTCTTTGTTTCAGAGTGTCATGGTCAACCGTGTCAAAGGCAGCCGAGAGGTCCAAGAGGAGTAGCGCAGCAACTCCGTTGCGGTCAACTGTATTTTTCAGGTCATCCCAGATGGCAAGGAGGGCAGATTCAGTGCCTCTTCCCGGACGGAATCCTGTTTGGAAGTCTGAAAGTATGTCATTCTCTTCAATGAATTGTGACATCTGGGCGAACGCTGCTCTTTCTATCAGTTTGCCCAGGAAAGGTCCATTTGTAATGGGTCTGTAGTTGTCAGGGTTCAGCGGGTCCAAGTTTGTTTTCTTCAGTAAAGGGCGTATGTGTGATTTTTTGAGTTCTTCTGGAAATATTCCGGTAGTGAAGGAATCATTGATGATTCTTCTTACTGGAGTGGCAGCAGAGGTTGTTAAAAGAATGGTCTTGAAAGTTTGTTGTGGACAGGTGTCAGAAGGGCTGCCTTCTTGCTTTGACCAGGTCCATAAATTCATCGTGTGAGATGTGTTGGAAGGAACGGAGAGGCTTGGTTAGAGTATTCTTGGATTGTTGTTTTGCACAAGGGTTATTGCTGGTGCTATGTTTCTGTTTTAAGTACGAGTCCAACGTGTCTGCTTTGTCCGTGTAATGATTTGCCAGTTTGTCTGTGAAATCTTGAGTTCCTTGTAGGCAATTTGGTTTGCGAAATTCGAGTATTTTATAGAATTCTTTATTTGCACATTTAGCGTTTTGAATTCTGTCTGAATAGTACCTTTTCTTAGCTTTTTTGATAGCCGACTTGTATAATCTGTTAATTTTTTGTAGGTGAAGTTTGTCTTGTTTGGCGTTTGTTTTGAGCCAGGTATGTTGCAGCTTTCTAATTTGTTGTTTTATGTCTTTTATTTCTATGTTTCTCCAAGGTGCTTTTTTTCTTTTGTTCTGTTGTGTGGTTTTGAGTGGTATCAGGATGTCAAAAGCTTCTTGTAGCCACTCATATAGTTTTTGAACAGAATTTTGTTTCCAGATTTGTACTTGATGTTAGTTGTGTTTCCAAGTGTTCCAAATTGAGTTTGTTCCACGGCCGATAGGTGGATGGATGTAAGGTAGTTTTAGGTGAGTCACTTAGTGTTCTTTTATGTTGGAAAGCAAGCAAGTGGTGGTCTGACCATGTGACTGGAGTTATAGCTTGAAAGGTAACTAGTTCAGTATTAGCAAAAATGACATCTAGGATATGTCCAGCGGTGTGTGTCGGTTTGTGGACAATCTGATGGAGGTTCAGTGCGTCTAGGCCAGTGATTATTGTTTTTGGATGGGTCATATTGGGTTTGTCAAACCAAATGTTGAGGTCACCCAGAACGCATAGGTTGGAGTGTATTGTTATCAGGTTTGAAACTGTGTCTAGAAGCGCGTCTGGGAATGTCGCCTTGCTAGGTGGAGGTCTGTAAAGGAGCAGGAAGTTACAGGAGGAAGACGGTGTAGGATTGCATCTTGTTAGAAGAGCCTCACAATTCTTTATGGAGATGTTGTCAATTTTAGTGATATGTATTGTTTGCCTGAATACAACAGCTAGACCACCTCCTTTTTTGGCTATACGATTTTGGGCGAATGTTTGATAGCCTAGAGGAATGGCTTCATGCAGGACTGGAGCCATATCCTCTCCCAACCATGATTCGGTTATGAATAGTATGTCTGGTTTTGCATCTGTGAGAAGGTCATAGATGTGATGCTTGTTTTTAGAGAGGGATCGAGCATTTATTAGTAGACAGTTTAGAGAGTGGCCTTTGGTGATAGTGGGACTTTGTTTTGTAGAAGAGTGGTCAGTATTGTGTGGGTTTGTAGCAGGTGTGTTTTTAGAGCTGGCATTAGCTGTATTAGGATAGCAATCGTGTAGCTGTTCTGTATCATGTTCCTCATCCAGCATGCTAAGAAGGCATTTTGATGGGTCTGCGTGTGTATGTGGTGGAGATGGTGTTTGAGAGTGAGTTGTAGTGCTGTGTTGTTTTCGTGGTGTAACATTGTTGTGAAGTAGACATGGGGAAGCGAAGTTGTGAGGTATGGCATGTTGCTTATATTGTTTGCGTGTGTTTAATGCGGAAGGTGTATGAGTCAGGAGTGGTGGTGCAGCATGTGGGTCATGTAGTAAGGTTCTAAATTGTCCAATGGATGAGAGGCGGTTAGAAGAGAGTTGCTGTGTTGCTGTATCTGTGTTAGGTGTGGTGGAAGAGAGAAAGCTTGGCATTGGAGTTTGGTTCCTTTGTGTTGTTTGAAAGGTGGGTGTATGTTTGTATTTTGTGATGGTAAGTATTATGAGGTGTTGTGCTTTGAAGATCTTGTGCTGGTGTGTGTGATATGTTTTGTTTTTGAGGAGTAGTGAAAAGGGGTGCTGATGTATATGTTTCATGCAATGGATTTTGTTGTATAGTATTGTTTGTGAGAGGAGGTTGTACGGTAGAGGGGGTGGTGATGTGTTTATGAGTAGAGTGTATGATGTGTGTAGGTGGGAATGAAGTAGAGGTAAGAGTGTTTGTCTTAGACTGGTTTGTTGCAAGAGTTAAAAAGTGTGGTGGTCTGCAGTGTGTGTGTTGTACGTTAGTGTTATTATGGTAGAAGGGAGAGGAGGGTGTTTGTTGGACAAATGATGGAAGGATGATGATATGTTTGTTAGTGATAAAAGGTGGTATGTTAGGTGTAATTACAGCAGGGAGCATGTGTCTGGATGGGATGTAGTTATATATGGTGTCGATTGGTGTTGTGTTAGTGATGAGTGTATTGGTTAGTGGTATAGGATAGGGTTGTGTACTGTTTGTAGGTGATGGTGGATATGTGTGGTAGTTGGGATAGTAGGGTGTATAGATGTGGTTTAGTTGAGTTAGTAGTGCATGCTGGTACATTAATCTGTGCATAGTGTTGTGCGTGGTGTACATTTGGTTGAGTGTGTTGCTCTGTGGATGTGGATGGTGTGGGCTGGGTGTTGCTTAATGGGAAAATGGGCAGTATTTCTGGCCCTGGTCAGTCTCGAACAGGCTCAAACAGGCAACTGCCCTTGTCCTCTCCTCCCTTAACAGGCTCAAACAGGCAACTGCCCTTGTCCTCTCTGCCCTTAACAGGCTCAAACAGGCAACTGCCCTTGTCCTCTCTGCCCTTAGCCTCGACGCCCGGGCTGAGACGCCCTAACCCTGGCCTTTTATAGCCCTAGAAATCAGGTGACCCCGTCAGCCAATGGGAACCCTAGCCCTAACACTATCCAATCACAACACTAGCCCTAAAAATCTAGAACCAATAGGAGACCAGGACCTTACAGCCAATCTTAGCCCTAGTCCAAGCACCCAATCAGTTCAAAACCCTGATCTCTACATCCAATAGAGGCCCTAGCCCTACCAGCAGTCCCAACCCCAGACCAAGCAACCAATGGGACAGGAAGCCCTAGTCCCTACTTCCAATAGAAAGCCTAACCCTACTCTTAGTCCCACACCTAGGCCAACAACCAATAACACCAGAAGCCCTAATCGCTACTTCCAATTAAAGGCCTAGCCCTAGTTCCACCTTAGTCCCAACAACCAATAACACAGGAAGCCCTAGTCCCTACTTCCAATAGAAATCATAACCCTAGCCCTAGTCCCAACCCCACATTGATTGAATCACAGACCCAGAAACCAATCAGAACCCTCAAATACCCAACCAATGAGGACACTAACTCAATCCAATAGAAACATCAGATACAACCACCAATCAGTGTAGACATGTACCAACCACTAGCAGACTATATAAGGTCCCAGCAACCTCAGACAAGGTTTGCTGGCCAGGGAGCTGGAAGCTGCTTCTCCTGTTCAGAATCTCCTAGGAGACAGACCGGCTCAATCCACACTTTGGACTTCTGCAGGTAAAGGCCTCACAAACTTGAAATCTAACAATACTGTTTGAATAAAACTTTACTCCCTCTCCTGGCCAAAAAACGAAGTGCACAGTCCCTATTAAACACAGTTTAAACAGCTCACAGAAGCACCCTCCGATGTAGAATATCCCTGTTGCTGGGGGGCAGAGGGGGCTGGTTTCACTGGCTTGATAACACAAAATGGTGGCTGGGGGTTTACTGTTTAACATACAGGTCTTAGCACAGAGCAAAGGAGAAATTTGGAGGGAAAAGTGAATAGTCACCAGGAATGAGAGGGAAAAACTACAGAGTTTGGACTGCAAATCTCACAATTCAACACGTTAAATGGAAGCAATCATGGGCAGGAAAACCACAAGTTTAACACACAAAAACAGGTGATAAAATATGCAATCACAGGCAGGTTAAAACTACAATTTTAAACTGTAACAACCACAGGCAAAGACAGTAATCACAGAAAGGGAAAATCGTTTAAAAAAAACAAAAACTTTTTTTGGGGGGGGGGAAGAGACAGCACTAGTCTGCCTCCTTACCACTTCCTGGACTCTGCTCACTGCAATCTGGGGCACAGGTAGGCTGCAACTCACAAGATGGAGGAGAATGATTTGGGGTGCACCCAGCAAAGCCTTAAGGGGCCTGGGCAGGTGTGAGGGGAGGGCTCAGAGTTGCCTGGTAGCTGAATAGCCAATCCCCAGTCCTAGGCCTGCTGGCCTGGGGGTGGGGGCTGGGGAATAAGTTAGGATAAGTCATTAGAATAGGTTAGATAGGTATAGTTTTTCTACATTTATCAATAAAAAGTCTGTTTGTACATTGTGGTTTAAGTATTCATTTATGTGTATCAGTGTTCTATTGTGCTCAGCTGGGTCTTTATATTATAAGGTATCTTAGCTTGTAGTATAGCACAACATGTTTGAGTATTTTCCTGATCTAGGGACAGGGTACAGTCATACTGCCCATTGATGCACGATTTGATATCCATACAATGTAGACCAAGATATGTTGCTTTGCTCGTTGCATGATGAAAGACTGCTAAATATGTTGTCCAAAAAGGGCTTTATGTGTGTCAATAATGCAATATGTTTTAGAGGAATGTTGTGCCCTATGACTTCTGCACAGATAGTTGGTATGTTGACTAATACACTCATCGTTGCCTCATTTTCTTTTGTACTTGCTACATGTACTTGACAAACCACTGAGGTATGTTTCACTGGTTGACATGGATGTACATTACACTTGCAGTACGAATGATTTCACCCTTCACATTGAACATGTTACCAGTTGAACATTATCGAGGCCAACTTGACTTTGCTCTCAATGCAAATCACATCATAGATGCTTCATAGATTAATTTTACTCTTACTACTTATCATAGTACCAGTGTCTGCAGACACAATATTATAACTTTTTACAGTATGTGATGAAGTGGCTACAGAGAATACCCATTGGTCACACTTGTGCAGATTCATGGTAACAGACAACACACAGCTGGCAATTAAAGGTGCATTTATTTACATGTGCAAATCGAATTGGGTCACTCAGGGACAGTTCACAGGATAACGTAGTTTTGCAACACAGCAGCAACGACACAGTGATAGGCAGCCATGTGGGAGTTCTGCTTCCGCTCCACGGTCTCTCAAGATATTTCAGAGGCTCTTTGGCCTCATCGCTGGTGCCACTTTGGCAGGGCAGTTGTTGATGCCTCTGCTTCATGACACCAACGATGTTAGCCAGGGACTGCTGGAGGCCACGGAGCAGAGAGTAGGTGCCTTTGATGGCAACCGAGATGTTCCTATTGGGACAAAGGCACCCACGGAACGCCTCTACTGTGGCTGCCAGGGTCTTCAACCACCACCGCACCTGATCTTCCAACTCCTGCTGGACTTCTACCGCAGTCGGTTGGACGGTGATCTGTGGGTCCTCGGAGTCCAGGGGTGTGGCTGCGGTGGTAGGTAGTGCCTGCTGGTTGTTTGGGGGGTATGTGGAGATGCCACGATGCTGCTGACACTTCCGGGTCCTGAGATGGTGTGCCTATGGAGTCCAGGAGTTCTTGGAGGGTGTTGTGGTCGATGGTTGGTAGGTTTTCATCATCAGTGATGTCTGGGACAGGGTGCTGACCAGGAGGTAAGGTTTCATCCTCTGCAATGGAAGGGGCAAATACTATAGATGCGGTCTGCTACATGATGACATGTTTTTAAGCATTTGACATTCAACATGTATGACACTTTCCATTCTCCTGTGATACATGGTACACCTGTTACACTAGGCTGTGGATGGCAGTTTACACTAGCCATAAATGTTACACGTCGGGAGTTCTGGATTATGACATTACCACTGTGTGTATACGGCCTATCCTAGTAGTCATATAGGAATCACTGACATCCATTCTATTTCATCATGAGCACAGTTGGTCACCTGCAGGGTGCTAGACATCTTATAGATTTCTTCCACACACTTATATGTGTGCTTTGATCTCTGTGCGTTCAAGACAAAGGTCCAACCAACTTACTGCCACACAGTGATCTGACCTTGATCATGAGTGGCTTATCCTGTACCTACTATACTTGCATCATGTGTGGCTATCCCGTAACAGACTGATATTGCAATCTGTTATGAGGTGACGTGTCATGCAGCACCCCAGATTATGGCTTTTTTTGGGGGATGGTGAGTTGTACCTAAGGAGGGTCCTTTTTGACAAGACATGGCACTGCAGGCAATTTATCGATGCAACCCAGCATATTTACACATACACAGGACTGCACCATACTAAGTATGAGCGTGCCCTCCCCTAGTGCAGCAACAAAGACAACTTTGAGCCAGGGTTCAAGGATGGCTGCACTGCTGACCTTTTTGCAGCAGCACAGGGATGTGCAAAGGGATGACACATACTCCAGTGTTGACACAAACCAATCTGTATGCATTTGCATCCTGCCACTTTTGACTTTACATTTGGCCCATGTTCCACGTATGTACATAGGTTGCATTCATCCCCAAAACCAGGGGCATAATTACAAGGTGATATCACCACCAGAACATCACTTTTAGCGACGTTCTGGTGGAGAAATCTCCTCCTTATTTGCAATGCAGCGTGAATCACTTACATTGGTTAATGCCACCCTGTAAATGAGGCCCCTTTCCACACTTCACTTAGCCTGAAAGGGCCGTACAATGGGTGTTGCAGTGGGCGTTCCGCCACATCACTCATTGCGTTTTGTTAAGCTGCCCCATATTTACAAGACTGGGGCAGTGCCAATAACTAAGGGCAGGTAAAACCTGGCACCTTCTTTATAAACCCCTTGCGCCGCCGGTACGTCACTTTTTCACATATTAGCAGTGTCGCACCAGCAGCGTAATGGGCTTGTAAAGAAGGCCCTTGGTATTAGGATGGTGATATGTGAAAAAATTATTGATTTCTCATCATATTTTGCGCTTTCTATGTGTGCTGCATTCTGCTGCGCACATAGAAACAGCAAATTATCTGTAAGGATTGCTTATTGCGCAGGAAGGTGTCCCTTCCTGCACATCAATATTTGCCCCTGCAGCGCAGGCACCCTAGCAAAATGGCACAAGGGTGGCTCCGCTGGTGCAAGGCAGTTGTTTTAGCACCAGCACAAGGGGACATGCAGGGGTGCGTCGTATTTTTGTGTATACAGCGCATCCTACATTTATAAACTGTCGAAGCACGGCGT
The DNA here is from genome assembly GCA_963921515.1 of Calotriton arnoldi. Taxonomy (NCBI): domain Eukaryota; kingdom Metazoa; phylum Chordata; class Amphibia; order Caudata; family Salamandridae; genus Calotriton; species Calotriton arnoldi. Next base: position 1,390,566 of record CAWUFW010004898.1, on the reverse strand, counting down.
TACCAATTTTGGGAGTAACACTGTGGTCCGCAAGTTTATGGTAAATATGCCCCGTAGTTACTACAGGAAAGTGCTGTATCTTGACAAAAATGTACATGGCTGCTCTTACAATGTGCGTTAATATAGCCCAACTGTGAGACTTGCAACGCTGCCCTATTTCTACGCATAGAGCTGACATTCAGCCCCCCCCCTCCCCCCCCAAGGGCTCGAGCTCCTCCTGGGGCGCTGGACTCCCACCTTCGGTCTGCAATGCTGCCTGTCGATTACTTGCCAGTTTCTGCTTAATTTTACGCTTTGCATCATACCAGCGCTTCTTGCAGTCCGTCCCTGTCCTCTTGACTTCTGCAATGGAGTTCACCTTGTTCACTATGGACTGCCATATAGCATTTTTGGGCCCCAATGAAACCTTGGAGTGGACGAAGAGCTGGTGTTGCTGCTCCGTCACCTCCGCAATCAGGATCTCATTCTCCTCCTGACTGAATTTGCGTTTTCTCTTCCCCTTGGACTCTGGCTGGTCATCCTGGCTGTTGCTGGGGTTGTTGTCCTGTGCTGAGCTTGTTCCTGCATGCTCCATTAAGGTTTGTTTGTTGTTTTTTTCTCCTTAGCGGTGTATTTGTACATTGTTTTCCACTGTAGATGCTGAAATGTGACGGGTGGGCCCACCAGCACGATTTTTCTTGTCGATAATTGGCCGGCCGGCACTTTTTCACACTAAAGTGTATTTTTCTTATGACTTGACACTGGCGTTAGAGTCATTTTTTCTGGCCGCTTGCTGTTCCTAATGCCACGTAGCACTGTATTGTAAATACGGCGCAAGCATGACGTTAGGAATGGGCATATGGCAGCAGTTAAAAAAATGACGCTAAGCAGCATAGCGACAATCCTTGCTAAGATGCCCCTAAGTGTGGTACTGCTTTTATACATCCCTTACAGCAAGCCCCAGATATCCTTCATTACCAGAGGAACCTGGAATTTGACACAAGGCTGGCACAAGCAAAGGACAACATTGCATCGAACCAATCATTAAGTTGCTCTGATTTACCGATTGGCGATGCTGATAACACCAGCGAATATTTCAGACTTTTAATTCCTAGTCTGGGATGTGGTGGGTATCATGGGGAAAACTGGGAACCACATATAGTCAGACTTTGTGTGTTCTTTTGTGATGCTATGTTTTCAGGAGACACGTTCACATCAATAGTTTTAAAACATTCCATCTGGCAGCTATTCCATCTCCTTGGGGCCGCCCCATGGGGGCGGGAGAGGGGTCTGGCGATATACACCTTGGCCATGGCCAATGCCAAGCACTTCCTTTACAAAGCCGATACACCATTTTACCAGATTCTTGGTCTTGAATTTGTGAACGACTTACTGTTAGGCAATGCAAATTTTTACACCATGCCTAAAGCAGACAGAGGCTATGTTTTGTCAATGCTGGATTTTGACCTGGCCCCCCTAAACCAAAAGGTGTTAATGAACTAGGTCTGCTGTGTGGGGGTGACTTTAATGCTCAACTTTACCCCATGTATCAGGATGTCTGTGGTTTTATGGATGCTGATAGTAATCCTATTTTTCACTTTTCTCATGATATGCTCGGTAATAATATCATCTGATGATGAAACTGAATGTGTTTTGCCAACGAATATAGCAAAATCAATGTTTTTTCCCCAAATACCTTTGTAGGTGAGGGCTCTGGGATTGACTTTACCATCTGCCAACCTATTCAATATGATAGGTGATCATCTACTACACAGCCTCGCTATGAGTCACCGCCTTCTCCATAGCCTAATTGTAGACATTTCCCACTGGCATGTGGTGATTTGTCCCATCAGGCGAGTCACGGTTATTTCTGCTCAAAAGAAAAAAGGTACTCGCAATAAGTGGGAGTTTGTTAATACTGAAAAACTGTCCCAGCTGGTCAAGGGAAATAGCCGTTTATTTGACGTTTGATAAGATACAGAGGATAACATGGCTAATACAAAGAGTGCATTTATTACCCTTTTGGAGGTTAGGGGAGCATTATGCAGGTCAAAATACAAGAGTTCAGAGAAGAGAAGGGTATGGTTTGATGCAACATGCTTCAGATCCCATAAAGAGTCAATCGCCTCTCTCCATAAAAAACCTAGGTCTGTCCCCAAAGTTACTCGTTGTAGAGAGGCCTATATGAGGGCAATTGCAGAAAGGAAAATGTACTTAAATTAAAGACTTGGGATGATCTACAGTCGTAAGAACGATCAGAAGGCTTTTTGGAGTATTATAAATCAACCGTTATTTAAAAATCCTGAAGACCCCATGATAGTGGGAAGTGTAAAGGATTCATCTTGTGCAGCAAAGGACTATTCCCTCCCCAAGTACTACCCCTCCCTGGAAGAAGGGACGGAGGCTATAAGATACAGCCCTAGTGGGAAATACCCTGGCCCCGATGGGGGTCCCTCTAGATCTATTCAAGAGTAATCTCGATTTGTGGGCCTCTTTGTTAACCAATGTCTTTAGGGCAGTAAGTTCCTCTGCCAAAATTCCATCAAGGTCCGTCTCGTAAATGGCCCGATCTTTATGAAAGGAAATTGTGAGGACCCTAGCTGTTACCGCTCAATCTCTCTCCTGGACTCCACAGTAAACACCACACCACCTGATGATGGAAAGTGTTCAGTAAAGTCTTATTTTAAATTGAAGTGTGGCAGCACCTGCACTGGGTCCTCCCATAAGCTCTTTATCCATATTTCCAGCCCTGTTGTGTCCTTAAGTATTCAGAAAACTCAGGCTCTGCTGCCTACTTGCATCGGTAACACCAGTAACTTACCTCAGATAAACAAGGTGCCCGGGAATGAGCAAGATTCCATTCATATATCACGTTCACATTTTCACCATCTTCCCCTCCCACCTCTGCACACTGCATGTTCTCTGCCCAGGGACAACCGACATAGGTAAACTCCAATCACTTCCTGGACATCAGTGGAATTTACACTCTCATTGGCTGTGGAAGCCAACTCTGTCACAAGGTACCACCTTTCATGGCCTCCTCAAAAGCAGTGAAGTTTGCTGCAGCAGGAAGCCTCTAGCCACTCCACATCAGAAGAGAAGAGCTACTGGTCAGAGAAAAGTAATATTAGTCTAGATCTAGAACATCAACCACTGAACCTCCGAGCCAAACCTCACTTTGGGCTTTTTATACAAGCACAGGTCTGGAGTGAAAAACTCATCTCTGAGACTGTGGCCCGAGGACTGTACAACAAACCAAGGAAAGTGCGAGAGCAGGAAAATTCAACCAAGGGTGAGACAAGGCTCATCACATGGAAATTCATCAACAGCTGCCGTGGAGCAGAGAATACAACAGCAGAACAAGAGATAATGCAATAAAGACTAGAGTTCAGTGCCAGACGCACTCCGCTGACCACATAAACAGAAGTGCAGGTGAGAAGGACATCATTTGTTGGACATCATAGGTCATGAATCAGGGATTCATTAAGCAGTTCTACAACCTTTCACAGGCATAACTCAGGCCCCAGCAGTACAGGGGGGCCCAAAGCCTGCAGGGGGGCCACAAGCCAACAGGTAGCCCCCATTTAGCCTAATGGCAATGTATATCTGTGAGATATGGGCCCCTCATCACTTTCTGCGGGGCCCCTCATTCTGCTTCTGCAACCTATCTGAGTAGTGTGGTAACGGAGTAATAAGCGGTATGTACCTATGCACGTACCTGCCTTATATAGTGTGTCCTACCATAATATTACACATTAAATATCGACCTGCACTTATGTCAACTCCACTTTATGAGCTACCAACATACTGTCAAAGCAGCAGATGTGAAGTTAGGAGTAGTAAACCTGCACTTGCCTATGTATGCCGCTCTGGACTATATGTTGGCTACTGTGAAGTCCATATACGCACAGGCTGACATTCGTGACCCTTATATTGTAACAAATAACACCATATAATGGGAACCTAGCTGTAAAGAAATGTGAGTGCATGTGAGGAGAGTTGGAGTAAAGGCAACCACAGGTGGAAAAAGAAAGGAAACACAATACGAGAAATTAAAGGGAGATAAATGATGGTGAGGTGTACAGGGAGGGAGACCGAGGCAGTGAGAGACAAAATGTAATCCTTTTATGTCATTTATAGGGCGGCCATGTTGCCCTAAAAATAAAATCCTGGCAACGAGCCTCTCGAGCAAAAGGTGATAAAGTCACGACTGAACAAATGTTTCCATATGGAGTCGCTAAACAAATGATAACCAGCTGACACTTACGATTTTTGATCGAATAACTGTTGGTCTTTATTAAAACTGATAAAGGAAACAAAGGCACAATTGGTTCCATTCTACTGAGATGTTCTAGTCAGTATCACAGTAATTTCCAAATCACAAAGACAGACATGATAGGCTTAAAAGTTTATTTTTCAGCACTTCCCGATACTGGAATGGAATATGGAGGGCGGGCTTCACTGAAGAAGGCGCCTGAAAAGTGTGGGCATCATCCTCACTCCCAGCAGTGTCCATGACTGGGGAGAGAGCTGAATTCTACGGGCTGGCAGGTGGGGGCAGCAAGAAGCCATTTCCTGCACTTACTGGACTGTGCTCAACAACCCTCAAGTACAAAGGGGCAACACCGGCCCTACACTGTACAGCTTCTGGAACCAATTCTTTGCTGGTTTCCAGTTTAGTGGAGGATTGAAATGCAAACAGAGGGGAATATAGAAGCTATACTGCTGTTCTAATGTGAATAGAAACAATATGTGGTGGGGCATTGGATACAAGTGTGCTGACTGCATGCCATGAATGGTAGTTAGTGCCATAATACATTTTTACCAGGCTGTGCTGACAGCTGCTCTCAGTCTTGTGTCACCGGCCGGATTCGCAGCGCCCCCGCATTCCTCCCTCCAAGATTAGACTCTGGACTGAAGTAGGGCCGCAGGGTGGGGGGGAAGGAGGCCCCGGAGAAGGTGAAGAGCAGAGACCGGTCATCCACATTGTACACAGAGAGCCTGCCCACCTCATAGTCCAGGAAGAGACCCACAGCCCTGGGGGGCACCCGGGGAGTCAGGAGGGTGGAGGAGGAGGTGAGAGCTTCGTATCCACCATCTTTGAGCCACACTGTCCAGAATCCATCCTCAGGTGCTAGTGTGATATCCCTCTTCCTGTCCACAGCCTCGTCACACACCCCTACTGTCCACTCAATCTTCTCCCCCACCTCCACCTCCCAGAAATGTCTCCCTGAGGTCATCCTCTGTGTCCCTAGCACATCAAAATATATAGTAAATCTCTGAGGCGTGTCGGGCATATTCTGTGCTCTGCCTCCCAGCCTCACGCTCCTTCCGTCCTCGGACAGGATGAGGCCCCGATGAGCAGTGTCCGGATCCAGGGTCACCGCAGCTGCAAAACAGAGAAGCAGAAATGAGAGCGCAGAAATCACTCATCCACAATAAACATCACTCATACTCAGCCAGTCGCTGCAGTAGCATCAGTGCTTCATTCAATCCTAATGCACCACCTCCAGCTGACGCCATCTCCATGTCAGCAGCACCCCCCCCCCCCGTTTAATCATATTAATAGTGTATATTCATCGTCACAGCTTTTTTTAAACCCACTTAATGGTGCAGTCTTGTAGTCTGTAAGTAACGTTATTACAGTTTGCAGGTTGTAACAGCTCAGATGTGAATCATGAGGGGGCTTGGGAAGCAGCCCCCCAGAGCTGCAGGGTTTGGAAACAGAGAATTGAGTTACGGGCTTTCATTTCATCCAAACATTTTTTTCTGTTGTCAGATTTTTCTTGTGTTGTTTGATGTTCACAATATGTGTGCATTTAAGGACAGACCTGTCACTGATGTCATTGACTACAGACCTACCAACTTACATGGTGCCACCACGTGTCAGCATCTCACACAGGCACACAGAGAAGAGACTTTCATATACAGGGAGCACAAAAATGTGCCGGTCACCTTTGTCTGCCAATCGGGAAGAGTAGTGAGTGAAAGCTGCTGCTAATCCTTCTGGCCTGTCCACCAGGGTTTCCCCAGAGGAAGAGCAGGCGGTGGCTCTCATCAGGCAAACCATCTCTTGACCTGTAAATGATGCAGGGAGTGTGAAAGGCTAGCCAGCAGTGTTTTGTAGATGTCCCATTCCTGCTCATCTAGACATAGGGCTCGTGTTGTGCTGTGATGCAAGGCTATGTGTTTCCTTTTGAAGGCTCCTTGTGCATCCCTGCACGCCTTAGCTCTTTCGTGTCCACTGTTGTCCAGTACGTCATTCCGACTTGGATTCCCCCCCCCCCAGACAACAGTGTCTCCCTCCTTCTCCTTGTTACTCCTTCGTGGGCTTAATAACCTGCTTTCTTAGTGATTTTGGATCTCACTATAAAACCTTATGGGATTCGCTACACTGGTTTTGCTGCCTTTTTTATTTACGGATACTAGAGACCGTAACCTCTTGTTAGGAATGAGTCAAGGTACTTTATACATTAAATGATGTGGGGTTTACAATCCAAGATGGAGAGGTAGTCAAGGATTGTTTGGAAAGGAAACTTCGCTGAACGAGGTGAGACGAGTAAGCAGATTGATGATTAATATCAAGAGCAACATTCTTGAGATTCCAAACCCTTCCATCCTTGAGTCTAATGGAATTGCGTAGAACCTCCACCACTTGTTGCGTTGTTTCAAATTTGCTTTCACCTTTTGGAACTTTAACTGGTTTTTTAATGCGAACCCAATCACCTACCATAACAGGAACATGCTTTGTGCCATGAGAAACATCGTAATATTCTTTGCTTTTCTTATGTACTGATTCTAAATCTTTTTTAACATCAGTAGAGGACCAATGTTGTACTCTGCCTTCCAAGAGCCAACCTGGGTTAAACTTACATCTGGGTGTCCTCCCCCTCATCATGATGAAGGGAGATAACCCCGTGGTGGTTTGTGTCGTAACTCTGTAAGCCCAAACTGCTTTCTGTAATTCTAATTTCCAGTCTAACCTTTTATTCATAGCAGCTTGAATCACCCCTTTAATCACTCTGTTAAAGCGCTCTACGGTGCCATTTCCACTAGGATTGTATAAAGAAGTAGTTTTATGTTTGACACCGCACCTCTCAAAATACTCTTTAGCCATCTTTTTTTTTTTTTTTTTACTTTATTTGTCATTTTTCATATAGTACAACTACAACAACAAACTGGCATTGACATAGCGTACAGCAATATACCGGTTGATAGTACGGGTGACACAAGTACAGGTGGCAGCCTACGGGGAAGAAGAGACATAATGGGGGACAATATTCGTAGAAAAACAAATTACAATGCAAAAAAGGAAAGCTTAGGACAAGCACAAGTGCACAATATGCAGCTCACCGAGGCCGACCCCTAGCCCCTCGATTCAGTTAGGTGTTTCATCGCCATCGGACCCGCTCCCCCCACTATCAGTGATGTCCGGAGAGGAGGGCTCCCCCTCCGCCAGCCTAGAAATGCACATTTCACGCCATACCATTAGGTCATCCTCTAGCTTCACATCCCTTCGGGTGAGTTTCATGTGAGCTTCTTCCGCTAGAGTCCACTCCCGAACATCCTTAAGCCAGATAGGGACCTCTGGGCTCGACTGCCCCATCCAAGTAATTGCTATCCTGCGCCTAGCAAGCACCAGCATTAATTGTAGGAGCTTATAGGGAAGTTTCTTTTTTTTAGGTTTCCGGACAGACGCCAGTAAGCAACTCAAGGGTGCTATTTCCACTTGGATACCCGTCACAGTGATAATCTTGCTCACCACCGCTACCCAGAACTGTTGAACCCTGGGACAATCCCATGCCATATGTAAAAAACCTGCTTTCTCCGCAGCGCATCTTGGGCATCGTCTCCCCTGTCACCTGAAAGACGTCTCAGAGATACCGGGGTGAGGTAGGTGCGATGTAGAAAGTTAAAGTGCGTCAGTTTAAATCTGGCGTTACAGGAGACTGTACGTGTGAGAGAGCCTATGTGTGCCCATTGTTTCTCGTCCAAGTGGACACCAAGATCTGTCTCCCAGGCCGCCCGCGATGGTGGGACCCGGGGGGTGGAATCCTGCTTCATAGCCGCGTAAAGAAGAGAGATCAATTTGCGACCTGAACCACATGTAAGTAGAATATCTAGGGTGTGGGTCGGGGCAGGAATGTCTGGGTACTGCGGCCAGGTGGTTTTCACCACATCTTGAAGTCCGCGATAGTGTAGAAACTGGCCTTGTCCAAGGCCAAAGCTCTCCTCCGCCTATTCGAAAGTAAGGAAAGTCTCACTGGGAAAGAGGTCTGCCAGTACCTCGCATCCACCCTCCCTCCAAGATTGAAAGGAAATGTATCGTCCCATGTCTATAAAGGGAGCCAATATCCAAATCGAAAGCTCCCTATGGAAGGGGGCCTTTCGTAAGACCCTCTCCGCAAATCGCTGCCACACACCTGCAGTGTGTCGTACAATGTAGGGAAGAGATGTCCCCAACCCCCAGCCCCGCATCAGCGCCTCCTGCAATGCCGGGGTATCTGCCCTGCCAGAGAGGAGGCGTTTCTCCCAGTTGTCCTCGTCTGTGAGCCATCGCGCCGCAGGCTGTAATTGGGCCGCGTAGTAATATAGATCGAAGCGTGGGGCTTCCAGCCCACCCTCCTCATAACTTCGTGAGATAGTCTTGAGAGCTACCCTGCTGCGGCGACCCGCCCAAAGGAGGGACGTAAGTATCGTGTTCAGAGTTTTAAAGACGCGCGACGGCAATGGGCATAAAGAGTTCTGAAGGACGTAGAGTATCCTAGGAAGCATCACCATCTTAGAAATGGCCAACCTGCCCATTAAGGACAGGGGGAGAGTATTCCAAAAGGTCACCGATTGCCGCAAAGAGGCAAGGGTGCGGTCAACATTCCGGGCCAACGCTTGCGCGCTGTCGGGGCTACCTGTATCCCCAAGTAACGAAAGCCCGCCGGCTCCCAGCGCAGTCCCAAATCCGGGAGCTCTTCCAAGGGCACCGAGGTCAATCCCGCCAGCGGGAAGACCAGGGACTTGCCGCGGTTAAGCCGCAGCCCTGAGACCTCTCCAAACCGGTCCAACTGGTACAATAATATCGGCAACGCGTCCCGGGGAAAAGCCAAGTAAAAGAGGGCATCGTCGGCATAAAGGGAGATGACGTGGCTCGTGTCTCCCACCCTGATCCCCCATTGGTCCATCTCGGCCCTGATCCGGACTGCAAAGGGTTCAATAGCCAGGGCGAACAACAAGGGTGAGAGGGGGCACCCCTGACGAGTGCCCCGTCCCAATTGCCAATCCTCCGAGCGCGCGCCCCCAAGTTTAACCCTTGCGCGGGGTGCCGTGTAGAGGATACGAATCCAACGACAGAAGTTGGGACCCAACCACACAGCGCGGAGAACCTCGAGGAGATATCCCCAATCTACCGTGTCGAACGCCTTGGCGAGGTCAATAGAGACCAGGACCAACTGATCCTCCCGGTCGCGTACCTCATGGATGACATGGTTGAGCCGGCGTAGATTCATGGCCGTATTGCGTCCTGGTATGAACCCACACTGGTCTTCGTGGACCAAGTGAGACATATAGCGCACCAAACGGGTAGCCAAAAGTTTGGATAAGATTTTGATATCCGTATTGATCATGGTGATCGGTCGATACGATGAGGGCTCATGAACATCCCCTCCCGGCTTTGGGATCATACAGATTTCCCCCTGTGTCATACTGGGTGGGAGTAGTCCACACTCAAATGCTTCAATATAGACCTGCAGCAGGAGACGGGGGAGAGTAGCTGCGAATGCCTGATAAAATTCCGGAGGGAACCCATCACTACCCGGGGACTTGGCACGTGGGAGGTGCTGCAGAGCAGACTGTACCTCCCCCAATGTGAGGGGTTCGTCAAGTTCCTTCCGCGTCGATTCAGGAATAGATCGTAGGGTCAGGTCCTGGAGATAAGGGAGATAAGCGGCCTCGGTGATGGCAGGGTCCGCAGCATACACTGTCTGCAGATGCGATCGTAGGACTCGCAACAGCCCCACTTCCGAATGGACAAGGCCGCCCACGGGCTCCCTCAAAGCCACAATCGCCGCCGGGCGTGTTCCTGCCGCAGCACCCATGCCAAGAGACGGCTCGATTTGTCCCCCTCTCTATGAAGGCGCTGTCTATAATTTGTGAGTGTATATTTGTCGAGTCTATCCCAAATGTCGTGGATGCGTTCCCGGATGCCACGTTCCCTATCCTCCCCCCGTGCGTCCAGGGTCTCGGAGGTCTGTACCTCCAAGAGGCGACGTTCCTCTCCCTGGAGCTCGCGTTGGAGCTGCTTCCGCACCCCGCATGTGAGACTCATACATGCCCCTCTCTCTACAGCTTTCATGGCGTCCCATTTCGTAGCTAGAGACAAGTCCGGCCCGTTCCAATTGAGGTCAACATAATCCGTTATGGCCGTTTCTAGGTGGTGTTTCCCCACAGGGTCCTCGAGGACCTCTGCCGGGAGCCTCCAGACTCGTGGACGGTTAATCGGGCGGCCCAAACCAACCACACACGCCACAGGGGAGTGATCAGATAGGAATCGTGCGTGATAAGTCACCTCGAGGGACATGGCCGTGCTCGGGTTTGCGATTAAAAACCGGTCTAAGCGACTGTACGTATTGTGAGTGGGTGAGAAACAAGTGTAGACTTTGAGTGGGGTGCCCCTGGCGCCATACATCCTGAGCCCCAATATTTTCCATGACTTCACGGAGTTTCACCGTCATCCTTGGTTTTGTTCCTGTACGGGGTGGGGACCTATCTAGATCGGAGTCCAGGACGCAGTTAAAGTCCCCCATCCAGATCAATGGGACCTCCAATTCGGACACCAGAACCTCCTGGAGGGATTGAAAAAAGTCTGGATTATCGGTATTGGGTGCATAGGTATTCATGATTGCAATGTCCCTCCCGTCTAGCTTAGCTCTGAGGAGCAGATATCTCCCATGAATATCAGCTTCTACATACTGGAGGGCAAACGGGGTCCCCGGGGCCACCCAAACAAGGACTCCTCTGGCGTAGGAAGAGAATGAGGAGTGAAAATCTGACCCCGCCATTTCTTCGCTAATTTCTGAGCCCTTCATCGGTGAGATGCGTCTCCTGGAGGCACGCTATCGAGACCTGGTGTCTGCGGAGGAAGGATAAGACCATGTATCTCTTAGTGCACGTGCCCAGTCCCCTCACGTTCCAGCTTAAAAATTTAAACCCCCCTGGACGTTAAGGTGGCCATACGTCATGTGTTCTCCGCCCCGTGCTGCCCTGTATGCCGCGAGCCTCAGGATCTGTACATACAATGCCTAAAAAAAGAACCCCAACACTCCCACCTAGAAGAACCCACCCCCCTCCCCCGAGCAATTTACTGCCAACAACACATGCAGAAATGCCCTTCCCACGCTGGTACCAGGACGTGCACAGCTGCCCCAGTAGCCCAACCGGGGCCAAAGCTACAATGCAAAGAAAAAACAACATAGGAAACACCCCACCCTCCCCCAATTCGGCCTCCCGACTCAGGCCAGCCGCCGCTTGGCATACGTCAATAACCGAACTGTCCCAATTAAAGCATGTAATAGAACAGGACCAAATTAAGTGGCAGCGCCATCTACTCAGCTGGACGTTCCCACTCAAGCACCCCAGGAAGGGAGAAGAGAAAAGAAAACAGGATAATAAAGGGGGAAAGAAGTGGGGGGGGAGAGAAAGAAAGCGAGGTCAGACAGAGACATTATCACGGCAAGCATGTCTCCAAGGGCCCTGCGACACCATAAACATTGGGCCCCTAATGTCCGGCTTTCTGCCCCCCGGCCCCATGAGCAAAGGAAACAGGAAGGATAAGGGTACCATCTTCAAGCCGGGTCTGTTAATAATGTAGTCTCTGGAACCTCATGACTAGGCGACGGGAGAGTCTCTGGCACCAGTCTCCCTTCAGGGGTATCCGTCGCCAGCCGTGAGGGAGAGACCTCTGGATCCGAAGAGTCCACTCGCAGGGCTCCGTCGTCTCCCACCGTGATCCGCCGGTGCTCCTCCTGGGCGTCGCCTGCTGATCGATGCCTGCGCCTGGACCTGCGGCTTCTCGGGGGTCTGGACCCCCAGTTGCTCCAGGAACCTCTTTGTTAATGCTGCGGGAGAGCCTCTCCCCTGACCTCAAGCCACTCCCACACCGCCTCCGGGGAATCAAAGAAATGAGCCCTGCCCTGGGCTATCACCTTAAGTTTCGCAGGATACAATAACATGTACTGGAGGTGAAGTTCCCGCAGTCGCTGTTTGATACCAAGAAAAGATTTCCTCTGTTCTTGGACTTGGCGGGTGTAGTCCGGATAAATGGACACTTTGGCGTTATCAAAGGTGAGGTCTTTCGAGTCTCTTGCCGCTTTCAAAATACAGTCTCTATCCCGATAGTTCAGAATTTTAGCAATGAGGGCCCTAGGAGGCGCCCCCGAGGGCGGCGGCGGGACCAGCGCCCGATGGGCTCGTTTTATCATGAATACATCAGAGAGGCCCGCGGGGCATAATTTAGTGCATATCCAGTTCTCTAGAAATCGCTCCGCATTTCCCTGTTCCGCGCGTTCTGGAATACCTAGGACCCTGATGTTGCTGCGACGGGCCCTACCTTCCGCCTCCTCCGCTCAGCGCTCAAACGCCCCGGCAGTCTGGGTGAGTTGGGAGACCTGCTGTTTCAGGGAGGCCACATCCCCACGAAGCTGAACAATGTCTCCTTCCGCTGTTGAGACCTTATCCGCCACCTTTCGAAGATCCGCTCGCAACAGGTTCACGTCGATGGAGACTGTCTCTATTTGTTTCTCTAGGGCAGTGCGGGATCCCTGTATCGCCTCCAGGAGTTCAGCTCGAGACGGCTCGTCCCCGTGTCCATCCAGTCCTGACTGGCGCGTAATGCGCTGCGTGGGGATGCGTTGTGTAGTATACTGCGTAACGGTATTGGGGTTAGAGGCACGGGGCACCTTGTCCTTACCCATGTCGCAGTCAACAGAGGATCCTGCAGGGGTCCGCAGTCACCAGGCCCAGATTCACCTCGGAAGGCCACAATCACCAAGCACACGTCCGTCTCACAGGCGGCCCATCCCGCAGCGTGGGGGATCGCAGTTCACAGCGCACCAGGACAAGGCCGACCCGGAGGGCCAACCACAGGCCCAAGACCACTCACCGCTGCACGGCTATCGGTCCGGAGCCCCAGAGTGACTGAGCGGTTCCGTAGCGAGTATATGGCTCCGTAAGGTCACTGCCCTACCAGGTCACTATCATCGCCGTCTCCAGGAAAGTCAACCGCCCAAGCGGCCCGAGGAAAGGCACGTCCCCTTGCAGCTATCCGACAAGAGAGGTAAGTGTGGTCAATGGCTCAGGGATCCAGCCGGTGGACCCGCACCCGGGGCAGGAAGGGCCCTCCCCTCACACAGCTGTCGCCTCCAGGCGGTGTTCAGATAAGGCCCGCCAGGGCCGCAAAGTACTGGCAGGGCAGATCAGCAAGGCGCCACAGGAAGGGGGCTCGCGAGTCGGTCCGTCTCGCCGCAGGTTCGCCGGTCCACAGGGGGAGCCATTCTCAGGTGCCACCTCACGCTGCCACAGGTGCTCCACCCCCGTCAGGAGGATAGGCGACCACCCGATACCTCAGGGCGGCCGCTGCCAGCCGTCAGGCCCCCGACTCCCCAGGGCCGGCACGGGGGCGCAAGGCCAGAGTGTAATGCAGGGACTTCTGCCGCGTACCCGGCACTCCCTCCACAGGCGTCGGATCCACAAAGCCCGGCAAATGTTGGACCGGTCCCTCGATGCGTCTCCGATGGGGACGGCACGTCCCGCTGGGCCTTCCGCTGTGATTTCCTGCGCGGTTCAAATGAGTGTAGGCCGTATCCCCGGCCTCGCGTGGATTCGGGCCGTTAGTGTGGCGGGCGCAGATTGCGCAGCGCCGCTCCCAGGCTGTCACCCGATCTCCTTCCCCCTCCAAGGGGGCTCCAGCCGCTGGCGGGATCCCAGCCGGGTGCAATCCAGGGACTTCGTCCTAGCGCCTGGCACCCCCCCACAGGCACCGGGGCCACCAGGGCAGATAGATGCCGGTCCGGGCCCACGATGTATTGCTAATGGGGGCGGGACGTCCCGCAGGGCCTCCCGCCGCGATGTCCGGCGTAGATCAGGCAAGTGTAGGCCGCATCCCCGGCCTCGCGTAGGTTCGGGCCATTAGCGCGGCGGGCCCAGAACGCGTAGCGCCGCACTCAGGCTGCCCCCGGTCCCTCTCCCCCTGCAAGGGGCTCCAGCCGGTATCGGGATCTCCGCCGCTTGCAATCTACACGCGTGGGCTGCGGTAGAGAGGATTATGCAGGATTAATTGGGCTGGCCGGTCAGGAGCCGAAGGAGCTCACGTCCTGTCGGCCATGCTGCTTGGCCACGCCCCCTCTTTAGCCATCTTTGACACAAATTGTACACCATTGTCACTTAAGACGCATACAGGCAGTCCTTCCAGCACAAACATTTTGTCCAAAAACTCTAGGGCAACGTGTGTGTCAACTCTTTCCACAACCTTAACAATAGGCCACTTAGTGAACAGGTCAATAGCAACGAGACCATACTCTTTCAAATCCCCTACAGGTCCAAAAATGTCTACCGCAATAGTCTCCCAAGGAAGACTGGGAATTAACCCCTCACTCATTGGGGGTCTCAAGGTTTTTAAAGACTTATCCGCAGAACAGCACACAGAACACCCTTTCACGAACTTCTCGACATCTCGATCAACCCCAGGCCACCAAAAGATACCTTTAACCATCAATTTAGTTCTGATGATCCCAAAGTGGCCCTCGTGGCAAAGTTGTAACACCTTGTTGCGTAAACGTTTTGGTGGAATAATCCTGTCCCCTCTCAACACCAAATCCCTATCCAGAGACAACTCCATGCGTACGTCCCAGAAAGGTTTCAAATCTCCCGTGATGTTGTGTTTCTTTGGCCAACCTTTACACATGTAACCAGAAACCCTTTCCAAATCACTGTCCTTAAGTTGCTCATCCACCCATTCCGTTTTAGTGATAGCCGGTGTACCTGAATCATGAATGAAAGCTATACTGAAATTACCCCAGGGGTCATCCGCACACTCTTCCAAAGGAGTAGGTAGCCTAGACAAACAATCAGCTACCACATTGTCTTTACCTGGTACGAAGATGATCTTGTAAATATACTCTTTCATTCTCATGGAGATTCAGGCCAGCCTGGCAGAAGCTCCCACACTACCTTCTGTGGTGAGGATATGTACCAAAGGTCGATGGTCAGTACGGACGACCACCGGTTTCCCCCAAACAAAAGCGCGGAAATATTCTAATGCCCAGGCGCATGCCAAAGCTTCTCTCTCAATGATGGGGTACTTGCTCTCTGCAGGGGATAAAGCCCTGGAGCCAAACAAAATGATTTTCTCCTTACCATCTCTCCCTTTTTGCGAAAGGACTGCGCCCAGCCCTTTGTCACTAGCATCTGTAGTGAGCAGACATTCTAAATTGGGGTCAAAGCTACTCAGAGCATTCACACGTTGTAACTCAGTTTTAATCAATGCAAATTCTCTCTCACACTCCATTGACCACTCAAATTTCAAATTTTTTTTATAGAAGGGAACGTATGTTGTGAACTTTCCCTGCGAAATTCTGTATAAACTTAGCACAATACTCCGCCATACCCAGAAAGGATCTAACTTCTTCCTTGGAGACGGGAGCGGGTGTTCCAACGATGGTATTTACAAGTGAAGGCTTTGGCTTCACACCATCCTCACTAATAATGTGCCCTAAGTATGAAACACTTCTTTGCGCAAACTTGCATTTGGAGAGCTCAACTGTTAAACCTGCACCCTGTAGTGCTCCCAAAACCTCATTTAGAATAGTGTCATGTTCTCCTTTTCCACTGGCAGCGATCAAGATGTCATCTTGAAAGAAACATACGCCCTTCATTTCACCAAAAGTTCTGTGCATCAATCGCTGAAATACCGCAGCGGCCGAAGCCAGGCCAAACAGCATACGTCTAAACTGGTAGCACCCGAAAGGCGTAATGAAGGCCGTAAGCTTCCTAGATTCAGGTTCAAGCACGACCTGATGATATGCCGTGGAAAGGTCTATGGTGGAAAACCAAGTTGCTCCCCTTAGAGACGACACCATTTCATTAATTCTGGGCAGGGGAAATCTTTCTATAACAATATTATTATTTAGATGGCGTAAATCAATAGATAAACGGATTTTTCCATTGGGTTTTCGTGCGACCACGACCGGAGAAATCCATTCCGAGGTGTCTATCTCTTCGATGACCCCTTTGGTTAATAAACCCTGTATTTCCTTGTTAACTTCATCTCTTATTAACATGGGAATGGGTCTCACCTTGTGCACTTTTGGTTCAGCATCGCTTTTGAGTACAATCCTGTGTTCGAACCCCTTCAGTGCCCCCAAATCCTTCCCAAAAACCACTGGAAATTTGTTAGATAAAACCTCACCTAATTTGCTGGTCTCGTCCATAATAAGTACTTTTTCATCACTGTTAGGGTCCAGTATGATGTGCAAATTTTTCTGATCTAACCAACCCAGTACAGATGGTCCAACCTTAGCAACATATAATTTACCTCTAGCTGACCTCCCTTTAAAAAGAAAGGTGAGCTATCTAAATCCCAGCATGTTTATCTTTTCTCCAGTGAAACTTACCGGGTTCACATCTAAAACATTCAAATGATGCCCAATTTTCCCCACAAACTTTGTTTTCCAAATTTCTTCGTTTACAATAGTATATGGAAAGGGATTCGCTGATGGTTTGAATTTGAGATGGTGTTGTCTCATTTAAAGACAACCAGTTCGATGGGAATGTTCTGTGAAGCAGCAAAAGAAGATATTTGTGAGAAGGGATTGGTAGTGACAATTTTCCAGTGGATAAATCAAGCACATTCTTTGATTTCACCTCTGGAACGGGGAAAGAGGAGGATTGATAGGTTCTAATCAATTTGAGACGAACCCCCCTCCCCCACAGTTTTTGCAGTGTAAACTCCGGTGTTGTTTCCATATCCTTTCAGTAGCTCCAAGTGTTTTTCTTTCTTCAATTAAATAAACAGTGACGAATTGTGCTGAAACTATGCCTTTCACTCTTTTTTCTTCAAGAGGGGCTAAAACATTCTCTCAATGGAGTGCAAAGTTAATGAATTTATATCTTCTTTTTTTCAAACTTTGATTTTGAAAAACAGTACTGTAGTAAGCTGGCTCCCTTTATAGTGCACTAAAACGAAGTACACCCTGCACAGAGTCCACTGGGTCCCCAATTTGTTTACTGAGGGGAGCCCGTTATTGAGGAGAAGGAGGGGGCAGTCAGGACCTCAAGCCCCAGCAGCCTTCGTGGCCATTGCCGCTGCTCTCGCCACCAACCTGCGCCCGGAGGCGCATAAAACCGACGGTCGGGTCCCGCAGCACAGGATGCGTGCGGGCATGCCCAGGCCAAGGGCGGGCCAGTCTGCGCTCGTCAGCGCCAGAAAGAGGCAGGGCCACCCCCCTTGCCTTCGGTCCCTTGACTATCCTAAACCCTAGGTAAGACTTTTTAATTGCTCCTTCTACAATAACATCGAAGGCAGACTATTTTACCTTCCTGCAATCAAGCACCGGGAGTATATTCGAACTTTGATAATTAATAGGGGCGAGGCTCCAAAAGGTCTTAAAAACTTGATACCCAAACATTTTTTGTGGGGTGCACTGTGTACCACAGAACCTCTGGTTGGGAGCCTAATTGGCGATATACTGGTGAAAATAATACGCTTAGGGCTCCGTTAGGACCCTCTCCTTTTTTCTCTTCCTCTCCGTGCCCTATTGCCAATTTCTCCTCCCCCACTTAGCGGAGCTCCGTATTAACAACAAGCAAAAGGGGGAAGTTTAAAGGGTATCGTGTGTGTGATTATTGCAGGGAAAAGGACGTTCCTTTTGCCCTAAACAAATAGATTTTGCCATCACAATGGGCAAGCGGAAGGCCCCTGAGGGACTAGCTAAAGGCAAATCCTCAAAAATAAGAAAGAGCGCAGCTGAAAATTGTTCCATCGATGAAATAGATAACCGGATTGAAGAGGTGGAATCAATGCTAAGTCACAAATGCAAATCAATCAATAAGAGCAAAGAAAAAATCACTGCCTTCTATACCAAATGTCCCCCAGGCTCTCAAGTAGAGAGCCTTACATCAAGGAGCCAGATAAAAGCAACAATTGAGCCCCTGCTTCGTACTCCAGATATCCTTCCCCCTCAACATATGCTGCACAAATAAAGTGAACACGAGGCCCGTAAGGAGTCGAAGACCTGTGCTTCATATGAGTCCAATAGAACCGAGAGAGGCAGAGGGTTTCCTTCACCTATTCGGTGTTCAAACAGTTATTCCCCACTGGCCTCTGTACCAGCGTCAGATGCTGACACTATGGTTCAATCCACACAGATTCCTAATCTAAACATACAGGCACAACAACATGGCAATATACAAGGGAAAGACAGCAAAACACAGGTTCCGTTAAAAGTGCCAGCAACACAGGCCAGCAGTGCACAAATTAATGAAAGCACGCAACTGATAATTGAGCTTGTTCAGAAATTAGATACTTTAACAAAGGAGGTTGCCAACTTAAAGGTAATAATAGGTAACCTAACCAGTTATACTGGTACAGTTAGGGAAGTAACTCCAGACGAACCGTGTGTATGCCGCAAGAGGAGGCAGATTGACCCCCGAGTTCCTGTGTCTACTAACTTAAGACTACAAGATCCAAAAAAATGGAGGCAATAAACTTGAAGACCCAAGAACTAGAGGGCCCAAGATTAGACCCATTATGTAAAACCCCAGAGGATAGGCATGGTTGGGAAAAGAGTAGGAATGAGTGGATAGGGGAAGCGCACAGGGACAGTGCCTACAAAAATATCCAACAGAATACAAACGGGGGGGGGGGGCGGGGGGCATACTAACTGGCACGGAAGGGGCAGGGAAAGTTCAGCATGGGAGCAGGACCAGCACGCTATACAGCACACGAGAAACCCACCCATTAGCCATATAGAGCACAGGCAGACCTCTACCACTAATAGAAAAACTGGAATTCCCCAAAACAATGGGCTGGAAAGTGTCTATGATGTTATAATATATCAAAAATGAGAGAGGATAAGAGTACTAGTTCTGATCCCCTGGGGTAATGTATCTAATCAAGAAGAACTAGTCTGTATAGACGTGGTAAGGGTCACAAGAGTGTATGTTTGATGATGTTTGTATCCAGCAGGGGTGCTGGCTTGCGTGTCAGCCCAGGACCCTCCTATCAACCTGTTGTTGCTGCTACGGAACTCCGACGGCATTCGCAGCAAATCGCTAGCTAATGCTTTGAGAGGGAAGCCCCCCCTCACACATAGTGCACCTTAGCGCGTGAAACACATTTTTACCTAGGACACAAACTAGTAGCCTAGTCACCACCTTTGCGCATCACTAAGGTCCTGAGGAAAGCCAGTTTACATAATAAGGCCTGGCTGAAACATGTAGACCACTCACCGGATGCAGGAGTGTCATAAATAACACTCCGCCTACATCCTACGCCTTGTTTTTATCACTGCCAGGGCCCAAACATTAAAGTAAAAACCTTCGGGGATTGGGACCACTGGACAGTTTTTTAACCTATCACCTTTCACGTCACCTACACTGCACACTCAGCAATACACCTGCTCCGCTGTAATACAGGCGTTGTTGCACACCCGGGACACATTCGGTGTCATCGGGTGGGCCCGATGATGAAGCATTCCACCAACTAGGTTGGTGGGTGAGGGCTTTATAAAAAGAAACTAGATTTGTTCTTTAAAACAAACATCATCAAACATACACTCGTGACCCTTACCACGTCTAGACAGACTAGTTCTTCTTGATTAGATACAAGTGTCTATGATGAACATTCCCAAGCTTAGTCTCTCTTCATATAGGGAGGATGAAGAGTCGCTGAAAAATAAATTAATACATTGGATCCAACATAAGCGTAATTGTCTATCCGTAATACACTCTGATCTATTGGAGGTGGAGCGCTTAACTAGTATAAATTCAGCCCTCGATACCATACTCCTTACATTAAAAACAAAAAACACAGCTGGTGGGTTAATAGCACTCGACTTGAGAACAGGACCACCTTCCAGCAGCCTGGTGAGATTCAAATTCTACAAATCCTGAGGTACAATAGAAGGGAGCCATCAAGAGTCTGCCGACCCCAGACCACTACCAAATCTAGATCCTTCGCATAAAAATCTGGAGGCAGTCGATTGACAGTCAAAGCTGTCCTTCACATTCGACCAAAGTGTGGGGCCCTTAATCTTACCTAATGAAAATCTATCCCCAATAGATCTTACTATCAAGCAACATGCTATCCAAGCAGACAGGGAAGAAACAGGGACAGACCCTATCCCAGATAGCTCCCAACATTGTAGTGCAGTAACACAGCCACTAAGAAATGCGTTTGACATCATGGAACGTAGCTGGGCTGAAACGAAAATTAATAGATTGTGAATGCCAGGAGTATATTAACCAAAGTGAAATCTGCCTGCTGCAAGAAACTTGGGCATAAAACATTCAGTGTTAATGCTGTCCCCTCAGCAATAGGCAGACCGTCGTGTGGTCTTGTCCTATGGGTAAAAATCACCTTAAATGTTGAAACATCTCGGCTGGAATTTCCATCACAAGATATATTGGAATAAAATAACACATGACAAAGCTGAAATCTATATAGTAAATATTTACAATAGACCAAATCCATCCAGCAAGGAATCCCCAGTGATAGTGTTACTGGACAAGTTTTTAAGTACAATTGACTCAAGGGCAACGGCAATTATAGGGGGAGATTTTAATTGTAAATTTGAACCCGTAGTGGGGTTGGAAAATATCTTTGACGAGGAGGACATGGCAAACAATATCCCTTCTCGGGAGGCCGGCCCTATTGTGCCCTGTACAGCTGTAGTGTCACAACCTATTCGATTAGTTTCAGGGCAGGGTCTTGGGGCCGGCAATGGCAGGCTGCCTTCAGACAGACCGTGTGCCCCCACATTTAATAGGTTTTTGTTTTTTTAAGAGTAATATAGATTACATAACGGTAACTGCTAATGCCTGGCCTAATATACACGATTTAAAAGTTGAAATTAGAGACGATGGTGATCATTACCCACTGTGCTTAACAATAGCAGGATCGCTCTTCGAACCTACGAATAGGAGAAATAATGTTAGCAACTCAACTCCAACCTATAGTCAGTAATAACCGTAGAGCCCTGAAATGGCCATCTATTGTAGGTAAGGACAAAGTTATGACAAAGATCTATAACACCTCAGATGTCATCTCCCCTTATGCTGAATTGCCTCTCCCAGAGATCCCTATAATGCAGATTCACCATATGACAGATAAACTAAAACTGATCCGGAGTAAAACTTGTAGAGAAAATGAGGTGGAGAATGTAGCTATCTACCCCTCAGCTAACCAGTGGTACAATAGTGAGTGTCGCAAAACAAAGAGTGAGCTAATAGTGGCAGCGAAATCTAATGATGGTAAAGCACTAAGAGACAAAAGGGCTAAGTATAAAAGACTATTAATACAAACAAAGAGAGACTGGGATGATAGTGTCTGGGCCAAACTGATTATCGTAGCTAAAATCAAGGACCACGTGGGTTTTTGGAGATTGATAGCTAAGGGCAACAAAATGGGAAGTAGCAGCATGGATCTCTTTTTGGACTCAAGTACATGGGTCAGCCATTTCTCAAAGTTATACTTAGAGATTACTGCTGAACCAACAAGTAACCAGCAAAGAATCATAATAAACCCCGCAGCAATCTCCAAAAAGGGACAAACCTACTCACCATTTTCAGTGCAAAAGAAACTTTGGCAGCCATTGATGCAGTCAAGCCCGGGAAAGCACCAGGTCCCGATAAAATACCAGGAGACTTGCTGAAACACGATAAAGCTGTATGGGGACCGTACATAAATCTTCTCTGTAATGCTGTGGCGGCAGGAGCCCCTTTACCAGAGTCTTGGAAAGGAGCCGAAATCATTCCAATGTTTAAATCCCTACAAGGAGAGGTGTAAGGCAGGGCTGTGTGCTGGCACCCACCCTCTTCTCACTATACGTTAATGACACTCTGAAACATCTTCTGGGGTGTAGACACGATTCACCAAAGTTAGGAGGGGTGCCAGTACCGGCTCTTTTATTTGCGGACGATACGATCTTATTATCACAAACCCCGAAGGGACTTCAAAATCTACTAGATTCATTTAGTGATTATTGAGACTCAAAGGGCCTTGAAATATATTCTAGCAAAACAAAATACATGGCAGTCAAACCGCACAAATCCTTTAAGAAGAATATTACTGTCCAAAAACAGAAGCTAGAATATGTGACGAATTTTAATTACTTAGGTATCACATTAGACACTAAATTGACCTGGTACCTGCATAAAAGCTTTCGCCAATATTACAAAAACACCAGAATAGCATAACCAAGGCAGTGTCTCCTGCACTAGAAGTTTACAAACACAGGGCACAATCTGCAACCCTTTATGGTGCAGAACTTTGGGGAACTACCTGCAGGAATACGTTTGCGGGGGAAGAAAATAAGTTTTTTAGGATGCTGCTACGTCTTCCAGTACGCACACTCATGATCCCTATCACCATTGATTTGAATATAAAGCACATAGACCACCAGGCTACATTGAGACAGTTGTTATTCTGGGTGCGTTTGTGGACCACAGCAGAACTTACAAGTTATAAAAAAGGGCTAGAAGAGATTTTAAGGCTTGATCAGTGTGTAAGCTTTCAATGGATTTAACACGTGCGTACCTGGTTCTGAAAACGTGGGTTAAACCATTATTGGGAAGCGCCCATCTCATTGACACCCTCCTCAAAAAAGATTCTGAAAACCACATTTTAGGCATACATGCAAAACAGTATTTCCCATAGTTCAGATACTGGCAGACTGACATCCCAGTTCCTCCTTATAAAACCACTCCCTTTTTTGAGCAATATCTGGACGAAGCCCAACCTCAACTGGCAAAATCTTTGTACATGAAGTTCCGCTACGGCGTTCTACAAGTTCATTCTAACACCGCTAAAAGGGTACGCAAAAATGAGGATGACAACGACGACTACTGCCCCTTATGTCAACCCAATGCAGTAGAAAATGATTCCCATATACTATTTTCTGTCCAGTATATGCCATCCCAAGGCGAAAATGGATTAAATCCATTTGCCGGATCTTGGGAACTAGGTTTTGCTCTGATGCAACAAGAATTCTAAAAACAGATACCCCACAGAAAATAGTTTTTAGTGTTAGCAGATATTTATTTGCTGTCAATTTATTAAGGAAGGATAAAGGCATGAAATTAACGTCACAATTTCCATGCGCTACTTTAAGTACCTATATGCACTTTTTGCATCTGCACTTTATTTTTTGCCCTAATTCTATGCAGAAAGTTCAAGCAACCAATTTCAATGTGCTGCTCTGAGTACCTATATGCACTTTTCTAGCACTTGCACTTTAATCCTTGTCTAGAATCTATGTAGAAAGCTATACACGCCTACATTTACCTTCCCAGCATTTGCACCTTATCAACTCTTTGCCTGGAATCTATATTTCCCTCTATGTTTTAAATGTATTGTATAGCAAGTCTAGCATTTTATCGTATTTTTATTGACATATCGAGTAAGTGGTTTTATATTGTAAATGCAATATTTGATCAATTATAATTACCCAAGAGTGTACTGAGGAAACGATTATTGTAACTGTGTTTATCTACTATGTATGAATTGTTTTATCTTGTAGCTTTTATGAGTTTTTTTAAACCGAATAAAGATTAATGAATGAATGAATGAAAAACAGTACTGTAGGAAGCTGGCTCCCTTTATAGTGTACTAAAACGAAGTACACTCTGCAGAGTCCACTGAGTCCCCAATTTATTTACTGAGGCAAAAGTAGATAATACTAACACCTTCTTTTGTGGTAGTGTGGGCAAGGAGTTAGGCTTATCAGAGGGTAGTTCTAAGCATTTGTTGCACTCACAGAGGCAATAAATGAGACACTCAAAGAATAAATCAAAGACCAAGTTAGAGAAATAACACTTCTTTTTATATACGTTTCAAACTCAATAACTTAGTTCAAAGTAAGTACAGGTTTCGCTATAAATATTCACAGGTAAGTTAAACGTTGAAACCTGTGCACTTTTACGCACAATGCAATCCTATCGGAGGAAAAGTCAAAGATGCATAAAGGTAGGACCTGTCAATTTCAGGGGGTTCACCTTCAGTGTTCAGAGCTGTAGTGGGCCAAGGTCCAAAGTACTACTAGCAGTTCTTCGGGAAGGACCCTGGTTCTACCAGGAGCAAGGTGCTCGTGAGGCTGGTAGCTGGCATGCTACGGTGAAGGGGGCCATCAAAAAACAGTCTGCACAGGGGGCTAGTAGACAAGTCTGAGGTCTCCCAAACCGAGGCTGAGGTCGTAAGGTGTCTTGCAGCATGGGGGCACAGCCGGTTCGTAGGGACCTGGGTGGGGCTACTCGGGTGCAGAGTGGTTAGGTTGACTAAGATGCACCTCGCGGTCAAGGACAAACATCTGGCAGGGGCAAACTCAAAACAGCTGGGCCACTCTCAAAGTGGATCTCAGTGATGCTGATGTCCCTTGACGGCTGCTTGGACCTGGTGGAGTGAGAATCCAGACTGGACTCTCGCTGTTGGGTGTTTGGTGCAGGGCATACGGTACCCCAGGGGTTGGTACTGCACTGCTCTCGTTGGTCCTGGTGTCTCCACACTCAATTGGGAGATAGATCTGCCCTTCCAGAGCACGAGTACCTTCTCCTGGTCATCTGCGGCAACAGTTGGGCAGGGGAGCTGCAACGTGGTGGACTGGACTCTGCTGGTCGGTGCCTGAGGGCTGCAGGGGAGTAGCTCTTCTACTCCAAGGAGACTGTAGGTGATTTTCAAAGTGCTGGCAAGCTAACCAAGGCTTTGGCAGTTCTCCAGCTCACAGGACAAGTCACTCAGTCACAATTGTCGGGAGAGAGCTGAGGATGGCAGGGATTTGCGCTAAAGTCCAAAGTGCTGCTGCAGTTCTCGCCAGGGAGTGACTCTTCTTCATCCTTCTTCTGTTGATCCGTTAAATCTGAGTTCTGGGGTGCCACCTAAATAATCAATTTAGGGGCGTGAACAGGGAGTGACAGGTAGTAGCCAATGGGCTACCTACCTTTAGGGTGTCTACACCCTCTACATGACCACTTTCTGTGGGAAGTGGGCATAACCCTGACCCTAGAATGCTAATTCCATCCAAAACAACATGGAGGAATCTGAAAAGTGGGGTCCACATCAGCTACCCCGTCCTAGGAGTGGTGCTGGCTGAATGTGGGTACACCTCCTAATCTTACTAATTTTCCCACCTGTCTTGCCGCCAAAAAGTGGGGTCAGGAGAGGCCCGGGGTTGCATAGCAAAGGTGGCAGTGCCTTTGAAGCTTCCTGCTCTGGAATGCCCATCCTGCTTGGAGGAAGTATGAACACCTCCGCCCACAGCAAGCTTTGTTCCTGACCTCTGAGAGCAAAGGCTCTCACCTCAGGAGGTCCGAAACCGGTCTATGGTGGTTGGCTGGTTGAGACCAGTCAGTCAACATAAGTTTTCAGGGGGCACCTCTAAGGTGTCCTCTGGGTGCATTCCTTAATAAATCCAACACTGGCATCAGTGTGGGATTATTAAGACAAGGAGTTTGGTACCAAACACCTTGGGGTACAGTGAAGCTGGGGAACTCGTAATGACGAGTGTCCAGCCCATGTACTTCCCTGTGCACTGGCAATGTCTAAGGGTGAACTTAGATATTACTGGGACATCAAACAAATGTTTAAAAATGAAATGAAAGAGGGAAATAATAGAATTAATTGATGTATTAGCAATATTATGTGTTTAGAGGAGTTCTGACAACTTTTAGGCACAGTGCCACTGCACCCGCTGCACCATTCAAATCATGGCCCCATTGTCTGCAAGGTAACTGCACTTGTGATTGCCTGTTTCGTAGTAAAATATTACAATATTTGGTGTTTAGAGGGGTCCCTAGAGCTTTGGGCACTGATGTCACCGCACCTGCTGCACCATTGAGTATCAGGACCCTAGTGCCTGCAAGGTAACTACACTTGTGACTGCTTAGTCATTAAATATAGCAAATATTTAATGTTAAGAGGAGTTCTGACAACTTTTGGCCCCGGTGCCACTGTACCTGCAGCACCATTAAAATCATGGCCCTAGTGCCTGCTAGATAACTGCCTTGTTTAGTAGTAACATTTAGCAATAATCTGGGTTTAGAGGGGTCCTTTTGTCCCAGTGCCACTGCACCTGCTGCACCATTCAAATCCAGTCCCTTTTAACTGAACAGTAACTGCAATTGTGACTGCCTGTTTAGGAATAAAAGATAGCAATATTAGGTGTTTAGTGAGGTTCCTGGAGCTGTTGGTCCCGTGCCACTGCATCTGCTGCACTACTGAAATCATAACCTAGTTAGTGTGTGCTACATAACTGCACTTATGACTGCCTGTTAAGTAGTAAAATGTAGCACTATTAGGTGTTTAGAGGAGTTCTGACAACTTTTGGACCCGGTGCCACTGCACCGGCTGCACCATTTAAATCAAGCCCCTTTCAACTGCAAGGTAACTGCAACTATGACTGCCTGTTAAGTAGTAAAATATAGCAATATTAGGTGTTTAGAGGAGTTCTGACAACTTTTGTGCCCAGTGCCATTGCACCTGCTGCAGCATTCAAATCCGGACCTTGTTGTCTGCAAGATAAGTGCACTTGTGACTGGCTGTTTGGCAGTAATTATATGGCAATTTTATGTGTTTAGTGGGGTGCCTAGAGATTTTGGTCCTGGTGTCACTGCACCTTTGAAATCATGTCCCTGTTGTCGGCTAGGTAACTGCAATTGTAACTGCCTGTTTAGTTTTACATTTTAGCAATAACCTGGGTTTAGTGGGGGTTCCTAGAGGTTTTGGCTCCGGTGCCACTGCAGCTGCTACACCATTCAAATTGAGTCCCTTTTAACTGCAACGTAACTGCAATTGTAACTGCCTGTTTAGTAGCCAAATACAGCAATATTATGTGTTTAGAGGAGTTCTGACAACTGTTGGGCCCGGTGCTACTGCACCTGCGGCACCATTCAAATCATGACCCTGTTGTCTGCAAGGTAACGAATAGTTTCTTACCCGTCGGTGTAGTTTTGCAGCTTGAAGACTTTCTGGATTCACTATGCTGTGCATTATTCCGCGGTCTAGTGGTTGGGTCCGGAATCGTAGTCTCTTTTCTCTCTTTTTTTTGTTTTTGTGTGGCCCAGGTGGGCGTCGACGCCCCACCATTTGGTGTCCTCCCGTGACGTCGGCGCGCTTCCTCCGGAAGCTCCCACCCCTGGGCGCCATCTTCGGATTCTTTTTTTCTTGTCTTGTGCTTTTCCTGCTTATCCTTTTACCTTTTGAAGGGGTTTTCCATTTCTTAGTCCCCCTTTCCTCCTGTCTCATCTTTCTGGCGGAGGCGGGTGGGTTCGCTAGTGAATCCAGAAAGTCTTCAAGCTGCAAAACTACACCGACAGGTAAGAAACTATTCGTTTTGCAGCGTGAATCTTTCTGGATTCACTATGCTGTGCATAGACTTTGTAGCGGTTTGCTATGCGTGTGGCGGCTGGGTGGAAGATGAGCGTTGGTTGTTGAATATATGTTGAAGCACTTTTTGACCTACTTGTGCTTCCTTGTTCATCTGTATATCCACGCAGTAGTGCTTAGTGAACGTGTGCACTGAAGCCCATGTTGCCGCCAGGCAAATGTCTTGGATGGGCGTGTTTGCCAGGAAGGCGATCGCTGCTCCCTTTTTCCTGGTAGAGTGAGCTTGTGCTGCTCCTTGTAGTTCTTGGCCTGCCTGTTTGTGGACTATTGAATTGTCTGTGCGATCCATCGTGCGATGGTGTTTTTAGTCACTGGTCTGCCCAGGAAACTGCTTGCGAAGGACACAAAGAATTGCTTTGTCTTCCTACAATCTTTAGTCCTTTCGATGTAATGCATTACTGCTCTTCTGGCGTCCAGAGTGTGCAGTGCCCTCTCTGCGCTGGTGGATGGTTTTTGGAAGAAACTTGGAATTTGTATTGTTTGACTTATATGGAACTTGGACACCACCTTTGGCATGAAGTGTGGGTCCGTCCTCATTACCACCCTGTCATTGTGAATCTGAATGTAGGGTTCTTGTAGTGTGAGCGCCTACACGCTCGCTCACCCTGCGTAGCGAGGTAATTGCTACCAGAAAGGCCGTCTTTATTGTGAGCATATGTAGAGAGGCCTTGTGAATGGGTTCGAAAGGTGCTTTCATAAGCTGTGTTAGAACTACATTGAGGTTCCATGCAGGCGGTGGCATCCTCTTTGGTGGGGCTATTCTCTTGGCCCCCTCTAGGAATCTTTTACCACCTGAGATGTAAAGAAACTTTTCCCTGTTTCTCCTCTTGTATAGGCTACTATTGCTGCCAGGTGTACTCTTAGCGAGGTGCAGCTTAGGTTACTCTTTATCAAGTGTGTTAAGTATTTTAGCACTGTTGATTCACTGGTGATTCTCCTGTGGAGCTTTTCCTTGGTGCACCATTGAGTGAATCTTTTCCATTTTGCTGCATAGCATTTCCGTGTAGTGGGTCTCCTTGCTTCTCGCAGCACCGCCAGCGTGCTTTGGGGAAGCTTGAGGTGAGCGAACTCTAAGTCTTCAGGAGCCACGCTGCTAGGCTGAGGCTCTCTGGTTCTGGGTGGAGCACCCTTCCGTTTTGCATGGAGAGCAGGTCTCTTCTTCTTGGGAACTTGTGTGGTGGCCCTTGTGCCATTTCCACTATCTGTGAGAACCAGGACTGCCTGTCCCACTGTGGTGCCACCAGAATTAGCGTCATGTTGCTTGTTCTGCACTTGCTGAGCACCTTGTGTATCAGCGGTATCGGCGGAAAAGCGTAGGCAAATGTCTTTGACCAGCTCATCCATAGGGCATTTCCTTGGGATTGTTGGCCTTGCTGTCTGGATGCGAAGTATTGGCATTTTGCATTCTGGTGTGTTGCAAACAGGTCTATTTGTCGGGTCCCCCACTTCTTGAATAGCCTTTGCGTCTCCTGCGTGTTGAGCTCCCACTCGTGTGAGATTGATGTCTGTCTGCTGAGTCTGTCCGATTCCACATTGTCCTTCCCTGGTAGATGTATCGCCAGGAGGTCTATTTGTAATGGGATTGCCCATTTCCATATCTCTTGCGCTAGATTTGACAGCGCCACTGATTGTGTTCCTCCCTGCTTGTTGATGTAGAACATCGTTGTGGTGTTGTCTGTTTGTACTAACACTCTTTGCCCGTACAGCTGTTTCTGGAACGCTTTTAGTGCAAGGAACACAGTCTTTAGTTCTAGGTAGTTGATGTGTTTGACGGCATCTGTTTGTGTCCATAAACCCCTTACTTTGAGCAGGTTCATGTGCGCTCCCCACCCCATTTGGGATGCGTCTGTTGTGATGGTCACTGTCGGAGTTGGTGGTGTAAATGGTTTTCCCTCGATATGTTGTCCTTGTTCCACCATGCTATCTCTTCCTGCACTGCGTGCGTTACAACCACTAGATCTTCCCAACTCCCTGTTGCCTGTGACCACTGTTGTTGGAGCCATTCCTGGAATGGTCTCATGTGTAGTCGAATATTGGGGACTAGGTGTATGCAGGACGCCATCATCCCCATGAGCTTGCTCACCGTCCTCACTGTCAGACGTTGCCCCTTCTGGTATTGAGGAGTCTCCTTCAGCATTGCAAAGGTTCTCTTTTTGCTGGGGAACACCCTGCCCTGAATGGTGTCGATTTGTGCACCCAGGAAGATCTTCACCTGTTCTGGTTCTAGCGAGGACTTCCCGTTGTGTATCGAGAAGCCTAGTTCTGTCGGCGTATGTGTGACCCGCTGAGCATGTAGTTTGCATTGGTTGTAGGAGTTCGCCTTTACCAACCAGTCGTCGAGGTAGGGGTATACATGTATTCTCTGTCTCCGCAGGTGTGCTGCTACGGCAGCTAGGCATTTTGTGAAGACCCTTGGTGCGGATTTTAGGCCGAAGGCTAGGGCCGTGGACTGGTAGTGCAAGTCTTGCTGATGGTAAATCTCAGTAGATGTTTGTGTTTTTGGTTCATGGGAATGTGCAGGTAGGCATCCTTGAGGTCTATTGTGGACATAAAATCCCCGTGCCTTATCTGAGGTATCACCTCCTGTAAGGACGTCATTTTGAACTTTTGAGTTTTTATGTATTTGTTTAGGAACCGTAGGTCCAGTATGGGCCTGAACGTTTCGTCTACTTTTGGTACGAGGAAGTAGTTGGAGTACACTCCCCTGTTTCTTTCCTTGTATGGTACCCTTTCTATAGCCTCCTTGTGGAGGAGTTCTTGTGCTTCCTGCCAAAGGAGTGATAGCTCTTCTGCTGAGTGTGTTTTGTTGTTTGGCCTCCTGTTTGGTGGCTTTTTTACCAGTTCTATACAGTAGCCGAACTGTATGATGTTGAGTATCCATTTGTCCGTTGTTATTTTCTTCCACTCCTGGAAGAAGTGTTTTAGTCTGCCTCCTACTGGTGTAACATGATCGTTGATTTTTAATTGTTCTTTGGGTCTTTTGTTGTGCCGCGCCACTAGGGATGTTGTGTGTGTGTGGGCACGTTTGGTACTGTGGAGTCACTTGGGGGCGGGTTGCTGTCCCCCTCTCCTTGTCTGGCCTCGTCCGTTCGGTCGACCTCGAAAGGACTGGCCCCTCTGTTGGTTCTGCCAGCCTTGTTGTTGCTGACCTTGTTGCGCCTGGTTGCTTCCCTGATAGGTTTGCTGGAAGGCCTGGTGCGATGTTCCCGGTTGGCTCCCTCCTCTGCCATTTGGTCTTCGTGAGGGGGTGCCCCTTCTCATCCCTCTGAACTGCAGTCCTCCCATGGACCTTGCAGTCTCCTTATCCTTTTTCAGCTGTGTCAGCGTTTCGTCCACTGGTGTGCCGAACAGCTTTTCCCCGTTGAAGGGTATGTTCAGGATATTGTTCTGTACTTCGGGCTTGAACCCCGAGATCCTCAGCCAGGCATGCCTTCTTTCTGTTACTCCGATCATCATAAGCCTGCTTGATGTGTCTGCTGCGTCCAAGGCCGACTTCAGGCAGGTGTTGGCCATGTTCTTGCCTTCCTCCACCAGGTGCGCTGCTCTCTGCTGGTGTTCGGTTGGGAGATGTTTGAGCAGCTGTCCTACTTCTTCCCAATGCTGGTAGGCATGTCTATTTATTAGGGCAATGGAGTTGGCGATGCGCCAGTGAATTGCCGCATTCCTCTCAATTTTCCTCCCTGTGAGGTCTATTCTCTTGCTCTCCTTGTCTGGAGGTGGCCCTGAGTTCGTGGGAACGTTGGCCCTCTTCCTGGCTGTCGCTGTTATAATAGAGTCAGCTGGTACGGATCCTTGGATATATGCTGGATCTTTAGAAGAGTGCTTGTACTTTTTCTCTGTTCTGGGGGTGACAGATCTGCAGGTTGATGGCTCCTTGAAAGCTTCCCTGCCTTGGTCCAGCACACTTAGGAGCATAGGAAGGAATTGGCTCCTAGTTTGGGTTGGCAGCAGTGTCTCCAAGAGAAAACAAGCCTTTGGTTTTTCTTCCTCCATTTCCACCCTATAGGTTGCTGCAGCGTTCCCGACGACCATATTGTATACGCCAATGTCGTCTGGCGGCGAAGGCCTCGACGGATACGTCTCCACGGCCTCTTCCGGGTTTTCGGCGTCGAGGTCCTGCCATTCCAGGTCCTGAGCCTCCGAGGGTGTCGAACCCAAGTGCGTCTGCTGGTCGTCATCGCCCTCAGTGTAATAATACAGGCCCTCTTCGTCCTGTTGCTCCGCCGGTTCGGGAGTTTTCGGCGGGTCGGCGTCGTCGAACTCCTCCTGGACTTCTGCTTAGACAACCGTCGAGGGCTTCGAAAGGATGGTGTATCTACTCATCCGTTCGTCGAAGTCCTTCTTCCTCTGGAGGATACTATTCATTTCGGCCTCGAGCCTTCTTTTCTTCCTCTCCATCTCGGCCGCTTGTTCGGCGTCGAGAGTTTCGGCGTTTCTCTTCGAGGTCACGGATGTTGACGTCGAAGTTGCCTTCTGCTCTTTTCCCTTCGGCGTCGAGTGCGGCTTTTCGGAACCGTGCTTCGATGACCGGGGTGTGTCTAGAGCTTTCGCCAGCCGGGAGTCCTTATCGAAGGATCCGCTGGGCTGTTTGTCCGTGGACGCATCTGTGGTCGTCGATTGCTTCGACGCCAGTGCTCCTTTCGAGGACTTTGGCTCTGTTTTTCGAGAGTCTGTTGGGGTTTTATGGGTCGACGTCTCTCTTACCTCCTTCCTCGACTTATCGGTCTCTACGACCGTGCAGTCTTCTGGTCCCTCGGCGATGTTGTCCTCTTCTCCGCTGGAGAGGCCCAGGTCGCGAAGCGACGGAGGTTGTCCTTGCCCCTGCATGCTGTAGTTTGCTCTCCTCGGTCTGTTCCTCACTCTGAGTGTCTTGGGGGCGAATGCCGAGCAGGCGTTGCAGTCTTTACTTTGATGGTCGATCGGCAGGCAGAGGTTGCAGACTGGATGCTGGTCCTTCTGCGCGAACTTGTGGTGGCAGTTACGGCAAAATTTGAATGGTGTCTTGTCCATTCCCGCGCTCAGGGAGCCCCCTGTGTGCGCATTCTCCGTCGGACGTCGAAGTTTTTCCTCCTTCTCACCTACTTCGTCGTCCCGGTTCTATGTTCTGTGTCGTGTGATGAAGAAACTCCAATTCCTCTGTGTTTTTCTGCTTTTTTTTCCTCTTCAAAAACTCTGGAGCTCCTCGTGACGATCCAGATCCAACGGCGGAAAAAAGAATCTGAAGATGGCGCCATGGGGTGGGAGCTTCCGGAGGAAGCGCGCCGACGTCACGGGAGGACACCAAATGGTGGGGCGTCGACGCCCACCTGGGCCACACAAAAAAAAGAGAAAAGAGACTACGATTCCGGACCCAACCACTAGACCGCGGAATAATGCACAGCATAGTGAATCCAGAAAGATTCACGCTGCAAAACTGCATTTGTGGATGCCCGTTTAGTAAAAAAATATAGCCTAGCTCTTGTATATTAACTTTATTTTTAACATGCAATGTTTATTACAACATTTAGAATTTGATCACAATGACCAAATAAATTACGTTGAAAAAATCAATCGGATAATGCCCACAAAGTGCAAAGAAAGGCATGACTAGGAAATACCACAAAAGTTCTAAGGCTAAAGCATCTGCTTTACACAACTACGTAATAAAAAGCAAGCATTCCAGCATAATGTTATAAACTGTCTGCCTTTTCCGTGGGAAGGGTTCTTATCTTGACAGTGAATGGGGCTTAAACAGTGTGAACAGCTTTAGTAGAAGTATCATAAATGTGTGCAGCCAGGGGAAGTTAACAAAAAAAAAAAAGGTTCCACACAAAAGCGAATGAACACGGTAATTCGGCCATGGGAACCGATAAGAGCCCCCTTCTAAGATATATTCAATATAAGAGATTTAACAATCACAGTGCAAGGTTAGGCAAAACCTAAAAAGATGATATTCCCATTCTAATAGAAAATGTTAATACTGAGGGTAGTCAACTCCTAAATTCTAAGGTCCTATGTGAGGGTTCCGTTGGTCAGCTTCCCTTAACAAAAAGAACTAGAAAGAGGTTAGGAAAGGCTCGGAACAAAGCTTCAGATATATCGTCTTAATCCGTGCAGCAACCCAGGGACTGATATCCTATTTTTAACCCAAGTGGTCAGACCTTATAACAACAGGATCAAACTTTAATGGGTATAGAGAACCCCCCTGGATATAATCAAACAACACACTTGAATCCCCAGCCCAGTCCCCAGGTATCAAGTCTCCAAAACTTTGGTGATAAAGAGATGACAAGCAACAGCGATGTTTGTTATCCACAAACAATGACTGAAACAACTATAAATAACGGGGTAGTGTCTATGCCACATGTTATTCAGAGAACGCCTGGGTCTATGTTGGCTAATGGAAATAGTTCTGGAGCTAATCATAGATCATTTTCCCCTAAAGGACATTGGAATAGCTTTTAGCCCGCCCTCTGGTATTGAACTCGCCTAGCTATATCTATAGAGGTCACGTTGGAAAATCAACCTTCTAATGTCTTGAAACTAGTTCCATCCCTTATATGAATCCAGGGGTATACATGATGGTTTGAATCTGGGTTCAATTCTAAAACTTATCTCAACAATTACTGAATTATCATTCATTAAGTCTAAGGACCTTCTATCTGTTCAATTCAAACATTGTCACCCAAATTTAGCCCATGAATCAACTATTACAACCTGGTCTACTAATGAAATAAACAAAATTCTTGAATTCAGTTTGTATTTTATAGAGTAGGGTATTGAGATTAAGAAACTCTCCCCTACAAAATATCCCTCTATATTGGCAGTAGTAGGTCCAAAAATCGCCAAAAAGGCGATTGCAAAAAGTCAACGTTATTACTTAGAGGTGCGATTGGGCCACTGAATAACCCAGTTAATATAACAGGCCTTTCAGTTAGAAAAACGTTAAAAGGAGTTCATACATGTGAATTATTAATTAATAATCAAATGTCATGAAGATTGGGCATGGCTCTAAGCAACCCTTACAAATACGTGCTCTGGTAGTGGGGGTTGAACTTTGCATAACACTAATGGAAATAATAAACAAATGAGAATATGTTCTTGGAATGTCCATGGTTTAGCT
This sequence comes from Calotriton arnoldi, assembly GCA_963921515.1. Lineage (NCBI taxonomy): Eukaryota > Metazoa > Chordata > Amphibia > Caudata > Salamandridae > Calotriton > Calotriton arnoldi. Next base: position 1,355,845 of record CAWUFW010004898.1, on the reverse strand, counting down.
CATTTGTTGGTTGACCCTGATACACTTTACTTTTTAAAAGCTTTTGGAATTTTTATGTTTCAGGAAACATGGAGAGAACAAGATACTCCATTGCTTGGTTTTAACTAATTTATTCTCCCAGCTATACGCACTACAAATCAAGGTGGCGCAAAGGGTGGTCTTTCATTTTATATTACGACAGAGTGGAGTGAAAAGGCAGAAGTAATTGATTTGCATTTGGCATAGAGTCAAGGTGTTTTATTACAATTTGATTTTTATATGATGATAATATTGAATGTCTACCTAAGTACGAGGAAAAGTTGTTTACCTTGTGGGATATTGTAAAATCGTTAGCACTCCGATATCCAATGGCCGGTTTAATCATCTCTGGTGATCTTAATATGCATTTGGTTGCATTAAAATCTTTATACTGACCAAGCAATGGTCCTGCCAAGACGTGTTTCATGATAATTTGCAGCAGATTGGCTTAATCATGATAAATGAATCATCTTTGTGTAACTTAAGGGAAATCCCAACTTTTAAAGTCGAAAAATGGTTCAATTATCTATTATACTTTCATATCAGATAAGCTGGGCCCAGAAATCGTTGAATACAAGGGGATCCCAATTGTAGAAAGTGATCATTATCCCCAGACATTAACTTTGTATATGCCAATAAGCTGTAACCAGTAAGCCAAGGTGCTTCAACATACTGCCCATTCGTCATATAATTTGAATAGGCTGGTGGGTGGCACTCGGAAAAACAAACAGAAATACTGAAGTTTGCAGAATGTTTGATCAATCACAGTGCTATAGGTTCGCTAGGAGGAGGAATGATGGCCAAGTGGAATTATATTACCTCATCACTGGTGGAGAAATTTACAACATGGAATTCAACAAAAGCGAATCCCCTGAAATCCACCACTAATAAGTGGTATTCATCCAAGTTATTTAAATAGTCACTTAATAGGGCTTCAAGGGAAGTTTTTGACAATTGATACCGGCCATCTTATCACTCTCTCAAAGATAAGCGGAGGTCACTGAGAAGGTCATATAGACTGGAAGTCTGGTTATTGAAATCACGATATCAAGCAGTGCTATGGCATAGGTTATTAAATGCTACTAAGTTCAATAATGCTAAAGCAGTTTGGGATGTCATTAACAAATTGGAAAGAGGAGCTAACAGGGCCTATAGTGTCAACATTATGGAGGAGGTATGGGTGAGGTTTATTGCTAACCTGTATGGCCCTAGTGTTGCTAACACAAGTTGTTCGGACCTGAGATACCATTATGTGAAATGTAGTAAGTCATCTGCAGTGACAGGGAGCAGCTCAAATCTGGTGTCATATTTTGACTTTTTAAGCAATAAAGAAATAGCTCATGTTTTGAGCAGGATTAGATTGAATGGAGCTCCCGGCCCAAATGGCCTTTCTAACACTATATTTTGAGCCAACATTGATATGTGGGCCGAGGTGTTGACTTCTGCGATCAATGAGGTATTTGCATTGAATTTTGTTCCAGAGTAGTAGCAAGGAAGTATTGTACAGCTAATTTTTAAAGGTGGTCCAGCAGATAATCCTTCAAACTACTAGTTAATTGCTTTAACTGATGTAGAAGCTAAGGTTTTTGCTTACCGATTATTGATTGATTGGGAAGATTGGGCAACATCACAGAAAATAATCCCAATTAGCCAGTCGGGATTTCATAAGGGCCAATCTACAATTACTAATTTATTGACCCTTACTTTACTGGCAGAGCGGGCCATTTAAAAAAAACAAAAAAAAAAAAACGTATACATTTATTTTATAGAGTTAAAAGCTGCATTTGATTCTGTGTCACGATTATTATTATGGCAAAAGCTTGCGGGATGGGGTATTCCCCAAAAGCTGCTTGATGTTATAACACTCTTCTATACAAATACTAGGGTTCAGGTTAAGCTAGGTGATGGTTTTAGTTTGTCGCTGAAAATCAAAACTTGTACTGGTCTTAAACAAGGCTGCATACTTGTCTCCTGCCTTTTTAATCTTTTTATGTCAGATTTGCTGCAGCACTTTGAAACTGTTAATGCATACCCTCCTAAATTTGGTAATGTCTATCTTAAATATTTTCAATATGCTGACAACACTATTTTGTTGAGCCAAATTCTGATAGGTCTACGACGATTAATTGCTGCATTTGATTAGTACATTTTGGCTTGGAGCTGAATGATAAGAAAACTAAAATTATGGAAATTGGCCCAATGAAGTTTAAGACTAGATCCTGGATACTGAGAGGTGGGCCAATTAAAGTTGTGAAGACAAATACTTGAGCATTTTATTTGACAATTAAGTCTCGTTTAAAAGCCATTTTATTGTTCTAAGGGCAAAAACATCATCTTTAATTTATGCATTTAAATCTCTACGTAAATCATTGAGATGTAAATGGTACGAACACCTTCTGAAAGTCTTGGGAGCTAAGCTACAGCCAACTATTGCATATGGCTCACCCATCACCAGGGGAAAAGATGCTAAATTATTGGATTTATTAGTTCAGGCTTGTAAATCGGTCTTTGGAATTACTAGGACAATTGGCCAAGACCAAATCTGTTTGGAGTTTGGTCTCCGAAGACCGTCCATGGTGGCGTGAGGGTCATTTTTGACATGCATGCATTCCTTGTTTTTATCTGATCTTGACTCTCTAGGAACTAACTGCTTGTACGAAATAAATCACCCCGTTTATGCTGGCGCTTGGAGATCCTACATTTTAACATATTTTCAGACTTTTGACTTGAAGTCGCGGTTCCTAGAAATGACTACGTTTAGTTTTAAACAGTTCTTAAATAGAAAGATTAAGACGAACTCATTTATGGCGGATAAAGAGGTCGTAGCGGCAAAAAACCATGCCTGGTCAGTGATTAATTCTCATGAGACTTTGAGAGTCCAGCCCTATTTGACTACTTATTTTCAGGCACAATATGAGGGATAATTTTTTTTAATTAAGTCTTGGTAGGTACCCCACTAAGGAGGGCACACCGAATTGGATACAACACTGGCCAACCAGTAAATGTAGACTGTGTGGGTGGTCCCATGAAAGTTTATTGCATATTGTGTGTGCCTGCCCTAAACTATTTAATGTACGTCGTATATTATTAAAACCCTTATTTCTTAAAGCAGGGGTGAGATCTGTTAGTTAGGCTCTCAATCTATGTTTTCTGGAGTTTCTATTCCATTCGTCAGATAAAGTTTCTAACAATTGCCGAAAAAATGCTTGTATCTGTAGCTTAGCCTTGTTTGCTTATGTCCTTCTGAAGGGGTTTTTGTAGGATCAGATAATAGTAGGTCACTTGTTTTTAAACACTTGGCACTTTAAAGTCTTACACAGTCGTTTGCTAGTTCGAATTCAATGCACTGAATGTTTTTCTTATTCAGAGATTTTAGCTCCATTTTTTTTGTTTTTGTCCAAGGTAATGTAGTTTATGGAATGTTTATGATTGCATTAATTTGTACAGGTATATTTTTAATGTACATGTGTATTTAATATTTTTTTGGTATGTATTGTGAAGTGCTGTCTTTGTGATGATTTTTATTAATCAGACAAAAAATCTACTTCCAGTATTGCGATCTGAGCTGTTCTTTAGATGTGTCTTGGAATATAAGCACACAATAAGCTTCTTCAGCTTCATTCAGGTAGGCCATGTCTTCAAACCAGTCTGAGTACTCAAGTACTGGGTCCCCGAAGCCAGCCCATACCTCTAAATCTACATACATATCTATGAAATACTGACTATGAAAAGTGAAGTAGGGAGAAGGCAGAAAGTGATGTCACGTCCTTTGCAGATGGATGATGCAAAATGCAGCAAAGTTGCTGTAGATTGATGATGCACAATTAAGTCATCATGTTTGCCTTGTTTTTACTTCGTTTTGGCGGGAAACCAGGGATGTAACTTCTTGTGGAAATGGATGATGAGAAATTAAGTCCTTTTTCTTGGCCTCTTCTTTGAAAAGTAGTGTTGGCAGGAAACCAGAATCGTGGTGAATGAAGTCCTCTTACAATGCTTCTTCTTTAAAAGATGATTTTGAAAGGAAACTAGTGATGCTACTTCCTGTGCAGATGTATGATGGGAAACATCATGAACGTCTCAATGGTTTCCCAAATAGTGCAAAGCATAAGCTGAAAAGTTTGAATTGCATGCCAGGTGTTTTCAACAAGTCTTATGTTTATATGAGAGAACTCTAGCAGACAGTTATAATCAATGCTATACACCCTCCTGATGTCCATTAACATTAAGCCTGAGGGTGCCTGGTTATCCGCCGATCCTGGCGGATGCTTGAAATCGGAGCTCCCGGCCCGGAGCTGGCATTCCCCGCCGTAAACCTGTGTCAGCTGCGGACTATCGACCGCCGACTGTCGGGGACCACACCAGGATGCTGTTGAGTGGCAGAATGATCATCGGCAGGCTCCTTCTGCCAGATTTCCGAAACTAAATAGCGATGCGGCATGAAGGAAGAAGGAGACCAAGATGGCGGCCAGCTCTTGCTCAGTTTTAATACTGGAGGACGGAGGTACGAACAAGGGGCTTTGCACGCACAGAGGACGGAGGAGCGGGCCCCCACCATCTCTGTGTAACTGTGCGGCATTGGCGCGCTCTATTTGTTGCCTCCTATCTCCCCCGGGGCATATCTTAGATTGAGACACGGAGCTTCGGACTACCGTAAGGAGTGACTAACGCGGCTGCGGGGGTTGGCATCCTAACCACTTTAAGGTTCTGACGGCATATGGAGGTGCAGCGGAGGAAGCGCGGATGATGTGCTGCCTGTTCTGGGTAGCGCAGTACCGCGACAGGGACTAGTGCGGCGCCGCTACCGATACTATAATGGCGGTGAGTGCAGCGGCGTAATGGGGGAGCGGAGACTGCATTCCCCTATTTATCGAGGATAGAACTGCTCATTAATACCTGTGAAATGTTTCCCTTTCTGCCGTGCTGATACCCTACTAAGCCGACTTGGGTGGAGGAGCTCCATGCAATGCTGTGCATGATTGTTGGAGACTAACATAGGAGATCACTGGGGCACGAAATTCACTGTCTTTGTGAATGTAGCCAGACCGGCTTGGGCCTCGCGGGGTGAATAACGCGCCCACCTACCTGTTCAACACCGCCTGAGAACGCCTGGGTGGGGCACTGCACAGAACAACATTGCTTTTCGCTAAAGACGAGCCATGAATCCACTGGTTACTTGCTCTTCTGCTGGGGGATAATTACTGGACAAGGACAATAAAACAGGCGCTACCACTAGCTCCATTGAAAGCACCAGGTTATTCAAGGTGCAGAATGTGTAGAGGGCAGAATACTATGGGGTGATGCCTTCATGCCGCTTTTGTTGCTCGGAGTGGGCCTGAAGTGAGTGCGCCTTCCTCCATTTCATTGCCCCCTAAAAGCGTCGTAGCCACCCTGGTAGCGACAAGAAGGACACAGTGAACTGGTGTCTCCTGATTGGAAGAACCACTAACAGAACATTGGCTTCACAGACTGTCCTAGTGAGCGCAGTTCAGTTCTTAGCGAGGAGCAACAATGGGCCGCCCAAAGGGGACCAAACCGCAGGATATGGACGACGCTTCTTCATCCTCATCTAGCGCCCTCTTGAATGTTGTGCCCCCCATGACGGAACCTTCGCCTCCAGACAAATTAGAGGTTATTCTTCAGGAGATACATCAATCTCGTGCCTCACTTGAACAACAATTGGGTTCACTGTCGGCTGAGGTGTCACTAATCAGGGACGATCATAGGAAGCTGTCGGATAAAGTGGGCACTAATAAAACAACATTACAAGAACTTGTCCCGAAGCAAAAAGAGCATTCAGCCGAGATAGAACGCCTACAACGCCAAATCTCGATTCTGCAAGACCGCACCGAGGATGGCGAGGGCCGTTCACGTCGCAATAATGTCCGCATTATAGGTATGCCGGAGAATGTTGATGGTCAGAATGCTACATCGTTCGTGGAAGCCTGGTTGAGGATATGGTTGCCAACTGAAATGCTGACAAGCACCTTCTACATTGAAAGGGCCCATAGGGTGTAGTGTAGCTCCCATTTCCCTAATAGGCTCTGCGCATTGGAATAATATACCCTATAGGCTTGACATAGGACTGAGGTCGGTATGTCCCTATCGAGTATATTAAACTTAATTACTTGTGCCAGCTAGCTCAGAGGCCACTAGAAACTCCTTGACAAACAAGAAGGGAGTAGTTTCTGGCAGCCGCAAAACATGACCACTTTGTTTCCCTTTAGAATCAGATCGTGTCCCAGAGTCGTGGAAACAATAGATAACCTTTTCACTCAGCTCACTCGTGCATACTTAGTTTTCCTCAAAGTTACACAGAAAGAATAGACGGGCGTTTCAATAAAAGGTTTATTGAACAGTCTTGTTTCTTGTGTAAGTAATGTGTGCAGTTACGATCACAAGACAGTATGCAAGATAAATAATGTACAGCGTAAGCAGTAGAAATAAATAATACTGCGCTAGCATGATCTTTAGCAGATATTAATTTACATAAATAACAGACTAAAAAATGCGAGTACTCATACGATGCGTTTCTAAGCTAGTTCTACCCCAATGTACCTAACCTAACCTAGGTGTAGGGAGAGGTATGAAGTAGGTGAAGTATTCCTTACTATGGTATACTAAGAGTATGTTACGCCTAGTATGCCTAGTATGCCAAGAGTCCCTCTAGGTTCTAGTCAGCTCCATACCTTAAGAATGAGAGAGGTAGGAATCTCTTGCCAGACTCGAACTCCAACACCCCGCAAGGGAAGTCAGATCACTGGAAGCTGGACTCTCTGCGTGCAGGGATGACAGCGTCTTCTCAGTGCGTCAGGCCGGGAAACGGGCTCCTCTGAAGTCGAGGTCTCCTCTGAAGTCGAGGTCTCCTCTGATTTACAAGGGCTAGGGAAGGTATATTTATACCTGAGAGGTACCTCAGAATGTTAGCATTGACGTGAATCGGACAGCGGAAGACGTCATGAATGAACCCCTAAGGTATAACGGTACATGCATAATAGAGGAGTCCTTGAAGAAATCAATAGTCCTGTGCTAGGGGAAACTCCCGAAGCCTAAGGGTCTGTTCTTCAAGAACTCGTTGTGACGTTAGGGTGGACGGATGTCAGAGACCATGCCTGTATTTAGAGTGCACGGTTTAATGCCTAAATAAGGACTGGGATTTTATGCCTATATAAGGGCAGGGCGAATTGTGCCTATATAAGGACATGATACAGGAAAACCTATATACGGACATCCTAAGAGGAATACAACACCCACTCCACTTTCGTGTGTACGATAAGAATATAAATGCTAAACATTTAAAATGCTAAACAAAAAATGGAGTACTGCATATTGCTAAAATATTTCTTAAAACCATTTAAAAGGCATTTAAAAAAACCTATTAGAATGTACTTGTTAAGCATTGCTTTTCATTTCAGGCATATATTTGAAAATAAAATGCAATTTGAATGAAATAAGCAGTAATATTTACAGGTGACAAAAAAATGATCGATAAGTTTGTTCAAAATCAAAGTCATTTCATGTCATGGAAATTAATGAACTGTTTAGACAAACAAGATGACTAAGTGTCTGTGGAAGTACCGCGAAGTCCGTACTATAAGAATAGTTCTACTTCAAGCAGATTGTTGTGCCATTTAATTTGAAAAAACTGAAAAAAGTTCAATTTGGGAAGAGTTCCAAGTTTTTGAAATATGAAGGCCAATTTGTTACTGCATCTCTGGAACACTGTGGGCCGAATCAGAGTCAGTGTACGGGTCTGGTGTAAACATGAGATCATCTATTTCTGTAGACAAAATATCATCCACTGTAGTTGGTGACATTCGGAACACCTCGTGTAGTAGATTAATTGCACAGAGATGTGAAGCATCGCTTTCAGCATAGGATGCTGCAGCAATGTTCGCGTCCGTTGTTACCTGTGTGCCTGTAGATCTTTCTCGTACCTCAGAAGCAGCCGGAAGCGTCTGTGAGATCTCAATGAATGCTGTCATCAGGATTGGTAGCCTCTGGGGACAACACAGAGCATGGGCCGTTATCGGGTCCAGCAGAGTATCGACATCCATTGGCGTAGCTGATGGAAATGTTAGACAGGTGTCCAACACGCATTCTTCACCGCATAGCAGGCATCGTAGAACATGTAAGATGCAATCTTGCCAGATTGGTCTGAACGACAGGAACCACGTGGTATTAAGTTCCTGTAGACGATTCATGCCCAAAACCTGTACTATTCGCTCACGGCACTTTCGTTCAAGGAGAGCTTTCTCCATTTCGCTCTGAGTGATGTCTGCGAATAGGCTGGCCATAGCGTAATAGCAGGAAGAGAAATAGAATTCCGGCAACAAGTGCTAGAATTAATGGTATGCCACCAAACACCGAATGTGCAAAGTTTGGGATTATTCAGAGTATTGCCTGGAAAGGTGCTAACAGACCGGAACAGATGCTCTTAAATACATGTACAATTCCGCTTGTATCAGACATTTTAAAGATACGTCCTATCATTTCCACGAAATGTATAGGGCAATTTGTACGTATTAAAGTCTGTATCTCAGGCGAAGTCCTTGCTACTTGTAGATCATAGGTTTCTTTGACCTCGGCCAAAGGCACTGTTTGTTGTAAAAGCATGACTTTCATTCTGCTCAAAGTATCAAATCTTATAAAAAGAGACGTTCAGCGAAGGCCACAAAGGCGACTCCCTGACTGCGTCTATTGGGGCAAACAATACTTGCATACAGCAAGTGACCCTGGAGTTGACCGTTACTAGATATGGGATGCCTGGCAACATAACGCAGCAACTCTGATCATTCAACATGAGGTAACTCCCATTAGAAAGTTGTCCAAACGTTGGATTAATCACAGCAGCTGGTGTACCCTGCTGGTGGCAAGACAAATTTGCCACAGAACCATTACAAGCCCCGTGTAAAGAAATGTCCTGACATATTAGTGAACCGCTCAGTGCATTTTTACAGTGTGTACCGCTCAGAAACACTTCACGATCCCCACTCCAACATCTATATGTATATGGTAAATTCCAAGATGTCTTAATGTATTCCTTACCCAACCTTTCATATTTGCCTGCTTGCATTTGTTTGAGGCAATACTGAAACTGAAAAGTAGTCACAGGTAGTGTGATTTTGCCATGAATAAGCCATTTTGTAGCTGGTTTTTCTGCCACTGTGAATGGTAACTTTTCCAGTTTTTCAATGCCCAGCACTGTATACTTTGCTCCTCTTTGTGCCAGTTCGATCGGTTTATTAGTTAGATTGTATTCTGCAAACAGAATTGACGTGTTGATAAAACGCCAAGGCACATAGCCCGCACGCAAAGATTGCAGCGTCCAGCTTAATAACACAATAGAACGTAATTGAGATTGGCCTTGTTTTAACATCGCCAAATCTTGTTCTAGTATGTCGATAGCAGAGGATACAATGCCATCCAATGAATATATTCTGGAGGACAAAGTTGTTAACCCATTGTCGACCACAGAGAGGGTTTTCTCTAAATTAATAAGATCAAGTTCACGTATTCGTTCTGCGGCCTCCATCTGTGACACTTTCCATGCTTCATTATAAGCAGCATAGATGCCGCCATATATGAAACGTTTTTGACGCGGTTTTCTTGGTCCAAGCAAGAATTCCCTAAGGTCTGCGTCTTCTTTAAGTAAGGATAAGTGTTGTTTCACATCCTGTAGTGTAGATTTCTGCAGCCAATCGAGGCACAATTTACCTACACTGTACGTTGTTACTACCCCCGGATGCTGTCTTTGAACGTATCTTGGGTCTGGCCTATGAATAGTAAAACCCTGAGTTTTATTCAGGAATCTTTCCTGACAGTTTTTCGTGTCTGTGGGCCAGATCAACCAGTTTCTCCAATCAGGATTAGATCTGTTGAGTTGTAGTATTTTGTCAACTGTAACCGCTGCCTGTGTATTATTATCACTTGCAGGTGTTGGTACAGAAGGTGTTTTCATCTCTTTGATCTTGGCTAAACCAAGACAAGATGTCTGTTGGATAGTTTCATTCAAAAACATTATTTGCTCAGGGATGATGCAGGCTCTAAATAAAGCTTCTATCCCCTGCACTTGCCAATCTTTAGTACCCCAGACAGTTTTTGTGTCTATTGTGTCTTTCCAAATGTCGAAAGCCTGTATAGACAGTTGGGCAATAAATGTTGCAGAATAAATCTGTTTTGTATTTGTTAACATAATTTTCAGTCCTGTTTTTTTTACATTTTTATAGTAAAACGTTTCTGGATCAGATGTATTGTAACCTGAAAAATATGGAAACTTATTAACAAATGTTTTTGAACTACCTTTTGGTGGTGTAGGACAATGCTCCCATTGGTTAAACAAACACATTTCTAGGATATGCATATTTATGCAAATAATGATGACCATAGTGGTTATAGCAATACAGCTGTTCATAGTCTGATGAACCCTCTAAATATTCACTTTTAGAAAATGCAGCAGATTTTTCTAGGTCAAACATTATGTCATTAACAGTCTCAAAGTCCCAATCATCTGAATAGGTACTGGACGAAATGAGATCACTTAGTGAAATTTTAAACAAATGTGGAATGTTCAATTGTTCCGTCGGGCCAAAAATATCAAAATCTGTTTTGTCCCACACTATACCATCCTGTATAGGAACAGCTGTGATGTTCACTGTTGACAAGTCTCTTGCTTCACGATGGGAAGATTTATGAGGTTTCAAAAGTAAGTTCACATCTTTTCTTTCAGTGTTCACATGGATGTATCTGCCATTTATAAGCACGCTCATAGTCATAACCAAAGCTAGCCAAAGCAGGAAAACAAATATTCCAGAAATAATCCAGAGTTCAATCCATGGTGAAACCAGATAAGTCTTTTTCAGAAAGTGAAGAAAGTCTTGTACTTGGCTGCTTGAATGTTAATGATGCTGGCGTCGTTTCAGGTTCACTCGGATCTTCTGAGAACGTATCAAAGTTAATGAAATAGCCAGAAGCAGTTCTGTCAATTGTTGGAATTGCATCAGGATTTGTAGAAATCGCTGGAATCAGTTGATCACTTGCTACATTGGTGTAGACAGGTGTATTTGGACGAACTGTTACTTGATTTTCAAGAGGCATGAGTTCCATTGCATTGTTGCGCAGTCCTTCATCTGTTACTGCTGAAGTCTCAATTGTTATCAGTCTTTCAGTCTGAACCTCTTGGATAGTAGCGAGAGGAGTGTCTCTGCTACTAGGTCGGAGTCCACGAGGCCTACTATTTAGTATTGGCCACATACTGTGGTTTGATGAGGTCGATGGACACAAATCTTTTCTCCTTTCTTCCAGCAAGGGGCGGCAGAAGTACTGTTCTTGTTCCTTGAACTGCTAGGACAGGTACTGGTTGTCTGTAAGAAGGTCCAAATTCCTTCTTGTCCGCAATCTTTTCTCTGACTAGATCCCCAACTTTTGGAATCCAGACAGGCCTTGCTGGGACCGCCGGTTTTTTCCCCAGTGGTGGTTGGCTGCCGGAATACGTTGCTTTGTTTCGATCTTAACTCATTGAGTTCCTGTAAAACAGCCAAACTATCTTTGATATCAAATGGTTTATTTTCCACCACTGTGCCTACGTGATCGAGGTCTGGTACCCACATTCTTGTCCCAAATAGGACCTCATATGGAGTGACCCCCCTAGAGAACTTCTTGGCAAGTTATTTAATGAGCGTTGGACCCCATAAAGATGTTTGACCCACCCATCACCCGAACCTAATCCCCTAGCTGTTATAGACTGCTTTATGTCCCGGTTTTTCATTTCCACAACCGAATTTCCCTCAGGATGGAATGGAGAGGAGTACCGCAATGCAACGCCCAGACTGGCCATGGCTTCTTTGTAAGCCCGAGAGCTAAACGCAGGGCCCTGGTCAGAATGTAGCATGCCTACTGCGTATGTGCCGATAAAGACTCGCAAATCTTTTATAACAGTTCAAGCGTCAGCCGAGCGCTGAGGCCATATCCATAGGAACCTAGATTCAGTATTTGTGGGATTGTATTTGTCCAGAAGGACGCATGCGCGTAGATAGTCTAATGCTGTCTAACAGTGGTGTCTGTACTGGGCAGCTACATTCGTAGCATGGTGTCTGGTGGCGTTCTGCATCACGCTGTACTTTACAGTCTATGCAGTTATTGATGAAGATGTGGATTTCTGTATTCATCCCGGGCCACCAGTACATCTCTTTTAACGTCAAAATTGTTTTAGAGATCCCTAGATGTGACAGACCTCCCCCAAATGTGCTTCATAAATCAAAGCTGCTCTACGTTCCATGTTTGGAATTACCCTATCCCCCACTCCAGGGATTCGAGCAAAAGGAACGCTGTTCGCATCAATTACATAAGAGTACTTGAGTGGAAACTTTTTTGGTAACGCTGCACCTCTGCCTTTGCTTGTAGCATTGACAGCCAACATTATCTCACTGTCTATTTTTGTTTTTGAACGAGTGATCGCAGCTACGGAAGCCGTCTGAACAGCCCCCTTTGCGGCTTCGTCAGCCAATGAATTCCCTGCAACGTGAACGCCATCACGTTGATGACTCAGTGTGTGGATCACGTGAGCCTTTGGTAGTTCGTTTTTCAACTGAACTACTTGTTCCCAAAGCGTTTTGTGCTTTATTGTGCCACCTTTCGCATCTTTGAAACCATTTTCAAGCCAGTTTTGCATATATTCATTATACGACTGAACACAGTAAAGGAATCGCACACTATTAGTGTGGGAATTCTCGATCTGTACTTTCAAGTGCCAGTTTGAATGCTTGTAGTTCAGCTCGCTGAGCTGTGCAATCTCCTAGAGATTGAGTTTTTGTGACCATAGGTCTGAAGATGCCATCTCGCATGCGACCTTTAACGATTGCACATGCTGCACTGTAAGCTTGCTTACCCCCGTTGCGGGTTGTGCGGATCCGTCAGTGTAAATTATGAATTCGTACTGATCGAGAGGCAGAATTTCAGTGGGCAGAGGACATTCTTGTTCATATTGCAGGAATGCTTGTGTTTTTAAATCAGGATCAAAAACATATTCAACATCTGTTGCAGCAAGAGAATTAACCCACTGTATCCATCTTGGATGTAATGCTTTAGCATTTGGAATGCTTGCTTTTGTTACCGCTTCTAAAGCCGGTACTGGGGTTACGACAATAATGCGGTTCCCTTGGGCTAGGGCTCTTTCTTTTCCTACAGCGGTTTGAACTGCTGTCAGAATTTTTTCAGTTGAAGTGAAGCGCATTTCCGCTTGTGTGTACAAATGAGATTTGTATGCGATTGGTATTTTCTCACCCTCATTGAAGGTTAAGTAGGTGAATCCGCATTGACCCGAAATTATTCGGATCACCAAATTGCGTTGACTTACGCGTGTTTGTAAGTGATTTGTTGCTAACATGTTAGCCTGTAGTGAACGCAAGATTTCTGTGTGTTCTTGTGTCCAATTTTTGATTGAAAAATCAGGTTTGATTAATGCGTAGAGAGGTTTAACCCTTTCTGCGTAATTTAGAATGTATGTTCTTCCAAAATTTAGGAAACCCAGGATGTATTGTAAGTTTTTTAGCGTTTTTGGAGGTTGGAGCAGCGCACACTTTTCTAAAAAGTTAGCTGCCAAGCTCTTGCCTTCACTTGAAAGCTCATATCCTAGAAATAGGACATTGAGATGGGCAATTCGGGACTTTTTAAAGTTGATCTTGTAGCCCTCAGAGGCGAAGCCCAGTATAATGGTGCTTACCCTGTTCAAGTGTTTGTCCAGGTCATCGTCCGTCAGATATAAGTCATCGACATAGGACAATGCCTCATTGTCATAGATTTGTAGTAACTCTGTTACTCTCGCTGAGAATAACCCCGGGCTGTTCTTGAACCCTTGTGGGAGTCGACAAAATTGTCACTGGGTCCCCATTATGGAGAATGCAGTTAAGTACCTGCTTTCAGGTGCTATGTTTTGACAAAAGAAACCATTGGAGATGTCTAAAGTGGTTTTATATTTTTTACGCACAATGTTATTCATTAATGCTGTGCTATGTGCATTTTGCACTGCAAATGTTTTAGAACAAGCGTTTAAGTGTCTGTAATCCAAAACTAGACGATAGGTGTTGTCTGGTTTGGAGACAGGAAACAAAGGATTGTTCATTGAAGAGGTGCATGTTTCAATCACCCCTTGGTATTCAAGTTGATCTAAGATCTCCCTGACCTGTTTTTTAGCTTCTTGCTTTATTGGGTACTGCCTTTGTGCAGTTGGTTCATGTTTCAGATGTATTTTATGGTGAGGTGAGTCCTCATCCCATCCTACATGATTTTTATATAATGCTGGGGCCTGGGCTACTGCCCAATTCCTGGCATAAGTATATTTTAGATGAATTGGAATATGGTTGGAGAAGGCAGGCATAATAATGTCCTCGCCATGTGGGCACTCCCTGACAAATTGTGGTGGCCAGTCTTTTTCTGCTAGAAGTATGTCATAGCCCCTTGAAAGTTTTTCCCAAAAAGTGCTTTCACCTGTCTAGGTATGTCACCCTCCATTCGGAGTGTTATTTCATATAACCTTTGTGGAGTACTAACCCTGGTGTCTACAGTCTCAACTGTAATGTACTCATTCAAGTCCACTATCTCCAGAAGTTCCTTCAGGTTCTGGCGAGCTATTGTGACTTCTGCTGCACTGTCCAAGCTTTGTCTGAGCCCATTCTCCGTTCTTGAGTTGTGTTCTCAGTATTCTCGGCATGTCTGATCTTTAGACCTGCTACTTTCTTTTTGGAGAATTGAGGTTTTGTTTTATTTTTTGGAGCGGGTTTATCTTCTTTGGATTTCACGCGTTCTTCTCTATTTTCTGACCGTCCTCTTCTTTCCGAAGTCCGTGACGAGATCTGAAAGGTACGAGAGGAACATTTATCAGTATCTTGATACCTGTCAGGTTTTCTCAAATCATCCCTATTCCTGAGGTTATACCTTCTTTCAGAAGGCTCCTTTTGAGGAGACCTACCTCGGGATTGAGAACGTTTCTCGTTTGAATTTTGTTTATTAGTCTCCCACTTCTTTTTAGAAGATGTAGGAGTTTGTTTAATAGAGTCCTTCCCAGGACTTTCAGATAGTTTTGGCTTCACTGGTCTTCCACCCAAACTATCTCTGCCTAATTCTGCATAAGTTTGTTCAATTAGGGGGCGCTAGAGGGCGCACGGCAAGATGGCCGCACTGCTGTGAGGCTCTGCCTGACCGAGCCACAATCCGACTATTATCTGCTGCATCGCGTTCACTCTATAGTTGCTGGGACCCTGTGTGACCTCCTATTCACCTGCTGAACCCATTGGTGGTTCTTGTGGCCCCGTCGGATCAATACCACTGGGAGGAAACGACTGAGTTGACCTGACACGGGGAAGCGGAAAATGGCGGCCGCTGAGTAACTGTAGGCCCCTTCTGCGTGTGGGGCCTTGGTGTCCTGTCTGCCTTTCTGCGTGGCCTCTCCTGCTCTACGGGGGACTGCGTACTGCGGCGGCTGCTGTCCGCCCTGCTGGGACCTGCAAGACGGGCACCAGAGGTGTGGGTGGCCGCCCGGCGGGGCCAGCACCAGCCGAGTGAGGAGACACCCGCTGGGCCCGAGCGAGAGGCGGAGGTCGCACGGAGCTCCGGAGGAAGACGCTGAAGGCTGACTACCAGAGCCCGTCGGTGCTGGCTGCGGTGAGTGGGGCTGGATCCGGCTGAGGCTCGGGCCGTGGAGGCGGGATCGGGCCTTGGGCTGTGGCCACGTCCCGCGAACTGCGGCCGGCGCGGGGCTTAACTCCAGAGCGGCTACGGGAGGCGGAGCGCGGAGCCGGCGGCGGCCTACCTGGTCGGAGACCTCCCGCATCCAGCCTCGGGAGGAGAGCGGGAGGTTCGCCGCGCAGTGAGCGGCGCTGAGTGGCATCTGCTTTCCCGGGCTGGTTACTGCGTATGCACGGCCTATTTTGAGGGAGGCGGTGGAGACACATTGCAGGGGGCAACGCTGGGCCTACTGTTCGCTGCTCCAGAGAGGCCTGGCGGTAACATTGAGTTGGAGAGGGGTGCAGATCAGACGACAACGCCTCTGCAACGGTTATTTTTTGGAATTCCATGACACATGAGTACAGCATGGCACAAGCTCTCCCAACTTTATGCCTCTAGACATATAATTGAATAAATATCACTCCTAGCACGAGTTATTCACTGCAGGCCTACTGCCCCTGGGGTATTGGACATTGGGGCAGGCTTGGATGCGAGGGGATTCACTGCTTCTGTGCGGAATACACTGAACTCTGTATTGCCGCGTTCTTGTGCTGCCCTGGGATCCGTGCAGCCTGCTTACTGGACTGCCCCGAGGTGGGTTTTTTTGCGGCTGGGGGCTTCACTGGCGGGACACCTTAGGCACTGATCAGGGACTTGCGTCCACATCGCCTTAGGCCTTTGGGGAGCCCGGACATTAGTAGCTCTACCATACTGTGAGAATTCTGGCCTAGGTAGTGCCCGATTGATGCTCCTGCTCTCCCCACGCCGAATCTCCCATATTGCACGGGGACGCTAACCATAACAATGGGGAGGACGGAAAAGAATCAGCCACGTCTTAACTTCGAGCTGCGAAGGCCCCCCAAGACTCCGCAGAAAGCTGCTTCTGACTCTGAAGCAGATACACACACAGACGGCCCCCCCACGCTGGAATCTACATTGGTAGCCATGCAGCGCACACTGCAATCTATTGAGGGCGCGATGGCTGCGGTGAATAATCGGCTCGACCACATGTCCTCACAACTTGAGAAACAGAGTGCTCGCATGGGGGAGGTGGAACAAAGGGTCTCTGCGGCTGAAGATGGCTTGACTACGGTTTCTGACAAAACCTTAAATATGGAAAAAGTCCTATCAGTCATCCAAGCAAAGAACGAGGATTTAGAAGCGCGGTCCCGGCGCAATAACTTACGCGATTACCGGGCTGCCGGAATCGACCAATGTGGGCAAGATGGAGACTTTCATTGAGCGCCTAATCTCGGACATCTTTGGCACAGAGCATTTGTCCAGCATGTTCATTGTGGAGCGTGCTCACCGGTCCTTGGCTGCGCGACCGGTCCCGGGGCTCCACCTCGCCCTATCATAGCCAGGGTCTTGAATTATAGGGACCGTGACACCATCTTGCGCCCGGCTAGGAGAAGGGCACTATTGTGCATCAGGGCGACACATTGGCCTTTTTTCCTGATTTTACAGTTGCCGTCCAGGCTGCTAGGAGGAATTTAGCACTGTGAAACAGCTCTTGAGAAATGAGGGGTCCCCTACGCTATGTTATACCCGGCCCGGCTTCGCATAGGTGCTGCGGACGACAACAAGATTTTCTCCTCCCCAAGGGCCGCAATGGAGCATGCTAAAAAACTGAAACGCGGGAAACGTGACTCTACGGCAGCGCCCGAAGATGATGAGTAGTGGGGTGCTTTGCTACCTGTACACCCTCTGATGACATTTTGGGATTTTTTCCTTTAGCCTCTTGCTCATGATATGATGTTCGCATGGTCACATTGCTCTCCTGTTCACTCACTGTCTGTACTTATGGTATGTTTACTGAGGGTGGCTAACATTCAGCATAACTGTGGCCTATGGACTGGCTCTGCAGCCTCTTTACTCTTTTAAATAGATCAACTGCCACTCTCTTAGCTGCCAGCTTTATTAGCGTTTATACAGGGTTCCGCTCATATTACATGTCTTTATTGTGTCATTACATTGCAACATTTAGTGCTGTTGGGTTCCCCTAAGTCACTGTATGCTCTATCTCAGCGAAGTGATGGACTATTGGTTATGGGACGTGATGCCCTAACATTGTTTAGCTCGGTCGACTCCTACTCTGTGGGAGGGATGCGTATCTGTGCCCCCCGCATATGGGTGTACCCCGAATTTGTTTTGCTACTGTAAGGGGGGATGGGGGGGGGTTAGGATGGTTGTTGGGATGGCTTTGGCATGGTTGGGGTGCTGAAGTGGGTGGTGGGATGGAGGTGTTCGGGGTGGGGATAGGGGAATGTTCTTGGTCCTCTCCTAGGCACATAATTAGTGTGTATGTCATCAGCCACTGCTTGCTATTACTCTGTTCACGCTCTTTTGTCATGTATCTACTCCTATTGATGCCCTGCAATGAGTAACGGTATTAAGTTTCTCACATGGAATATACGCGGCCTTAACACGCCAAAAAAGATCAGGATGATGTTTGCGTGTCTGGATCGTATGGGAGTGCATGTCGCCCTTCTTCAGGAAACCCATTTGACCATTGATTCGGTAAAAAAAATAGGTGCGCGTTGGGCGAGTGTGAAAGCGTCGTCTTCTTACTCATCCTATGCTAGGGGGGTGTTGACCTTGGTGAAAAAGAGGGTCCCCTTTACGGCGATCAGAACGGAGGCGGATGATAGTGGCCGGATTGTGATTTTGCATGGCCGATTGGGTGGTGAGAGTGTGTTGCTGGTAAATATCTATGGGCCCAATATTGATGACCCCTCGTTCTTTTCTGACGTGTGGCGCAGAACATCATCGTTTCCACCTGCGGCAATCATTTGGGGAGGGGATTTCAATTTGTGTTTGGATGTCGCTATGGATAGGCATGGAGTAAGTGAGGCCCTATGGATAGGCATGGAGTAAGTGAGGCCCGGTCCAAACGTGCGGCACTCCGGATCACCAACCGACCCCTGCCCACACCACGTCTTCAACAAAGCCGACGCCACCATCGCACCCCATCTCCGGGACATCATCAACTCCTCCTTCCACACCGCCACCTTCCCGGAGAGCTGGAAGCACGCCGAGCTTACCGCCCTCCTGAAGAAACCAACGGCGGACCCCACCGACCTCAAGAACTACCGTCCCATCTCGCTCCTTCCGTTTCCGGCCAAAGTCATCGAGAAGACCGTCAACAGACAGCTTGCCGCCTTCCTCGAGACGAATGGATCCCTCGCAGTCCGGGTTTCGGGCCAACCACAGCACCGAGACCGCCCTTATCGCAGCCACCGACGACATCAGAACCCTAACCGACAACGGGAAACAGCAGCCCTCATCCTCTTGGACCTCTCCGCGGCGTTCAACACCGTCTGCCACCGCACCCTAGTGAAGCGCCTCAGCAACATCGGAATCCGAGAGAAAGCACTGGAATGGATCATCTCGTTCCTCGCCGGAAGAACCCAGAGAGTCCGCCTCCCCGTTCAGATCCGAGGCCACCGAAGTCATCTGCGGCGTTCCACAAGGATCTTCACTCAGTCCAACCCTCTTCAACATCTACATGAGCCCCCTCGCAGCCATCGCACGCCAACACAACCTCAACATCATCTCCTACGCCGACGACACCCAGCTGATCCTCTCCCTCACCAACGACCCCACCACCGCCAGAGCCAACCTACACGACGGGATGAGAGACGTCGCCGACTGGATGAGGAACAGCCACCTTAAACTGAACTCAGACAAGACGGAAGTCCTCATCCTGGGCTCATCACCCTCCGCCTGGGACGACTCTTGGTGGCCCCCGGCCCTGGGCACCGCGCCCAAGCCAACGGACCACGCACGCAACCTGGGCTTCATCCTGGACTCCTCCCTGTCGATGACCAGACAAGTCAACGCCGTCTCATCTTCGTGCTTCAACACCCTGCGCATGCTCCGCAAGATCTTCAGATGGATCCCCACTGAAACCAGGAAGACCGTCACCCAGGCACTCGTCACCAGCCGACTGGACTATGGGAACACCCTCTACGCCGGAACCACAGCCAAACTTCAAAAAGACTCCAGCGCATCCAGAACGCCTCCGCACGACTCATCCTGGACATCCCCCGACACAGCCACATCACCGGACACCTGAAAGACCTGCACTGGCTCCCCGTCAGCAAGAGAATCACGTTCAGACTCCTCACCCACGCACACAAGGCCCTCCACGACCTGGGCCCCAAGTACCTCAACGACCGCATGACCTTCTACACGCCCACCCGCCAGCTACGATCAACCAGCCACGCCCTCGCCACCGTACCACGCATCCGCAGAGCCACCGCCGGAGGAAGATCCTTCTCCTACCTGGCAGCCAAGACCTGGAACTCCCTCCCCACTCACCTTCGGCGAACCCAGGACCATCTCTCCTTCAGGAAGCAGCTCAAGACCTGGCTG
Source organism: Calotriton arnoldi (assembly GCA_963921515.1). NCBI lineage: Eukaryota > Metazoa > Chordata > Amphibia > Caudata > Salamandridae > Calotriton > Calotriton arnoldi. Next base: position 1,335,733 of record CAWUFW010004898.1, on the reverse strand, counting down.
TTCGAGCAGTAACTTACCCCCTCCCCCAGCGCCTTGAGACCCTCCCGGGTGAGTAGCGCGCTCTATAAATGCCGTGATTGATTGATTGATTGATATGTTACTGGGGCTCATAGACGCAGGCCACTTGCATGATGTGTGGCGCCAACGTCATCCCGCCGCTCGGGAGAGCACGTATGCCTCAGCGGTGCATGGCTCTTGGTCCCGCATCGATTTCTGGCTTGCCTCGGAGGTGGTCTGTACCTGGACAACGAAGGTATCGCACGAGGCCCGCTCCCTATCAGATCACTCTCCCGTACTCCTCGAGATGCAGCTTCCGGAGTATCAGTCACTGCCTTTTGCGTGGCGGCTTCAACCCTCTGAGCTTAAGGACCCGGGATTTAAGCAGACTATAGCGGAGGCAATCCGAAATTACTTCATAGAAAATGAAGGCACTGTGGATAGTGCTGGTGTTCTCTGGGAGGCCTTCAAGGTCACCATCCGAGGAGCTTGTATCGGGATACAGTCCGGTGTTCTGAGAGACATCCGGCGTAGGATACGGAAACTGGCGACCGACATTTCAACACTGGAGCGCGCCTTTGACTTGGACCCCTCCGCCGCCAAACTAGCAGACATAAGGCAACTAGTTACGGAACATAATGAAACTGTGGACCAGGAGCTGCTGCATTGCTCGCGGTGCAGAATAGCTAGATATTATGGCGAGGGTGGGCGGCCTAGCCGCTCTCTTGCTCAAAAACTCGCAGAGCCACGATGCCAGCAAGCTATCACCGAGCTTATTGATGGCAATGGTGAGCCACGTCACTCGACGGAGGATCTATGTGACATTGTCCTAAAATTTTATACGGATTTATATGCAGTTAGAGAATCCCCTTCTACTGAGGAGACAGATGATTATCTCGATGATGTGGCTCTAGGATGGCTATCCAATGTACATCGTGAATATTTGGTGCAGCCCTTCAATGAGGAGGATGTGAGGGAAGCCATTATGTCCCTGCCAACTTGCAAAGCCGCTGGTCCGGATGGCTTACCGAGCGAATTCTATAAAGCGTATGCGGCAACCCTAGCTCCTAGGTTGTTGGCAGTCTACGCAGAGGCTTATGAAACTGGGATCCTTCCGCCCTCCCTCCGGGAGGCCCTCCTTGTCACTTTGCTAAAGCCAGACAAACCCCCCAATGAGTGCGGGTCGTATCGTCCCCTCTCAATTATTAACATTGATACGAAGATCTTGGCGAAGATGATTGCCACTAGGCTACAGCCTCTGATACCCCTCTTAGTACTGCCGGATCAATCTGGCTTTGTCATGGAGCGCTCCACAACACATAACCTGCGCACGCTGTTCTCCACACTGCACTATTTCGAACCTGATTTCCAAGCTGTTGCTGTGCTGCTTGATGCAGCAAAAGCCTTTGACTCTGTGCACTGGTCTTACATGTTCACTGTACTGAGCAGGATGGGATTCCCTCCTTTCTTCGTGCAGTGGCTTAGGGTCCTCTACAGCGGGCCGGTTGCTCGGGTGCGAGTCAATGGTAGGGTGTCGTCCTTATTTCCTATAGAGAGGGGCACGCGTCAGGGCTGTTCCCTGTCACCCATGCTTTTTTCTCTAGCTCTGGAGCCTCTGGCATGTAAGCTGCGCCAGAAACATTCGGCTGCTGCGTTGCGGTTTCGACAACGACCATTGATTGTCTCCTTATATGCGGACGACATGATGCTTTATGTCCGCGAGCCCTCTGTGTATCTGTCCCCACTACTTAGGGAGTATGTCCAGTTCGAACGATTCTCGGGACTCTGCATTAACTGGTCCAAATCGGTGGTTTTCCCACTTACTGCCCACACCAAAGAAATAGAACTTGACTTTCCACTATCCTGGACCTCCGACCCCGTGAAATACCTGGGAGTGTGGATACATCGAGATCCTGCTGTGGTGATCGCTGAGAATTATGGGCGTTCCATTATGCGCATTTCTGAGCAGGCCGAACGGTGGTCACATCTCCCCCTATCGTTAGCAGATAGGATAGCAGTGGTGAAGATGGTTTTCCTGCCTAAGAGGTTATACTTCTTTGTCCAACATACCCATAAAATTGAATATAGTGCTGTTCCGCACACTACAATCTGCCCTATTAACTTTTGTGTGGGAGGGAAACAGCCCAGATGTCGATGGGATTTACTAGTGCAGCCCTTTGATCGGGGGTTTTGAGGCTCCGGATCTACGCTCTATTATCTATGTGCACAGGCACACTTCGCTCATTACTGGCATTTCCCGCAACGCTTCCAGCCCCACGTGGCTATTGAAACTGACGCGGTTCGCCCTGTCCCATTGCAGGCGATGGCCCTCTCGGGCGGCTCGGGTGGGCCCCGGACAGAGATAAACCCTCCGTTGTGCACGTCATGGGCATGGCGGGCCCTGGCGTCCAAAGCTCAGTTGTCTTATCTATATGCTCCACTGTTGCCTATAGCATCTCATCCGGATATATCTGCGGCGCGGGAGTCCTCTGCCTTGAGAGAGCTGTCGGTTGCGGGCATCAGAGTGGGGGATTTATATAAGGAGGGCCGTTTTAAAACGCTGCGCGAAGCCCAGAATGGCGTAGACCGTAGTTTTATGTTCAATTTTACATATGTTCGAGTTCGTCAGGCTATCCGTGCTGTGTATCCTGAGTTTCCTGCGGAGCCCACCGCGCTTCGTGCACTACAGGCCTTGTTGACAGGGGGGAGTCGCAAGGGGCTCATTACTAAGCTTTATAACTCCTCCCTGCGGGAACGAGAACATGAGGAGCACCCATCATGCCTGCGCTGGCAAGCTGCGATAGGCAACCCTATTACGCTGGAAGTCTGGACGGCGTGCTGTCAGCTCACGGGTCGCCTCACAGCCAATTGTAACCTCAGAATTATACATTTTAAATACCTGCATCAGGTATACTACACCCCTCTGAGGTTATATAAATGTGGCCTGAGAGAGACTGCGGACTGTGTGCGGTGTGGTGCTGCTAATGCAGATTTTTATCATGTTGCATGGCTGTGGAGTGGCGTGTATGCTTTCTGGACTGAAGTGGCTCGCATTTTGACAGATGTGGTGTCGGAGCCGGTGGGTTGTACACCTGAGCTGTGCCTCCTTGGTTATGTTAACTGCTTGAAACCGGCTAGCAGACGTATTGTTGCGATCTCCACCCTGTTTGCAAAAAGGGCGGTGGCGCAGCGCTGGGGCTCCAGATCTGCCCCCACTGTAAAGCAGTGGCTTCGAGATTTGGTTTATTGTAGGGATCAATTGCAAGTATATGAAGAGGAGCTACCGGAGTCCTCCCGCCCTAAGGATATTTGGGCCCCAGTTACATGCTATCTGATGTCTCACCCTGACATATTTTAAAATGTGCTGCCCACTGTGCTGGTGCTTCCTATCCGAATTGCCACAGCCCTAAACCTGACTGTTCTTACTCCTACTGGCTGCCTGACCCTCAAGTAGCTGCCTCAGGGATTGCACTTCCTATTTGTTTTTTGTTGTTGTTTTTTTTGTTTTTTTTCTTCTATGACATACAGAAAATGTGTTGTTATATCCAGGAGGAGTGGCGAATATGGTATAGCTGTTTTGCCTGGGAGAGGGATGGGGGGGGGGATGGGAGGAGTTTTTGTGGGTTGTATATGATTGATTCGTCATTCACAGTTTTGCAATCTTGATTGTATGCTTTGCCGTGAAAGTAATAAATAAAAAAAATAAAAAAACTTTAAAAAAAAAAAAGTTTGTTCAATTATTCTGGGTAGCTCAGTTTGATGTTCTGTAACATCGAATTCCCTTAATCGTTGGCGGATCGCCACTGTTGCTGCCTCCCCTTTAATATTAGATAATATTATTGTTGAGACCTGGTCGAAATTCTTCAGTAATTTCATACCTAAATTCAGAGCAGGCTCTGCCCTGTATTCATTTTGAATTTGTTTCAGGACATCAGGTATTACCGCAATTGATGGAATACCATGTGTTTTAGTATAGATGGCAGCAAAGACTGAGCCCCAAGTGGTGCAGTCTTCCAGTTGTGGTGTGATCCCCATTGGTAAACTGATTGTTAGGATTCTGTGTTTCTCATACGGGCTAGTATTTGGAAATACTGCTTCGATTTGAGTAATTTTTTGAGCTATCCAGAATGGAATTTGCTCACGTTTTGTGGGCATTTTACCCATGACTGCGTATAGAGTCTGCTGTGTAATTTTCAGTGTATTCCCCTGTTGAGGGGTTTGATTTGGAATGGTTAATGGTGGTTGGACTGTGAAAGTCCGCATGACATATTGGACTAGTTGTCTGTATATTTTTATTAACTCTGTTATTTGAGTAAGTAACTCCTCATCTGACATTATATCCAGTTCAGGATGAGGTGTGTAGCCGGCTAGAATCGGCCATGTTGCTCCTGGTCTACCTAGTGGACCGAGCCTGGTAATGTTTCTGTCATGTTTTAGGGCGCCTTTATACCAGAGCTGATGCTCCTGGTATGTTAGTGGAATTTCAATATCCTCAAAAGGAATATATTCCTCTGGTGGATCATCTTCTTTGTAGAAGTGAAACAGTTTTGTAACTGGATTGGATTCAGGAAATATTACCCATGAATAGAATACCTCTGTCTGAAAGGATTCGTGTGCCTCTATCACGAAAACTGCTCTACCGCCTCTTGGTGGTAGGCCGTGTTTTATGAGTTTTAGAGTGATGGCTCTTCTAAAGTTTGGAGGGATGTTTATGACACCCTCCTCGGTTTCAATTAAACCTGTAATGTTAAAAACTGCTGCTTGGGCTGGATCAGCCGCAGCTCCACCGTTTCCGGTGGCATCGTCCCCGTGTATGGACATTTGTTTTTGAAAAATGTAGAACAAGTTTCAAGGAAACAAAGATAAGGTGCACAATATTTTGGAACACTGTATCCTTCAACGTTGAGCAAACCAAACAGCTAATATATAGGGTGTTTCCCTATGTAGCCGTGGTGGATACTTAACCCTGCCCACTCCAGACGTCTTTTGGAGTATATGGGTAGGGGTCTCTGAGAGAAAAAGCACAGCTGAGTTACTCAGTATCTAACGTTAAATTACCGCCTTACCAAACGTTGGGCGCCTTGTAGTGTAGCTCCTATTTCCCTAATAGGCTCTGCGCATTGGAATAATATACCCTATAGGCTTGACATAGGACTGAGGTCGGTATGTCCCTATCGAGTATATTAAATTTAATTACTTGTGCCAGCTAGCTCAGAGGCCACTAGAAACTCCTTGACAAACAAGAAGGGAGTAGTTTCTGGCAGCCGCAAAACATGACCACTTTGTTTCCCTTTAGAATCAGAACGTGTCCCAGAGTCGTGGAAACAATAGATAACCGTTTCACTCAGCTCACTCGTGCATACTTAGTTTTCCTCAAAGTTACACAGAAAGAATAGACGGGCGTTTCAATAAAAGGTTTATTGAACAGTCTTGTTTCTTGTGTAAGTAATGTGTGCAGTTACGATCACAAGACAGTATACAAGATAAATAATGTACAGCGTAAGCAGTAGAAATAAATAATACTGCGCTAGCATGATCTTTAGCAGATATTCATTTACATAAATAACAGACTAAAAAATGCGAGTACTCATACGATGCGTTTCTAAGCTAGTTCTACCCCAATGTACCTAACCTAACCTAGGTGTAGAGAGAGGTATGAAGTATTCCTTACTATGGTATACTAAGAGTATGTTACGCCTAGTATGCCTAGTATGCCAAGAGTCCCTCTAGGTTCTAGTCAGCTCCATACCTTAAGAATGAGAGAGGTAGGAATCTCTTGCCAGACTCGAACTCCAACACCCCGCAAGGGAAGTCAGATCACTGGAAGCTGGACTCTCTGCGTGCAGGGATGACAGCGTCTTCTCAGTGCGTCAGGCCGAGAAAACCGGCTCCTCTGAAGTCGAGGTCTCTTCTGGTTTACAAGGGCTAGGGAAGGTATATTTATACCCGAGAGGTACCTCAGAATGTTAGCATTGACGTGAATCGGACAGCGGAAGACGTCATGAATGAACCCCTAAGGTATAACGGTTCATGCATAATAGATGAGTCCTTGAAGAAATCAATAGTCCTGTGCTAGGGAAACTCCCGAAGCCTAAGGGTCTGTTCTTCAAGAACTCGTTGTGACGTTAGGGTGGACGGATGTCGGAGACCATGCCTGTATTTGGAGTGCACGGTTTAATGCCTAAATAAGGACTGGGATTTTATGCCTATATAAGGGCAGGGCGAATTGTGCCTATATAAGGACATGATACAGGAAAACCTATATACGAACATCCTAAGAGGAATACAACAAGGGTACCAGCAAGGCGGAGACTACCTGGTGCACCTCCTCGTCCGATTGTTACCAGGATTCTCAACTGTAGAGACCGTGATCTAATATTACAAGCGGCACGTGAGAAGGGTCCTCTCCAGAAGGACAATGCACGCATTTCAATTTTTCTGGATTACACCCACTAGGTCCAGAAGCAGAGGGCTGCATACCAAGGAGTCAAGAAGCACATGCAGAATATAAATTTGAAATACGCATTGCTTTACCCTGCCAGGATTAAGAACATGCAAGACCAAAAAGTCATTTCTTTGACACTCCGAGCGAGGCATGGGAGTGGCTCGAGCATACGTTCCCTGAATTTCCTATTGATTCCGCTCAGCGAAGTGGAGAGGAGGTCCATTCTAGAACGCGATCTCTATCTGGCCTGAAGAAGCTTTGCTGTGGCTCCCGATTGTCCCTGAAGGTTCTCTGCTGGGGGGTGGGGGTGGGGCTATGGGGGTGGCTGGTCGGGCTGGGCTGTGGCCTGCTCTGGCGATTATGAACAGTGGCAAGCGCAGAGGTAAGCCAACTGGAATTTTGGTCTACCGGACATATACTATAAGGAAGTACTTTATATGTGCCTTTTGTAAATTAAATTTGATGGTGGTCTTCTCTAAAGATCCTTTTAAATGGGCGGGTACCCGGGTCGGGCCGATTCTTTTCCCTTCTTTTTTTTCTTTTCATTGAGGTGCCTGGAGGGCTTCCTTAGCTGCCGCATTACGGTGTGATCGCCATGACCCCCTGTTATATTCCATATAGGTACCTTATATAGGCGCAGGTAACATCACAACCTTTCACCTATATTCTTCCCTACATTACATACATAACGGTTCTTAGGCACTGCACTTTTACCTAGATACGACACTGCATTCAGGACGCGGGTTTTCCCGAGTTCGGATCTCATACATTATGCATGAGGTTTCTTGGAAGCACAGCAGGACTACCATCTCCTGTATAATATCTCTGTATAAAGTTCAGGCCCGACGTCATCCTCTAGGCCGACACAGTAACACAGCAAGTTAGGACCCCTGGGGAGACCTGTGGGTATATATACATCATGTCTTGCTTTAGAAAGACAGAGGAGACCGGCTGACACACTGACCAGAGACGCTGAGGTTCCTGCATGCAGACACTTCAGCTCGCAGTGGTCTAACATCCCTCGCGGGGTGTCCAACTCGAGACCAAGACGGGGTCCCATATTCTCTCATTCTCAGGTAATGGGGTTGACTAGATCCTAGAGGGATTCTTGGCATAATACCTACACAGATGCTAGGTAGATTTAGGTACATCTAGTTAGGGAGGCATCGTAGGAGTACGCACTTTCTATCATGTATTCTTTGTACTTGTATATATTCATGATTACTGCAAAATGGTAGAACTGTACCATCCCTTTACTTTCGTAGTATTGCTAATCATATATCTCTGCTACTGTCTAATGATTGTTGCAGCTCATCTATTCTACGCTAGAACAACAACTGTTCAATAAATTCTTATTGAAACGCCCAGTATGTTTATTCTGTGTACCTCTGAGACAAACTAAGTGAGCACGAGTGACTGAGCGAAAGGTAGTATATTGTTTCCACGATTGAGGGATCAGGGTTGTCATGTTCTGAGGTTGCCAAAATCTATTCTCTCCTTGGTAAGAGGAGATTATAGTGGCACTGTGAGCTAGCTAATACAGACAGGCTAACGTATCCGGTGGGGGTGCACGGAATCAGTCCGCCACCAATCCCACAGTTTATGTTATCCAAACGCGCAGATCCTGTATAGGTAATATAGGAACTACACGACACCCCAGTGCAATAGCATATTGTTTATTTGTAGAATTGCGAGTGTATGCTCTTTTGTATTTTGTTTATGTTAATTGGTCGAACATAGTTTGGAAGTTGGACCGAATGTTGGGTAGTTTAAATGGGAAGCTGACGGGGACGGGAGTTTTATTCAGGGGGCGGGATATCTCACGAATACAATGCTTCGATGACACTAAAGCATCAAGGATAGCAGGATAATTGTATTACTTGGAATGTAAGGGGCATGGGCTCTCCGCACAAACTGCATAGAATTCATGCTCAACTGATTCGTCGTAAAGCACAAATAGCTTTACTACAGGAAACGCACATGACCGCTGTAGAACAGTCCAGGTTACAGAAAAAATGGAGAGGACAAATATATAGTACGACCTACTCCGCTTTTGCCCGTGGGGTATCATTCATAGTGCAGGAACAGTGTATTGATAAAGAAGGTAGATATGTACTACTACGAGGTGAATTGGATGGCAGACCCGTGGTGCTGGGAGGTCTATATGCTCCAAACACTGATCAGGAACACTTTTACAGTAGGGTGAATGCAGTATTGGCAAATTGGTCTGACCAACCATGGATCCTGGGTAGAGATTACAATGCGGTCCTGGATGTAGTCTTGGACCGTTCGCATCCCCCTATTGATGGAGTGCATGCCAGGCGTTGAACAATTGGTCAAAGGGGTGGTCTCTTATAGAGGTGTGGCAGAGCCACAATGAGGGGATGCGAGAGTATTCCTACTACTCACCAGTGCATTACTTACATACTAGAATCGATCAGGTTTTCTGCAGCACATCGATTATAACACAAACTACACGTTCCATTTATGTTATGTTATATAAATTTATAACGCGCACGGCTACTCCAAAGAGTGTCCCGGCGCGAGCAAAGGGGGGGGGGGATCATCTGCAACAGCTAATTAAAAAAGATACGTTTTTAGAAATCTTTTAAAGGTCAAGGGATCTTTAGTGTCACGAAGCGCAAACGGCAGGGCATTCCAGGCCTGGGCAGCCTTGACAGCAATAGAGCCACTGCCCAGCCGGTGCCGACAAAAGCGAGGCACCTTAGCCAAGAAGAGCGCAGAGGAGCGAAGCGCTCGTCGGGACATAAAAGGAGAAGCGCTTCCGAAGGTAGGCTGGACCCAGACCATGAAGGGCCCGGTGGGCAATCACTAGAGATTTAAACTTAACCCGGGCCGCCATAGGAAGCCAATGAAGAGAGCGTAAATAGACACGCACACTGCTTCTTAGGGGGATCTCCAACAGGAGCCGGGCGGCCGCGTTTTGCACCACCTGCAATTTATTCAGAGAGTAGGCTGGGATGCCCACGTATAAGGCATTAGCATAGTCTAGGCGAGAGAAGATAAGAGCGCGGACCACTGTTTCTTTTGCCGGTCTTGCCGGTTATGTGGGTAAAACAATATCTGATCATAGTGCGCTGGAAATGACATTTGAATGGGGCCGGGTTCCAACTCCAGTGCCCACTTGGCGGCTGAACCCACGGCATTTAGAGGATGCAGTGTTTAGGGATACACTGTCTAGCACAATTTACAGAAAATTCGGGGACGGCACGGAGCACTGCCACTGAATGGGAAGCATTTAATATGCCGTTACTGGAGCTCGACACCAGATCAATAGAGAATTATGCCAAGTAGAAGACAAGCTGGGTGCACAAAAGGTGCGGGTGACATCGGATCCTATGGAAATGCAGGCATTACAAGAAGCCCGCATAAAATATGCGGAATTATTAGAAGATCTAAGACTTATTGACTACCGGTCTATATACAAAAAATACATGTTGAAGCGGACCGCCCGGGTGCGTTGTTGGCACGCATTATTAGAGACGATCCCCCACATACACCCATCGTAGAGATAATTACTCCACATAACGTGCGTGTTACTTCTCAGGCGGAAATAAATGATACCTTTTATCGTCATTACCAGGCTCTGTACAGAGCTTTGACTCCCTTGAATTGCACTCCTTCATAAGTAAAATACAGTTACCCCGAATTACTGATGCAGCCAGTAAAGTGCTCGCTAGCCCCATTTCAATACATGAAATACAGGCAGCTATAAAGAATCTTCCCAGAAGCAAAACCCCTGGCTTAGACGGACTTCCGGCGGAGTTCTATGCTACATATGCACATCAACTGTCCCCACATCTTAAAAAAATTATACAAGGTAATTTATGCCACAGGCATGTTACCACCTTCAACAGCACAAGCACTGATTACTTCCCTTCCAAAACCAGGTCGAGACCCTTCAACACTGTCTGCATACCGACCACTATCACTATTAAATACTGAATATAAGATACTTAGCAAAATTTTGGCAACCCGGCTGAAAGCTCTTCTGAACAACCCAATACATATTGATCAATGCGGGTTTATACCTGCACGTAATCCTTCTCTCAATATACGAAGGCTGTGCTCTATATTATTCTACTGCTCCAGCAAACTAGCGGATGCTGGGTGTATGTCATTGGACATCACTCAATCGTTTGATACGCTGAGCTGGGAATATAGGTTAGTTACATTGCAGAAATTCGGGATTCCCCAAGGCTACATTAAATGGGTACAGGTGCTATATCATCTCCCTACCGCTAGAGTGCGTACAGGACGACATATTTCCGAACCTTTGGAAATACAGAGAGGAACAAGACAGGGTTGTCCTCTTTCACCCATGTTACTTGCGTTCGCAATGGAACCTTTAGCCTGTATGATTCGGTCGGATGCGGTTGGCTGGGGCATCTCAATGTCTAATACACTGCATGCCATTTCATTATATGCTGACATTATATTATATGTCCGCAATTTGTGGGAGAACGCACACACTGTAGCGCAAGCATTTGGACAGTTTGAACGCGTAGCGGGCTTGGCGATAAATTATGAAAAATCCTGTGCATTCTTTTTTAATGATGTGATGGACGTTTTAGAGATCCCCTTTGGCACCCAACATATACCAATATAGCACAATCCACTTTTAGATACTTGGGGATACAGGTGTACCGCACCGCACAGGATCTTATTGATAGTAATCTCCTGAAGGCGATCGCATCCCTGAGATCACAGGTAGCATTCTGGATCTCCCTGCCCATATCGGTTGCAGGCAGGCTAGCGATCTCCAAGATGGTGGTGCTGCCGCGACTGCTATATCTATTTACTAATCTGCTGGTGAGGTTTCAGACCACTATTTTTCAAACTCTCAATACATTGACTAGTTTAATTTGGGGAACGGAGAGGCGAAGGTTGAGTTTAAAAAAATTGCAACTCCCGTCGAACGCGGGTGGTTTAGGTGCCCCTGACTTCTATGCCTATTGTTTGGCTGCTCAGCTTCAGTGGCTATCTTATTGGCTGGTGGGCCGAAATTTAGAGGAAACTGCATATACATCCCAAATGCTAGCACAGGGCAAATTACGCCGATTGTTGTGCTTGAATGCGGATCGACATCATACATCCAATGTATTGCTTAGGACAGCTTTGGATTACTGGAAAAAAGCCCTCCGATATACGGCAGCTGTATGTACATATGCACCCAATATTCCACTATCGGGTATACCCACAAATATGGGAACGTTAACAACCCGCCGGTTAAATCCTTGGGTACAATCTGGAGTGAACACAGTGGGTGACTTGTTATGGGATGGATGCAAAAACAACAATTGATGGACAGAATGCAGAACAATGTCATACATTCACCCCAGTACAGAGATCTGGGCCTAAATCCATCGTTTTTTTGCTCAGAATGCCATTTCATTTTGAACCCAGCCATATGCAAATCAGTCTTGACCCTGTGCCCAATGGGAACAGTCCAGCCCGAACTGCCAGGCCAGGTCCTCCCTGGACTGGAAACAAGCATCCTAGGACCGGTTTCAGGGTTTCACCCCTCTTCAGCCAGGATAGCTTGACTCCAGTGGCATGGAGAGCACAGGACCCACGTCTGGGCATACCCGTCCCACTCGGGGTGACAAATGCAAAAACAACAATTGATGGACAGAATGCAGAACAAGGTCACACATTCACCCCAGTACAGAGATCTGGGCCTAAATCCATCGTTTTTTTGCTAACAATGCCATTACATTTGGAATGGACTGGAAACAAGCATCCTAGGACCGGTTAGCCTGGCTGAAGAAGGGTGATGCCCTGAGAAACCGGTCCCAGGATGCTTGTTTCCGGTCCAGGGAGGACCTGGTTTGGCAGTTCGGGCTGGACTGTTCGACAAGGAACAGGGTCAAGACTGATTTGCATATGGCTGGGTCCAAATTGGGGTGGTGTGGTGAGCAAAAGAATGATGGATTTAATCCAGATCCTTGTGACTGGGGGTGAATGTTTGCATTGTCCAGCATTCCGTCCATCAATTGTTTCCTTTGCATATGTTGCCCTAAGTGGGAAGGGTATGCCCAGACGTGGGTCCCGTGCTCACTACACCACTGGATTCAAGTTAGCCTGGCTGAAGAAGGGTGATGCCCTGAAACCGGTCCCAGGATGCTTGTTTCCAGTCCAGGGAGGACCTGGCTTGGCAGTTCGGGCTGGACTGTTCCCACAAGGAACAGGGTCAAGACTGATTTGCATATGGCTTGGTCCAAACTGGGGTGGTGTGGTGAGCAAAAGAATGATGGATTAAACCCAGATCCTTGTGACTGGGGGTGAATGTTTGCATTGTCCAGCATTCCGGCCATCAATTGTTTCTTTTGCAATTGTTATGGGATGGGACATTACTCTCACTTACTGATTTTGTTAATGAACGGGGAGTACCAGAAACGCTGTTTCTGACCCATGCTAGTTTGACCGCTTATGTAGAGGAAAAATGGTCCCCCCAGGGAATAGAGCCTACTAAAAATGAACTTGTTTACCTGATGCACCTTATGGGAACAGGTAGCCATCTTACACGTTGGTTCTATCGTGGAATACGGACACATCAACCGTCCCCTCCAACTACTATGCGCGATAAATGGGAGCGAGATCTTGCCCTACCCTTGTCTGACGGGGAATGGAAGACCATGTTAGAATATCCAAAACGTGTGTCCCGTAATACCCGTTTCAAATTTATTCAGTATATGATTACCCAACGAGCCTACCTAACACCTCGCACTATTAACACTATATACACAGGCGCAAATGCCAACTGTCCCAGATGCTCCGAGCAAGATGCGGACCTACTACACATGCTATGGACATGTAATAAATTGCGTGGGTATTGGGAGGATATTGAACAAACACTAAAAGATACGATAGGTGACATGGGACCTCACTTAATAGAAGTTTATATTTTAGGAGTGTACAAAAGGCGAAAGGGCAGCGAAGTTAAAGCTAAATTTCTGTACCTAGCCTTGTTGTTGGCCAAACGAGGCATAACCAGGAGGTGGAAGTCGCCGATTGCACCTTCTTTCCTGGCTTGGAAGGAAGAGATAACTAAATTGGGACTTGCAGAAAGTCTGGCTCTCCGCTCTGAAGAAAAAAGGGGTTTACGGAATAATCCAACATCCATGAGCCGGGATGCTATACTGGAGTCTTTTAAGGGAGCCGAAATCTCAATCTCAGGAAATGTATAACATGAATCCGATAAGTATTAAATTATATAGCATATATGCCCATATCAGAATTGTTTATAAAGTGTGGTTAGGAGGTTCTTATTAAAGAAAACATCAGAGCTCCGATACTGTTAGTCAGAGATATTACATGGTATGACAGAGATGTCTTGCCTCATTTACTCTTCTTTTATTATCTATTTAATATGTTAGCAACGGGTTTCGTCAGCAAAGGGGGCGGGGAGAATAGTTTATAGTTTTCTTTTCTGTTTAGTTACAAAGAAAATGTTTTTTCCACAACGTAATTTTGCCACTGTTTAAGTGGGAATGGCAAACAAAGGTTTCAGCAAAAAGACATACGTAATTATTTGCTTGATGGTTCGGGTTATAGAATTATTTGCTTCGTAATACTGATAAAGATGAATACATTGTTTCACCTATATGATTGATTCTTTGTCTGAAAACGCTGAATAATTGTATTACTTGATATTTTGTGGAAAATGAATAAAATTTGTTTAAAAAAAACAAAAAACATTAAGCCTGAACTGCGTTAGAAGTCTACCATGCCCCCGCCCTGTGTTTCATCTTCATCATGAACAAAGTAAGGACGTACCTCGGCATCTTGACATAGAACATTATTCCTGCTATGCATGCCAAAATAGATTTCAAGCATTTATTATTGCTGAGTGCCCAGCTAGGTCAGAATTTCTGCAAGTTCCCTGAAAACGCTGCGCCCCGCCCCACCCCACCCAAGGAATATATCCACTTGTTACCCTCAGAGTGCATTGATGTCCATGCAATGCAGGAATACCACCCTGCGGAACGATTCAAACTCATAACTCTCAGCAATCCAATCCTCCCACATACTCGCCCTTGCTGTGACCAATTGCAGCATGCCTTCTATGCAGCGTGGACGAGCAGTTCACCTCCCGAGAGGGTTTGGTCACCCACGCTGCTGCCATACAGCGAATACTCCTGCATTACGCCCCCTCGATCAGGGGTCTCGACGCTATCATGATCAGCCCAGAGACACCACTCTAGTGCCACCTCCTTATGAAAGTGGGTCACTGCAACCTTCATCAGTCGTTTGGTAACTACATTGGATCCAATGATCTCAGTCAACAAGTCAGATCAATGTAGCCAGAGACATGTCCAGTAGCTACTTGTTAACAGCAAAGTGACAATGCAAATGATGTGTCGACAAAAATGTCTCATACAGGTTCAGGATACTTCCAGGAGTAGAGATGAAGACCAGGAGTAGTTACCAGTTTAACAAGTTCAGTTTAGCAGCAATGACAAAGGTAGCAGCCACATCAGTTTGATAAAAAAAAAAAAGGGAGATCTGACCTGCACTATTATATTAAGCTTGACAGCTGCAGCATGGCATATCAGATGTTCTTGACTCTCACAATCTCCTTAAGACATCCAAAGTGCTTGTGGAACTCCTGCACTGCAATCATGAAATAATTATAAATACTTTGTGACTAACATTCAAAAGGTCTCCAGACTCTCTAGCAACCCTCAGAACTGATCCACAGTCCCTGCCAGTTCCAAACCTTTGCAATGATGGATATGGGATTGACTCCAGGCTTCGTCTTGGGACCCAGTGACCTGTGCGTCTTTTCAACAGGAAGTTATCAGAGTCACTCCACAAAATGCTAAATGCTCCATCGGGACCTATTCCACCCTCTTTGGCACCCCCAGCAGGCAAATATTTTTTGTTTGGGTTCTCCCTTCTTGATCTTCCATTCTGGAATGCACAGCTTTAAGTTTTTATGTGTCTGAGCCTCTCTTTTCAAAGAGTGCAGGCCATCCTCAGTAAAGCTCACCCATCCTTACATTTCAGTGACTCTCCGTATCACAGTTCAAATGCTTCTGCTAGGATGGCTTTCCTATTGCTCATTATGCCCAGAGAAATATATTCAGTGGAATGACTGAATCCAAGATAGAGAAGGAATTAGAAGGTAATCGGAGTGGTCTGACCAGTCTCCTGGTAGGGGGTAATTCACTCATAAGAGATACCTTTATAGATAATTCAGTCCAAAATGGGGCTCTTCTTGTGTTGAGGTTTGGTACTGTAATACACCAGATAATTTTTCCTAAAATGTGAAATAGGATACAGCTGAATCCTTGCCACCACCCCAATGTAGATTTAGATCCTCAAGGAAGACATTAGGTGCCAAAAATATGTAAGCAGGAATGTCATCAATGCGTTGCAGCACAAAGAGGATGATGCAGAACATTCAATTCTGTGGATGTAGAGAGATTAGATTTCAGCACTGCACAAACACTAAAAGGTTGAGCGAGATCCTGATGTTACTTATGTCTTCATATTCTGGGGAGTTTTATAACCCATTTCATCTGATTTTTCGTTACGATCTAGATAAATATAATGAAATAGTCAGGTGAAAGGTGAGAATCCACTTTGATTAAGGAGGAAAAATGTATCTTACTTTCCATCAATCAAGAGATCTATGCTTTAGGAATGGGGGATAGAGTGATCCGAAGGAGGTTATAGTGTTCAGCCTATAGGACATAATGTCAGTGAAGGTCACTGAAGGTCTCTGTAATGAAATGGTAGGGATAAAATCACTCATCTGTAGGTCAGAAGAGAAGCGATTAAGAGCGCTTCAAAAGGGCGTTTCTAGTCTCGAGTAATTCTAGGAATGGCATGTATGATCTGTGATTCCTAACAAGGGGATAATTATTAGAGGGCAAGTTTATTTTCATCTAAGCACCAGCCAAGGGCTGTTTTAATTAAAAGTTTGTCATTTGCATCCTGTTTCAATTCGTAAAAGAGAACATCAGTGTTCTAGGGGAGAAGATTTGGCTCTGTTGAGTTTACATGTTTCTATAATTGCCAACTCTATCAATTAGACCACAGCCTACCACTTTTTCAGCAGCCCTACCAGTTTTAGTCAGCAATCCTACAGCTGGGTATGGGCCAGTATGGGCCTCGGTGTCTCAGATCACTGGCATTTAGAGGTGAAACATTTGAGTTGTCTCTGGAAGTATCTTCCTGTGTGAGAAGAAAGCAAGGCAGTGAGGGGAGGGATAGCTCTAGAAATTAGCCACTAAAAGCCTCTCCTCACATCTCAGGTGGCCTATTTTTTGGCACAAATTAGACAGTTTAGTCACACCTGTAGTAGCGAAGACCTTGGACACTGATGCACAGTTTCACATGTTGCATTACTTTTTCCTTAGAAATTCTTATCTGCAACCATTAAGTTTTGATGTGGCAAAGCACGTATTCTTACCCACTATTTATTATCTTTTGTGCTGAAATGCACTGTTTGAATTAAAAAATGTTTCAATAAACAGAGTGGGATGTTCCTACCACCTGTCTGCCAAGTTCTCCCCACAAGGGGCCATGAGGATGCTGCATTTGGAATTTTCCCTAGTGATTGCCCACTGAAAGCTCCATTTTCTGAATTAGGTAGAGAATACTTAACAGGCCCACATGGAGTCGTTCCTCAATCATAAGGTCCAGTAGAAGCAGCAGGACCAACATCCCCAAGGGACACTTATCCAAGAGAGAAGAGTGCTGAGATGTGCTGCCCGAACCCTTGTCAGATAACTATTCAACAGCACATCTTTGGGTCTGCGTAAACAGGCCCACTTTATGAGGGTGACTTTTCAGCCAGTCGTACATTTTCATCTAACAACCATAAGAATGCAGGGATTTGCAGTTTATTTATTCCCCACTAAAAGTATGAGTCAATAAGTCCCAACATGGATTGTCCAATTGGATAAAAGATCAAAACTGAATAAAAGTTTCCCCAATGACACAGGAGTACACAAATTAGGAGTTCACAGCCATCTCCCCTATGCTCAGAGAAAAAACAAGCGATGACAAAGCAATCAATTTTAGCATTTGTATAGGGGATACTGAGCAGGTCTAGTACAACCATAAACAGTGCAGGCAAACCACACAGAATAGGTCTGGCAGGACAAGCAGCAGTGCATATATACATACACACACAATAAAACACAGCAGAGCCACCAGCAGGTACAATGATCCACCACGCAGCACAGGAACCAGCAGCACAAGGTACAATGTCCATCAGCAGCAGAGGAAAGGGTACACCATTGGCAGTTCCTATACACTCTTCTCTCATATTTAGATCAATCAAAGCCTGGGCAGCAGCAGTGCAAATATCCTTCTCACACACGGGGCATCTCAAACATCCTCCTCACATACAGGCCAGCTCAAACATCCTCATCACACACAGGTTAGATCAAGTAACCTTCTCACACTGAGGGTACCTCAAACATCCTCCTTCACACAGCCCAACTCAAACATCATCCTCATACACAGGGCAGCTCAAACATCCTCCTCACACACAGGGCAGCTCAAACATCCTCCTCACACACAGGGCAGCTCAAACATCTTCCACACACAGATCAGCTCAAACATCCTCCTTACACATAGGGCAGCTCAAACATCCTCCTGTACACAAGGTAGTTCAAACATCCTCCTCACACAGAGGCAAGTTCAAACATCCTCCTCACACACAGGGCAGCTCAAACATCTTCCACAAACAGAGCAGCTCAAACATCCTCCTTACACATAGGGCAGCTCAACCATCCTCCTGTACACAAGGTAGTTCAAACATCCTCCTCACACAGAGGCAAGTTCAAACATCCTCCTCACACACAGGGCAGCTCAAACTTCCTCCACACACGCAGGGCAGATCAATGAGGAAGCAAGAGGGATGGAAAGAGATTTAATTGGCTCAGGGCCAATGTTGCACCTCCAAGCAGCATGGAAGCTCTGAGATGTGCTTGTACAGGTACACTGCTGGATAAAATGTATATTTCTATAGCCACAAAATGTTATCACAATAAAGAATATATGACTGCAAATGAAATATATTTAAATCTGGGTGCATTGAGAACATACATGTCTAGTTTGTCTGAAGTTATAGTAACAACACTTAGTATTTTAAGCTTCCAGTTCATGGAGCAAAATGGTAAAGGTAAGAGGTGAGTTTCTAAACTCTTTGCAGATGTAGACACTTAACTGTAAAAGATGGCCCAGGGTAATTTCAGGGGTACTGACCCCCATCCATGGCCAGAGCTGAAAGAACTAGTCTGCAAGGAGAAGCATCTGGCCTGATTTCAGGGGCACCGCTCCTTTTTAGGTTGAAGGTGACAGCGACTGTCTGGTTTGTCTTGGGGACATTCAAAATGCTTCCCTGGGAATGCACTCCGCTTATTGCTTACTATTGGCTTTGTGGCTTTTAACTCCCATTTGGTTGCATTCTACTTGCTGGCTTTATTTGTTTTAAGCTGTCCAGCTTGAGTTGTCCATCCCGTGGAGCATATCTGTGTACTGTATTTTTCTACAAGCTTGCTTTCTGTAAAGAGGCCTTTAAATTTTGTTCTCATCTTGTCACAATTGCTGCGGTCAAACGTCGAACTCTGTCTTCAGAGGAAGCTTGGCGTTTACTTTTCTTTCCCTAACTTCAAAGCAAGAAGATTTATGTGACAATCTTAGTGGGTACTCAAAACGAGGTACCCATGTGAGATGAAAAGCTGTATGTTTCTTTTCCCTACCACAAAACAAAATGTATATGTCTGTAAATGAACTATAAACATATTTCAGAATATATCACAATTAGGAAATGACAAATGAAGCACATTTTTTTTAGTAATTCTGAAGTGTGGAGGAAACATTTTAATACAATCAAAACAAATCAATACACTTGGTGATGCCATTTCCACACATTATTGTTTGTTTGCTGCTAGGTTTTATCAGTAAAACTGTATGTCTGCAAACGTAATGGTCATATCAATTGAAAATGTGTTGCCTGTAATGGCAGTGCACTATCACAACATGCATACTCCACTCTACGACACTCCACAACACACTGTGACACTGTATTCCCCTCTTCACTACGCCACTTCACTCTATGTTATGTTATTAAAATGTATAAAGCGCGCAAATACCATCCGGTGTCTTGGCGCTAGCGATCCTGAGAAGAGCTGGGACCTCTATTTGTTAAATAACCAGGTTTTAAGAGCCTTCCTGAAGGCTGTCAGAGAAGGAAGAGTTCTGATGGAATTAGGGAGGCTGTTCCAGAGTTTCGTAGCCCCCACTATAAAACTACTGCCACCCCACTTTACTCCATTCTATGCAACGTCACTCCACGGCACTCCACTGTACTACACTTTACGCCCCTCCACTTTATGACACAAGACTCCACTCCACAATATTATATGACTCCACTCTATGACAGTCTACTCAAGGACACTCGATGCCAATTTACTCCACGCTACACTACGCCATGCCACTACATAGCACTTTACTCCACTCTGTGCTACGCCACTCTACTCGACACTCAACTCTACAACTCTCCCCTACACTCTATGACACACCGCAAAACTCTGACCCTCCACTCTACTCCAAGCCATGCCACAACTACTCTACTCTACGACACTCTACTCCACTCTCCAACACTTCACTTTAATCCCCTCCACAATATCCTTCCAAAACACTCTACTCCACTCCACGGCACTTCCCACTATGCCCATCCACAACACCCTATTCCACTCAATGGCATTTCACTCTATGCCTCTCCACAACACTCTACTCTCCGTTACTCCACTATGCCCCTCAACTTCACTCTGTGCCTCTCCATGTTACTCCACTCTACACCACTTCATGACACACTGTTACACTCCATGACACTCCACACTATGCTACTCTACACCACTCCACGCCACAAGGTTTTACCATGCTGAACAGCATCCATGCTGATGTACAACACGGCTAAAACACATTGGCAAAGCCAATAGCTCTTGTATAGGTGAGTCCTTTTGGATTTGCCAATGCCTGTTAGAACTGGTTTGTGGCCAGAGCAAGGATTGCATCTGTTGCCAGTCGCTGCGATGATGTGGTGGCTGCATCAAAAGGGGGCAACACCCGCTGTGCCCCAAGGGCACTTTATGTAAAACGTCTTACAGTAACACTTCCTTGTAACCTTCTTTGACCCCAGATGAATATATACTCTCCCACAGCCGTATGAGCCTTGTCTGCACTGTCATTGCCCTTCCTGTGGCTCTCAATTTCTGGAAGCCTCCATCCAAGATTAAGAGTTTGTGCCTGTCGATATGAAAGATTTTTACTCACTTGCCCAGCTTCTAATATACGTCCACTCTGAAAGTAAGAAGAAAACGATGGAATTGTAACATCATATGCAACAATGGCAATTAGGTTACGCAAAACCATTTATTACTATTTATTAAACTTACCCCGTGCTGTAGGAAAAGTAGCTGCATCAAAAAAAAAAAAAAAGTTGGTACATTAGATTCCAAATTATATCAGTCCAATCATACTTGTTTTCCAATTAATTGAAACAATCCTTCTACACATTCTCAAAGTACAGAGTGAGGAGTAGGTACTACAAGTACTACCAACCTTGGGAGGGGAGTTGTCAAGATTCACTCAATATATATTTATTTGTAAATAACCATAAGAGCAATCTCACTGGTGTGGTTTCCATATTTTCTCTTGGCATTGGCTAATCCTGTTGTATCTCGTTGATTCAGAGTAGATAAATTACTAATTCCACACCTCTGGTTACTAATCAGATTACTTGATAGAAGTTGGTCTCCTATTGACGGGTCAGAACCATTGCTACACAATAAGAAGAAAATATATCTAAAATAGAGGCCCCTTTTCTCACTAGCGTCTTTTTTTTAGCCAGCTTCATTGTCTAATTTCCAGATAGATTGTCACTTTTCCATTTGCTTTATAAGTCAAGCTCCTCTTTACCCTTTTCTCTCACATTGATTTTTCCACGTATTTTCTAACGTTCCTCATAACACTGAGTTGTGACAAATGAAAATAAGAATTAAACCAAAAGCAGTACACATTTCAGCTAGGCAGATGCATCTATTTTTTTTCTTCTGGCACTAGTTATCCAAGTTCTAGTAGCTCCGACTCTGTGCACTTCACCAGGGCTAACCAGTGTTATCAAGTGCGTGTGCTCTCGCCTTTTAAAATGGTAAAATAGGCTGTCACCCAATTGGCGCATTTAATTTAGTTATAAGTCCCTAGTAAACAGGTACTACGTGTACTCAGGGCCTGCAAATTAAATGCTACGAAGGGGCCTGCAGCACTTAATGCGCCATCCACTTCAGTAGCCCTTTAAAACATGTTTCAGGTCAACCATTTCGACCTGGCCAATAAACCTTTTGCCAGGCCTAAACCTTCCTTTTTATTACATATAAGTCAATCCTAGGGTAGGCTCAAACAACCCACAGGGCAGAGTGCAGTGTATTTAAAATGTTGGACATGCACTTTTAAGTTTTACCTGTCGAGGTAGTGAAAAACTTATATTTGTTATCTTATTACATTTAATAAGTGGTAACTTTTGATTGGGAACAGTAGGAAAGTCAAGTTTGGTCTCTAATGAATTGCAATGTAAAACCTTCTTTAATAGTAAAGTTGGATTAAGAGTCACACTTCTGAAAGACTGGACTTGGTCCCTCCATACCAGGTTCCATAACGTTACTTCAATGGTCAGCTGACTAACCTCCTGTTCAAAGCTACAGGGCTTAACAAGCTCCAGAAGCCTCCCTGCAAATGCCTTCGAGTACCCAGTTGCCCTGCTGCACTGGACCTGCTACTGGACCTGCCTGAGCCCTGCTGGCCTCTGCAAGAGTGAGTCCATGAACTCCAAGATACGCCTCCTCAGGTCCTGGGCCCTTGGTTGGCATCAGAGTGCACTCCTATGGACTCAAAAGAGAAATCTTGAATTTTTAGGCTCGCTTGCATCAAGATCTTGCTGCCTGCACTAACCACAAATGAAAACTTCTGGTGAACAACTCTTTGTACTACGGCGATCGCCAGCGATGACTGGCAACGCAAAGTCAGCACTTTTTCCTTTTCTCTTGCCTTCCTTTTGTAATTCATTTTACACTCTAGTAATTGCCTTTAAAATATTACCTGTTGAGACGCTGTTGCCTGCTACCACATTTACCAGTGTCTTAACAGGGTTTACCGGATTTCTCCTATTGTTTCCTTTGTTGCTTTGTGCTTTTATGCGCTATACTTACCTAAATATTTCAAATTTTATATATTCGGTTCTATTGATTGGATTTTTGCCATTTGGGTCTCAAATAATTTATTACATTTTACTCTATCTGTATATAGTTAGAATAGGATTTTTCTTGTATTGCGTTTTTGCTTTATTATTGTTTGAGTGCTGCATAAATACTTTACACATTTCCTCTAAGTTAAGTCTGACTGCTTTTGTGCCAAGCTACCAGAGGCTTGAGCACGTTAATGAACAAGTTACTTACCTTCGGTAACGATATATCTGTAAGAGACATATTAGTTATGGATTCCTCACCTTAGAATTACGCCCAGGCGTCAGACTGGATCCGGAGAATTTTTCTTCAGCAGTACCCATGCGCGTCGGTAGGTGGCATCGGTTGACTCCGCGTTCGTTGTTGGCATCGTGGTCGCCGGAATGACGACGCGGTATCTACTTAGACATCGCCCCTGCGCACTGACGTCAGTTCTTTATACGACATTCTTCGCCAGAAGCGCAGAGCCATACAAGACACTGACCACTGGTGCACCAAACTAGGGCCCTGAAAGGGAGTCCCTTACCCTAGAAGTCAGTTTGCTAAATGGGGAGGATGGGTGGGGCGGTGAGGAATCCATAACTAATATATGTCTCTTACAGATATATCGTTACCGAAGGTAAGTAACTTGTTCATCTGAAAGACTATTAGTTATGGATTCCTCACCTTAGAATAGATACCCCAGCAATACCAACCCTGAAGGTGGGTCTGCGAACTAAGTTCACACCAGAAAATCCTGGAAAAATGAACGGCCAAAGAAGCTGTCTCTCCGGACTTGGCTGTCCAGGCAGTAGTGTTTAGTAAACGTGTGCAATGAAGCCCACGTATCACCCTGGCAGATATCATGAAGGGGGACTCCACGTCGCAAAGCAGTAGTGGCTGCCGTCGCCCTGGTGGAATGGGCGCGCAACCCCACTGGAGGCTCCTTTTTCGCTAAGGAATAGCAGATTTTGATGCAAAGAACGACCCATCGAGAGATGGTTCGTTTTTGCACGGCCCGACCTTTCTTGGCGCCCACATAGCCAACAAAGAGCTGGTTATCCACCTGGAATGGTTTTGTGCGATCCAGATAGAAGGAAAGCGCACATTTTGGATCCAGACGGTGGAGCCTCTCTTCCTCTTTAGAAGGATGTGGGGGCGGAAAGAATGTGGGCAAAGTGATGGTCTGTCCTATGTGGAAAGAGGTAACCACTTTGGGAAGGAAAGAAGGCCTAGTGCGAAGGACAACTTTGTCCAGATGAACAGACAGAAAAGGAGGTTTGGAAGAAAAAGCTTGAAGCTCACTCACCCTGCGAGCAGAGGTAATAGCAACCAAAAAGGCAGTTTTAAGTGTGAGGAGTCTGAGAGAACAGTTATGTAGCGGCTCGAAAGGAGCGAACAAAAGATAGGTCAGAACCAGGTTCAAGTCCCACTGGGGCATTACGAAAGGAATTGGAGGAAACAAGTGAGCAATGCCCTCAAGGAAGCGATTTACAATAGGGGACTTGAAAAGAGAAGGCTGGTCAGGAAGCTGAACAAAGGCCGAAATGGACGAAAGTTAGCCTTTGAGAGTGCCCAGAGCAGAGCCCTGCTGGGCCAAAGAAAGAATGAAGAGGAGATCCTCTGAAAGGGGGGGGGGGGAGGAAAGGGGATCCACAGCCTTTGCTGCGCACCATGCCACAAACTTGTACCACCTACAGGCATATACCGTTTTGGTGGAGGGATGCATAGCTGCCAAGATAACGTTAGACTTCGGGAGGAAGGTCAAAAGCGGTCAACTGTTGGTGCTTAATCTCCATGCAAGGAGGTGGAGGCTGGACAGGTTCTGGTGGAGGACCGTCCCCTGTTGCTGCAACAGAAGATCCTCCCAAAGAGGCAGTCTGATCGGAGGATCGATTGCCATTTGTAAGAGCTCGTTTACTAGACTCTCCGTGCCCAATCCGGAGCCACAAGAATGACTTGGGCCCGGTCGCACTTGATCTTCTTCAGCACTCTGGGCAGAAGTGGTATAGGCGGAAAGGCGTATAGAAGACCGCAACACCACTCACGACGAAAAGCGTCGACTAGCGAGTGCCGCCTTGGAAATTCCAACGCGCAGAATTGCTGACATTGCGCGTTCTCTTCGGTGGCGAATAGATCTAACCAAGGCTTTCCCCACTGCTGAAAGAGACCTTGCACCACCTCCGAGTGAAGACGCCATTCGTGATCCATCATGCACTGGCAGCTGAGTTCGTCAGCCCTGGCGTTCAGAGAACCTGCCAGGTGTTGAACCATCAGGGACATGCCCTGATGTTCCAGTCATTTCCAGAGACGAAGTGCCTCCTGACATAGGGTCCACGACCCCACCCAGTTTGTTGCAGTACCACATGGCGGTGGTGTTGTCCGTGAACACCTGCACTACTCTCCCATTGACAGAAGGAAGGAATGCCTTCAGTGCAAGACGGATCGCCCAAAGCTCCAGAAGGTTGATGTGGAGCCCGGACTCCGCCAGAGACCAGAGGCCTCTGATCGCCGCCTCTCCCATGTGGCCACCCTACCCCAGAAGTAATGCATCTGTCACCACTGTGAACTCTGACTGCGGAAGGGAGAGGGACCTGCCATTGACCCAATCCCGGTTTGTTAGCCACCACTGCAATTGTCGTGCAGTGCACTCCGAGATCCGGATGATTCCCCTGATGCTGTGCCCACTGGAACGTCAGGTCCCACTGCAGAGCCCGCATATGCCACCTGGCATAGTCCACCAGCAGGATGCAGGAGACCATGAGGCACAGTAACCTCAGGGTCATTCTGACCGAAACCCGGGATAGAGGCTGAAAGATCGGAATCATAGCCCGAATATACCGGACTCGCTGCTCGGGAGGATAAGCCTGAAACTGTGCTGTGTCCAGTACCGCTCCGATGAAAAGGAGCTTCTGAGAGGGAATCAGGTGTGACTTCTGGACGTTGATGGTGAACGCCAGCGAATGCAGGAGGTCGGCCGTAGTCTGGAGGTGGGAGACGACAGCCTGGGGCGAGCCCGCCTTCAACAGCCAGTCGTCTAGATAGGGGAAGACTGGAACCCCTGATCTGCGCAGATGAGCTGCGACTGTCTTGTGGTTTGTGGCCTCCTGGTCTGCTTTGCTGCGTTGACTTGGGCCTGGCTGCCATGATGCCTTTTTGCGCACGTTACTCTGAGCCGTTGTTCTACCGACCTCTGCTCCTGCCAAGTTATTTTAGTACTGTCTGCGTTTTCTGTCTTTCACCTTTTCTCCTGTTCCCTTTGGGCTCAGTCTGCACAACATGTACAAGGTCGAAAAACAACGTCCCTTGTTCTTGCTGATCTGGCCAGTCCCTCGCACCTAGACATAACACTATGTACAGCTGCCATGGAGAAATTTGTGTGCTTATAATATTGCGGTTTTCCCGCTTTAGAGGCACTTGGAGAAAACCTTTCCAGGGAGAAGAGCTGTGATTGTCTGCCGATGTAGACTTTGCATCTAGAGACTGAGGTATGGGGGTTCGCTAGACAATGCCCAGAAGTCTTCTTTTTTTTGTAATAAACTAGCTACTAGCACGGGGAGGGTGGTAAGGTCATTTAGCCCTATATCCACTGCTTTATGAAATGCTTTCCCCGTTTGTATTCTATGGAGTTGTAACTATGCTGATTATATTATTCTTATGCATTATGCTGATAGTACTGACACGTGTACTGTACCTTAGAGCACGTTGTTGAAATAAAACATTTTAAACTATACAGTGTCTCTTCTTACGCACGTTGTGGACAGGTATGAGTGAATGATGAAAGGGTGTTCTTGCTACTGCGAGTCCTGAGAGATACCGTGTTCTGGGTTGTCTAATCATTGGTAACATTGGTGCTGATGAGACGCTACAGCTAGTCGGGTTGGGGTTATAGGTGCTAAGGTTTATGGTTGGCTCACCACTATATTCCGAGGTCCTATCATCCTGTGCATAGCTCTGTGTATGTGCAGAATCCCTACAACATGGCGCGACCAACGAGTGGGGCCGCTTATCTGCGAGACGCTTGAGTAGTACTTGTGCCTGTCCACAACTCCCCTCGCAGACGCTTCCGGAAGCGTGTGTGACGGTGATACCTCCTATATTGACGTTTTTATAGGTTCTTTCAAGCTAGAAGTTGTTAAAAGGTTCTTGACTAAAACCCTATATTGTGCTGCCTCAAATTAGGTTGTCGAAAAGTTTTAGCCTGAAATGGCTATTCAAATTGCGGCACATAGCCGTGCAGCGCTCCGGGCTCACTTAACCGTGTATGGAGTGCCTGACGCTGGTGTCGATCTAATCTTTGTGGTACAAGCAGACCCAGCTTACCACTTTGAAGTATTTTACTCTTGGGTCACTTTTCCGGCGGTGGATGCGAACGATAATTTGTTCCATGAATATGAAGCCTCCGTAGTTCCAAATCACCATAGACCTTATAGGAATATTGAAGTACCGCTCACGGCTTGGCAACACCGTGTTTGGTTTGATGGCGCCCTCGACCAACCGGGTACCACGGTTCGTTTAGGCCCCTTATCAATTGAAGGGGCCACTTGGCCTGTCTTGGCCGGGTACACCCCACATCCGCGGTATATGACAGTACCAGTCGCGGAACTGCGTCTTATACATTCGTCTTTAGTACGAGTGCATCGAGCCTTAGTGCAGTATGTTACAGGCAACATCCAGGGAGCCCCACCTGGAGTTGCAGCCCATCCAGCTGGTGCAGGCGGTGTGACCATAAGTCCTGTCATGGTGAATTCGGTGATGGGCAAGCGCCCCCAAAATAAGGATGATTTTCCTTATTGGCTTGCAGAAAAATTTGACCAGCTGGAGGCAGTTTTTCTAAATACCTCTCCCGTGGAAAAACACAGAAGTCTTACGATTAGTTTGACAAAAGACTTAATCCCCGAGTTGGCAGAATGCAACAACTGGGGTAGGGTATTCGCGGCAGTGTATGCGAAGTGTTTCGGCACTCCTTCCATGACGGTTCTCCCCTCTGTAATTAAACGCGTGCAGGATGAGCATGGCCCTGAAGCGGCTGTGGAATTAGGGATGAGACTGGTGGGAGTGTTCGACGTAGTAGCTGATTTGATCCTTGCGAATGTCAAGGGCGATGCAGTGAACTTTCAAGTAGCTAATGCTTTGGCTTTGGTCCCAGATCCGGACAAGCCGCGCGAATTACCGAAAATTATTGCCCAGGCTTACAAAACTATTGGCAGAAATAGCCTGGGAGTTAAGCCTTTTGCCAAATCACAAACACAATCGCATCAACAACAACCAAAGACTCAATCTGAGAAAGATGAGAAACCAGTCTTTACTAAAAAGAGCTGGAGGTTGAAAAAACAGGGTAAGCAACAAAAGAGACCGGGGTCGCGAGGCGCATCCCCGGTTTCAGTCTCTTCTGAACGCACTTATGATTTGCGCGATAAGGCGAGAATTAAATCTCCAGAGCGATTTCAAATCCCTGATACGCGTTCTCCTCATTCTTCACAGGCACCAACAACTACGCAAGCTGGTGGAGGAGATCGCCAAGATAGAGGAAGGGGTAGAGAGGCTCCCCAGGGACGAGACAAACCTCGACAACAGGTCAGAGGGAAAGCAGAAGAATGTCAGCGTTCTCGCCCACAGTTTCAGAAGAAGAAAGTTGCCGCTGTAACAGCGAGGTATGCCACAGACGGTGAGAACGAGACTCCTGAATTGGACATGGGCAGTGACCCTCCTAGACAGCGCCGCGGAAGTTACCATAGTGCGGGAGGCGCTACGTCCTCATGTGGAGGCGACAGCAACTGAGAAATTCATTACTGTCGAGACAGCAGACACCAGAGTGGCTCCCCCTGACAGACTATATAATATTGTCATTCAAATTGAAGGTGACATTCAGCGTGTAATTAAAGGGATATTTGGGGAAAATCTGACCTCTTCGTACGACATTTTGTTGGCTGAGGCGGATTGGCCGCCCCCATTCGTACTTGCTGCGTGTAAAGGGGAGGAGGTAATCCTTCCGAGCTTTTCTCGACATGTCCCAAAGGACAAAGCGGAGGCTCTTGCAGCTGAGTGGGCTGTGTCCCTGGCTCCAGCGTTATACCGCAACCACGTGGGCTGGGACGAAGACTCTCCCCCTCCCCCCCTGAAATACCTTTGCGGTCCCTACCAGAGCCACAACCCCAATATCCCATTAAACAGGAAGCCAAAGGCCCAGTTTCCAAAATTCTGACTCAGAATATCAGGGAGTAATTGAAACACGAGTGTCACCTATGAACAATCCCCTTTTCGCGGTTTCTAAACCCGATGGATCGTACCGCTTAGTTTTGGATTACCGGCATTTGAACTCTCATTGTCGGACCTTTGCGGTGCAAAATACCCACAGTTCTGCGCTTGTAGAGAGTCTTGTTCGTAAAAAATATAAAACGACGCTTGACCTCTCCAATGGATTCTACACGCACAACTTGGCCCCGGAGAGTAGCCAATGGAGCGCTTTTACATCCGGTGGTAAATTATTCAAATTCCGGCGTTTACCTATGGGCTACAAGAACAGTCCAGGCGTATTCGCTGCCCGTGTTGTCTCTTTGTTAGACGGCATAGACACAGATGCATGTTCGTACGTCGATTACATTTATCTGACAGACGACTAATTATTCCCGCATCTTTCCCAAGTGGACCGCATTATCTTAGAATTTGCGGTCATGGGATACAAATTTAATTTTGCCAAATCCCACATTGCTGAATTTACCGTTTTGTTCTTGGGCTATGAGCTCAACAATGAAGGTAAGAGCTTAGCCCCCCCATTTCCTAGAGAAATGTGCACTCTTGTGCCCTCCTACTACTCTGAAAAAACTTCAGTCTTTACTGGGTTTCCTGAACTTCGGGCGTACTTACATTCCCGAATATGCCCAGCGTATCAAGCCAATGTATGCCTTGATACAACCTAACTTTTCGAAGTCATGCTGGCTTGCGGAGCATTCCTCCATTCTGTAGTCTTTGCAGACAGACCTTCTTGAGTCTAAATACCTGTTGACTCGTGATAACCACACGAACCTGGTGATTAGAATAATTTCAGGAGCAGTGGGTTTCACGTACTTAACCTTTAACGAAGGTGACAGTACCCATCACATACAAGTCACATCTTTACACTTCCGCAGAAATGCGCTTTTCCTCTGTGGAAAAAGTTAACAGCAGTGCAAATGGCTATTCTGAAGGAACGCGCACTGGCACAGGGGCAAACGCATTCTGGTGGTAACACCGTATCCTGCCCTAGAGGCAGTGACAAAGGCAAGTGTTCCGAACTCTAAAGCTTTGCACCCCCGTTGGATTCAATGGGCAACCTCTTTGACGTCTCCTGATGTCACTTTTATTTTAGATTACTCTCTTCAGACTCAGGAGTTTTTACAGTATGAATTCGTTCATCCTCCTCCTCTGTCTTTGTTACCGCTTGAGGATTACGAATGCGTGATCTATACCGATGGTTCGGCACCACCGGCCACGGGTTCCAAGCATGCCTATTCAGCCGCATGTGCTATTGTTGCAGGTACATTTGGGAACGGAAAGTTCAAATCTACTGTAGTGCACACTCAGGCACTCGGGGACAGAACTGCACAATTGGCCGAGCTGCGCGCATTGGTGCTTGCGCTTGAATTTGCTACTCCGGATGTGACGACTCTAATTGTATGCGATTCTTATTACTGTGTTCAATCTTACAATGACAATCTGTTCTTTTGGTCGCAAAACGACTATAGAGACGCCATAGGTAGCACAATTAAGCATAAAATGCTTTGGGTTCGAGTGGCAGATTTGAAACAACGTCTGCCCCTCACACAGGTGGTTCACACACTTGACCATCAGCGGGTGGGCGCACACGCTGTTGGTAACGGTTTGGCAGACGAAGCTGCCAAATCAGCAGTAGTCACGTGTTCAGTTGCAGCAGTTACTAGATCCATGTCTAAAATTGATACTGACATTTTGGCAGCTATTGCTGCAACAAAGGAAGGTGCTAATTACCCTAGGGGTTTTCCTTCCAAATATTCTTATCTGTTAGGTCCCGAACAGGCGCCTTATGTAAAAATACCTGACGTTGGTGATCGGCTGATTCCCAACGCGGACCGCAGGATTTCCTTGATAACAGCCGCACACGAAGGCATGGCTTCGGCTCATGCTGGTGTGTCTGCGACTGTTTCCATCTTGCAGCAGCGTTACTGGTGGCGTGGTTTATGCAAAGACACTCGTACTTATGTGCTTTCTTGTGACGTTTGTCAACAGATTAAGCCTTCCACGGTTGCCCGACCACCACAGACCCCGCTCTGCATTTCAAACAGGCCTTTTGGGTGTGTTTAACTGGATCACTGCGGTCCATTTTCATCAGACACTGCGTATAAGAATATCTTAGTGGCGGTGGATTCGTGCACACGTTTCATCTGGGTCTGGCCACAACGGAGTGCTGACGCTCGAAATGTCATCAGGGATTTGCGTGTCTTTGTGGGAATTATCGCCTGTGGCACCTTCCATTCTGACCAAGGTCCAGCGTTTGCCTCTAAGGCTTACAAGCATGCAATGGGTTCACTGGGGGTGCGGGTGAAATTTTCGTCTCCGTATCGGCCTGAGGGCAACTCGATCGTTGAACGAATGAACCGTGACTTAAAGCAATCCTTGACAGCTAGAGTCTTAGGTACTGGCAGGAACTGGCTGGCCCACTTGTATACTGTACAACGTGCACTTAATAATCTCCCTAGAAGACCTCTGGGTGGGCGGACCCCATACGAAATGCTCTTTGGCATAAGAATGTTTGTGCCTGACCTTGATGGTCTAGACATGGCGGCGCAATCCGCCATCTTTGATGTAGATAACCGTTCTACTATGTTACAGGACTTACAAGAAGCCCGAGACAAACTTGCGATTGCACATTTACCTTCAGCCACAGACACTGCACTGCAGATTCCGGTTGCCGGCTGGCTTCCGAAGATTGAAGACCTGGTTCGAGAGAAGGTGGAGAACAAAAAAAAAAAAAAGAGTTCGGCCCCTCATATCGTGCACCAGTTCCAGTCCTGGGCTTGAAGGGAACACGTACAGTCATCTTACCACCGCTTCCTGGTCGCAAGGAGAACAGATACATCTCAGTGGAAAATGTCAAGCTACAACATCTGGCCGATCCTGAATAGTGTTACACCAGCGGTCTCTTGTCCTGCCATTTACCGGACTAGTGTTCGTGGACCCCCTGCCCGAACGGTCACTGATGTTGCAATTGAGATGGTTGATTTGCCTGATCGCTTACTCGATGACCCGGTCTCCCCCTGCAACAACGAGACTGAGTATACTTATCCCGATAACGAGTCGGTGGCACACCTACCAACAACACCACCACTGCGCCCAATACGTTATTCTTTTGACTCGGATTCCACCTCATCACTTGTCCCGTCCAAATTCAGTATTTTTGTATCCTGGTTCAGAGACAATTTTTTGATTCCCCCCTGGACATACATCTGGTTGGTGCTATTCCTAATTTTTTTGTTCATGTCCATTGGCTTTGTCACAGTGTTTTTTCTACTTATCAATGGTCACTATTTACCAGAACGCTCTGCTGTGAACAGTGTCGCTGGAACTTTGGCTCCGCATTCTTCGTCTCACATCATGAAGCGTGACCATGCATTTGTGAACATTTCAGCCTTTCCAGTCGCTGATGGCATCGTATGGGATGCAGTAAATTTTCAAATTCATGGACCGACAGAAATTATTAATGTACCAACTGTCCTTCGAGTTTCAATGGGTGATGTCGTAAAAAGTAACATTCATTCTGACGATTGGGATGTGCATGCAGTTGAAGCATTATTTACTGATTTGAAATATTATGCTGCTTTTAATGCTGAAGATTTGTACATGAATTCTGCTGATTTGTATTGTTACCAGCATTGGGGCAACCACTTTGTCCATAAACCAAGTGCACTGCGTGGTCCTTTCAACTACACCCAATGGGAGCATTGTCCAACCCCTTTACCTGGAAGCTCCCAGACTCTTAGAAATAAATTTACTTATTTTACAGATTTTAATAGATCGAACCCTGGGTCCTATTATTTTAAATTAAACGCACCATTAACTCCAAAAATCATGTTGACCCACACCAAATTGCTGTATTCAGGTTCCTTTTTGAGCGCCTTAGCTGTGGGTGGTTATGAATACTGGAAGGACACAGTGGATTTAAAATCCATCTGGGGCTCAAAGCCATGGCAGGTGCAGGGCACCGAAGCCTTGCACCGTGCTTGCCTTATCCCGGCCCAGATTTTATTTCTGAATAATTCCATCTATCAGACTACGTGTTGGGGTTTGGCTACTTCCAAACAATTGAATGCGCCTTCCATTCCTGCATTAGCTTCCCCTCCCAACGGGAGCTTGCCTTTCAATATGTCTCTTCAGGATTTGCAAGCTCTGTTTCGAAACAATTCGTTTAATGTCTCTACGTTGGTTCAGTCCCCTTGGTTGGCCTGGCCGATAGCATCTAATGCCTGCCAACTGCGTTTTCATGACTCAGTTTCTGGTTACAAACAGGATAGGCCAGATCCAAGGTTTTCTGACTCTCGTATTGTAACAACATATTCTGTTGTAAATTATGTAAACAGTGGTTGCAGCACTCTTCCCTAGATTCTGTTAAACAACATCTATCCCTACTATCAGGCAACATTGATCTGTCCGACTTTATTCTGGGGCCTCGTGGTCCACGACCTAAGAGATTCATCTATGAGACTTATAATGAACTCTGGAAGCTTTCGCAAATTGAAGCTGCTTCCCGTCTGCGGGAAATAGATCAAGCAAATTTGGAAAAGGTACTTGCTGTTGTTGACAATAGTATTAATACCCTGTCTTCCCGCATTTACACGTTAGAGAATATTGTGTCCTCTGTTGTTGATATTGTACAAGATGATGTTTCTGTGTTGTATCATGGTCAGAATCAATTGCGTTCAGTTATGCAGTTTGCATGGACTTTGCAGACACTTAAGTTAGGTAAAGTTCCGTGGCATTTTTTGAACATCTCTGCTTTATTTCTGCCTTTTAATTTAACTGACAAACAGCAGTTCATGTCCATGAAAGATGCAGCTTACACTCTGTTACATATCGAAAAGATAGAGCCCTTACCATTCTCTGTGGCGGAATTGGATTCGGCCGTGTGGCTAGTTCATGGGGTTATCGATTTGCCTTTTTCTTTGTTTGAATTTAGTTCGTGTATGAAACATTATCCTGTGGCCCGTTTCCAGCCCTTGGGTAGTGCCTTCCTGCATGAACTTTGGTCCCTGCCTTTCATGTACAAATGCCTTAGAGACGGGAAGGAAGTTTTTCTCACGGGGGAGTCATGCGATTCAACTGTGGGTCATTCCCTTATTTGCAAACACATTAAATTGCACGGGGCTTGTAACGTTTCCGCTCCGAATCTTGCTTGTGTGTTGAAGGGTATTCCTGCTCCTGCTATTTCTCCTACTTTTACTTTGCTTACTAATGGTAGCTATTTGCTTTTGAATAACGAAAACTGCTGTGGCATGCAGGCCGGCATACCCTACATTGCTACAGTTTCACACAGGGTTGTCTGCTGGAAGAATGTGCTTTTTCCTCCCCCTCACGACATCATAGATAGTTCCATTTGGCCTTCCATTCCTACCCTGAAGGCGGATTTCAATAAATTGAGCAGAATAAAGGCACTATTATTGAATCAGGAGGTTATGCTCACATCCGCCCGGGAGACATTCATTTTCCAGGTGGCAAGTACCCACAGTGAAATACAGGCCCTTTTAAACACTAACCTCCCACAGCATTTCGGTGAACTGATTCACCGTGTTTTTAATGCATCTCGCACTGAAGGTCTGGTACACTTTTTTAAGGTTGCGGGTTCCGGCCTTGTGACCTCTTTTCAAACTGTTTTTGGTGTGATACCGGCTTTTATTCATTCCATCTTTTCCAGCGTCTTCGGTGGCTTCCCATTGATCCTCGCCTTGGTGGCTGGTGTACTGCTGTTGGTCTGTTTTCTACGCAATGGCTGCTCCCCGATGGGCCCTTCTCGACCCAGGTCGACTCCAGCTGCTCCGTGAGAGCATCCTCGCTGGCTTCGGTGTCCTGCCGTTAGCGACACTGAGTGTGTCCTATTCACTTTCTTTTCGCTTTGCGTATTTCACTTGCGTGCAACCTGTGATGTCTTGCATCCGCTGTCCTTTCTCATGGACCATGGATTATTGCCTCTCCAATACGTCTTTGTCTGTTCCGGATTTTGTTCAGTTGGTGGGTCCCTTAGAGGCCCATGAACGGGACTGTTCCACTGCAGGCTACATGGCGCGTGCGGCTGCACTGGGGATTTTGGCGCAATGGGATATCTGGGCGGCTGCTCAGAATCTCCTACAACAAAGTTATATTGAGTATCACGCAAGTTGACCCGCATTGCTATTGGATGCTCCCTCATGCGAGGAACATGCATGCAGCTTTGAATTATTGGGCTGGAAGGCGTCACTTTTTTCTGACGATTCAAATGATGTCCTCTTAGAAGGTGTGGTGTTTTTCTGCACTTACACTCTGTTGGATTAACGTGGCCTGCGCATTCTGCGGCTGGCCTCACTGGATATTTGATTCTCCGAGTCTCACTAAATTTTTTTCTCCCCTCCCATTCGTTGTCCTTAGTGGGGACTGCGTCCACACCAGACATTTCTGTTCTGCTCAGTCAATTCGAACTCTGTCTTCGTCCTGTCTTGGCCGATGGACTGCCCAGGGGAGGGTGTCTTGTGGTTTGTGGCCTCCTGGTCTGCTTTGCTGCATTGACTTAGGCCTGGCTGCCATGATGCCTTTTTGCGCACGTTACTCTGAGCCGTTGTTCTACCGACCTCTGCTCCTGCCAAGTTATTTTAGTACTGTCTGCGTTTTCCGTCTTTCAAATTTTCTCCTGTTCCCTTTGGGCTACGTCTGCACACCATGTACAAGGTCGAAAAACAACGTCCCTTGTTCTTGCTGATCTGGGCAGTCACTCACACCTAGACATAACACTATGTACAGCTGCCATGGAGAAATTTGTGTGCTTATAATATTGCGGTTTTCCCGCTTTAGAGGCACTTGGAGAAAACCTTTCCAGGGAGAAGAGCTGTGATTGTCTGCCGATGTAGACTTTGCATCTAGAGACTGAGGTATGGGGGATCGCTAGACAATGCCCAGAGGTCTTCTATTTTTATAATAAACTAGCTACTAGCACGGGGAGGGTGGTAAGGTCATTTAGCCTTATATCCACTGCTTTATGAAATGCTTTCCCCGTTTGTATTCTATGGAGTTGTAACTATGCTGATTATATTATTCTTATGCATTATGCTGGTAGTACTGACACGTGTACTGTACCTTAGAGCACGTTGTTGAAATAAACATTTTAAACTATACAGTGTCTCTTCTTACGCACGTTGTGGACAGGTATGAGTGAATGATGAAAGGGTGTTCTTGTTACTGCGAGTCCTGAGAGAGATACCGTGTTCTGGGTTGTCTAATCATTGGTAACATTGGTGCTGATGAGACGCTACAGCTAGTCGGGTTAGGGTTTTAGGTGCTAAGGTTTATGGTTGGCTCACCACTATATTCCGAGGTCCTATCATCCTGTGCATAGCTCTGTGTATGTGCAGAATCCCTACAACACGACCACCGCCAACACTTTCGTGAACACCCGAGGGGCGCTGGTCAATCAATCAATCAAGGGTTTGTTAAAGCGCGACTACTCACCCGTAAGGGTCTCAAGGCGCTAGGGGTGGGGAGGGGGGTGTAGGTTCCATTCCATCAAGGAGGGGGTCTGTCGAAGAGCCAGGTTTTGAGGTTTCTTGTGAAGATGGGGAGCAATGCTGTCCGTCTGAGGTGGAGCGGAAGGGCGTTCCATGCTTTGGCCGCGAGGAAGGAGAAGGAGCGGCCTCCCGATCTGGTCTTTCTGGTGCGGGGGACCACAGCGTAGGAGAGCTGGGCTGATCGTAGGGTCCTTTGGGGTGCGTGGAATTTGAGTCGGCTGTTCAGGTATGCTGGTCCGGTGCCGTGGAGGGCCTTGTGTGCGTGGGTGAGCATCTTGAAGGTGATTCTCGCCTCGACGGGGAGCCAGTGGAGTGTGCGCAGGTGCTGGGAGATGTGGCAGTGTTTTGGCAGGTTGAGGACCAGTCTTGCGGCGGCGTTCTGGATGTTCTGTAGCTTGCGGGTGAGGTTTTTGTTTATTCCGGCGTAGAGTGCGTTGCCGTAGTCGAGTCTGCTGGTGACCAGGGCGTGAGTGACGGTCTTTCGGTGTTCGAGGGGGATCCATTTGAAGGTCTTACGAAGGAGGTGGAGGGTGTGGAAGCAGGAAGACGACACAGAGTTGATCTGGCGGTCCATTTTGAGCTCGGAGTCCAGGATGATTTCCAGGTTGCGTGCGTGGTCTGTGGGGGATGCGGGTTTCCGAGGGCGGGGGGCCACCAGGTGTCGCTCCAGGCGTCGGGGTTTGGGCCCATGATGAGTACTTCTGTTTTGTTGGTGTTTAGTTGTAGGCAGCTGTTTTTCAACCATTTGGCGACGGCTTCCATGCCTTCTCGAAAGTTGCGTCTGGCAGTGTTGGGCTCGTTGGATAGGGAGAGGATGAGCTGGGTGTCGTCTGCGTATGACACGATGTTGAGTCCGTAGGTTCTGACGATGGGGGCAAGTGGAGCCATGTAGACGTTGAAGAGCGTCGGGATGAGGGAGGAGCCCTGGGGGACTCCGCAGGTGGTAGGTGTGGGGTCCGAGAGGAAAGGGGCGAGTCTGACCCGCTGCGTCCTGCCGGAGAGGAAGGAACGGATCCAGACGAGGGCCTTGTCCTGGATTCCTGCGTCGTAGAGTCTGCGTATTAGGGTGCGGTGGGAGACTGTGTCGAACGCCGCTGATAGGTCGAGGAGGATGAGGGCTACTGTTTCTCCTTTGTCCAGTAGGGTGCGGATGTCTGTTGCGGCGAGGAGGGCGGTTTCCGTACTGTGGTTTTTTCTGAAGCCGGATTGGGAGGAGTCGAGGATGTTGTGTTCTTCAATGAATGTGGCGAGCTGGCTGTTGATGGCTTTCTCGATGACTTTCGCTGGGAACGGGAGCAGGGAGATGGGTCTGTAGTTTTTGAGGTCGGTGGGGTCCGCTGAGGGTTTGTTTAGGAGGGGTTGACCTCGGCGTGTTTCCAGTCGTCGGGGACGCAGGCGGTCGCCAGGGAGCGGTTGATGGTGTGGTGGAGCATGGGTGCGATGGTGTCGGCGGCTCTGTTGAAGATGTGGTGGGAGCAGGGGTCTGTGGGGGCCCCTGAGTGGATTGACTTCATTGTCTTCAGTGTGTCTTCGGTGGTGAGGGCTGTCCAGTGGTCAATCGCTGGTTTCCGGGTGTCGGGGGTGGTTGGTGAGGGTTCAGTGTGTTGGTTGTCTTCGTCGAAGTTGTCGTAGATGCTCTTGATTTTGTGGTGGAAAAAGGTGCTGAGTTTGTCGCAGCGGTCTTGTGAGGGAGGGATGTCAGTAGGCTCGCTGGTGGGTTGGGCGAACTCCTTGATGATGCTGAAGAGTTCCTTGCTGTTGTGCGCGTTGGTGGAGATTCTGTCTTCAATCGCTTTTTTCCTCGTTTCTCTGATGAGTTGATGGTGGGCGTTGGTGGCGGCTCTGAAGTTGTTGTGGGCTTCTGTGGATTTGGTGTTCCTCCAGGCCTTTGAGGCGGCGGCATGTGCGTCTGGACTCTCGAAGTTCGGTGGTAAACCATCTGGCTTTCTTGGCGCGGGTATTGTTGTTTTTCTTGAGGGGGGCTATGGTGTTGGTGCTGTCCGAGATCCATCTATGCAGGGTTCGGGCTGCGGTGTTGGGGTCGTCGTTTTCCGCGATGGTTGGGGTGGAGTTGTTGAGTGAGGAGGTGAGCTGGTCGTCGGTGATTTTGGTCCAGTTTCTTCGTGGAAGCAGGTGCTGGTGTCTGTAGATGGTGGGTGTTGTGAAGGTGAAGTGGACGCAACGATGGTCGGTCCATGGGAGTTCGGTGGTGTGGCTGAAGGTGATGGAGTTTCCTGTAGTGAAGAGGGTCGAGGGTGTGTCCTGCTGAGTGCGTGGGCTCGGTCACGATCTGGCGGAGTCCAATGTTGTGGAGGTTGTCCAGGAGGGATGTGGTGTTGGGGTCCAGTTGGTTGTCGAGGTGGAAGTTGAGGTCTCCCAGCAGGGTGTAGTTGGTGGATGCGATGGCCTGCGGGGAGATAATGTCCGTGATGGAGCTGGCTAAGGGTCCGCGGGGTCCAGGGGGTCGGTAGATGAGGGTTCCTCGGAGGGTGACGGTGGGACTGGCCAGTATCTTGAAGTGAAGGTGTTCCATCAGTTCTGTGGGCTCGTCGGGGAGTGTGCTCAGGCGGAGGCTGGATTTGTGGACGATGGCGATTCCTCCTCCTGGGCGGGTGGGGCGGTCCTTCCACTTAATGGTGGACCTGCGAGGGTGGGAGAGCAATTTCACTGACAATGAGTCAGTGGTCTTGCTCGCCTGTCCCCGCAGTGGCCGCCATTAAGTAGGGGTCGGGGACAGCTGGGAGGCGGGAGCGGGGAGGGGAGCTGGATTGGGCCGGTCGCGCTGGGGGGGTGAGGGGGGAGGCGCCGCGGGGGCAGCAGCCACGGGGAAAGGTAAAGGGAGGAAATAAGGGATAAAGAAAAAAGGGAAAATAAGCAGAAATAAGGCACAAAAGAGCAGAGATGCAGAAAAGTGCAGAAAGGTGAAAGATAAAAAGGGTAGAAAAACGAGTGAAAGAGCAGAGTGAGAGGAAGGAGACAGAGGTCCACTGGACCACCAGGGATGAGGCGCAGGGAAACCTGCGGGTGGAGGAGGGCCTCGATCACCAACACTCAAGAGTGCAGGGGCAGGGGCAGGCCTCACTTAATGGTGGAGCTGCGAGGGTGGGAGAGCAATTTCACTGACAATAAGTCAGTGGTCTGGTAAGGCCAAATGGGAGCATGGTAAACAAAGTGCTCGTGGCCTACCGTGAACCATAGGTAATGCCTGTGAGCCGGCAAGGCGGGGAGGTGAAAATAAGCGTCCTGCAAGTCCAACGCTACCATCCAGTCTCCAGGGTCAAGGGCAGACAGGACCTGAGCCAATGTCAACATTTTGAACTCCTTCCGGAGGATGCGGTTGACGTTTCTGAGATCCAAGATAGGACGTAGGCCCTTGTCCTTCTTGGGCACCAGAAAGTAGTGGGAATAACAACCACAACCTACTTCTGGGGCACGAACTCGCTCGATGGCTCCCTTGGCCAAAAGAGCTGTAACTTCCTGTTGGAGAAGGGCCAAGTGATCCTCCGACATGCGATGGAATTGAGGTGGCATAGATGGAGGGGTTGTCTCAAAGGGGAGGGAGTAGCCCCTTCGGACTATAAGCAAAACCCACCTGTCCGACGTGATGTTGAGACAGTGGGGGAGGTGACGGTGAATTCTGCCACCCACTGGCAAATGGTGGCCCTGAAAGGTCGATCTAGGAGGGCTTGGAGGCTGCTACAGAGGGGGCACTGATGGACTGGCCCGCTTGCTGGCCCCCAGACCCACGGCGGTGGGTCCCCATGTCCCCGGCAGCGCAGAGGCTGGACAGTTTGCGCAGGCCAGTGGCTCTGGACGGAACGTGGTGGGGCACCCCATCCGTAGGCACAAAAGAGGCAAAAAGCAGACTGCACAGGGCGAGAGGTGGAAGCGAGGCCCAAGGATCTGGCCGTAGCCCTGGAGTCCTTAAAGCGCTCAAGCGTGTTGTCTGCTTTGTCGCCAAACAAGCGATGGCCATCAAAGGGCATGTCCAAAAGGGTAGCTTGGACATCACCCGAAAAGACAGTGGACCTCAGCCACGCGTAGCGTCTCAGGGCTACTGACATTGAAATTGTCTTGCCCAGCGAGTCAGCAGTGTCCAGCCCACATCTTATGGCGAACTTCGCTGCGTCTCTCCCTTCGGCAACTGCACGGGAGAGCACGGCCCGGACTTCCTCCGGACACTGTGGCAGCACCTGCGTGACCGTGTCCCACACAGAGTGGAAGTAACGGCCCAAGAGACGTGGTGTTCACTGAACGCAGTCTTAAGCTGGAGGAAGAAAACATCTTCTTCCCAAGGTGGTCCAGCTTCTTGAATTCCCCATCAGGTGGTGCCGTAGGGAATGCACCCTTGGAATTAGAGGCTTGGACCACCAAGCTCTCAGGAATAAGGTGTTGGGAGAGGAAAATGGGGCCGCCCGGAGCCGGGCGGTGGCGTCTGGCAATCATCCTATCCACAGGAGCCCCTGTATTGGGCTTGGACCAAGTGCCCAAAAGGATGTCTGTGAGGGCCTCATTTAACGGCAGCAGAGGTCCTGAAGAGGCCGCTGCCGGTTGAAGCACCT
This sequence comes from Calotriton arnoldi, assembly GCA_963921515.1. Taxonomy (NCBI): domain Eukaryota; kingdom Metazoa; phylum Chordata; class Amphibia; order Caudata; family Salamandridae; genus Calotriton; species Calotriton arnoldi. Next base: position 1,294,704 of record CAWUFW010004898.1, on the reverse strand, counting down.
CGGTCAAGAGGTTAGTCCTAACCGCCACTGCAGGAAGCTCAAGGTTTAAGGCCTCAGCCGCCCTACGCAACACATGATGCACCCTGCTCCGTAGCCACGGTAGGGGGAGAAAGCATGCCAAGGTATGGAGAAGTGTCCAGACCACTGGCCTCACCCAACTCCTCTCTCCAGTCCGGTTCATCCAACTGGTCTGCCAAAGGGTCCACAGACCCCTCCCAGTCCTCCTCTGGTAGCCACTCAGGGCGATAGGGAACACCAGGGGAGAACAGGGGTACAAAAGTACCGGTCGGAAGTGTCGCCACTGGATTCGGCGCCGGAGGCAAAGCCGCTGGCATCGAAGGCCTAGAGCCCCCAGCCCGAGTCCGCAGGGCCCGAAGGCCCGCTGGCGGAGGCGGGCTGACCAAAAATAAAGTGGAGGGCTTCGTAAAAACTACATAGTTGGGCAGGGGTCGCCCCGGCTCCCGGAAAGGGAGGGAAGCTCAGAGCCGACCCAACAGGCTCCACGGGCGGAGCTGGACGACTACCATCAGAATCCCACGTCGGCCGACGGACGGGGAGAACGCGAAGAGCGACGGTGCTTCTTCGCGTTCTTTTTCTGCTTCGACTTACCCAAAGTCGAAAACTTCGACGAGGAGTGGTGATTATGGCTCCGCGACTGGTTCCGCGACCTCCCTCTCGATCGGCGCGGAGCCGACTGCCGGGCCTCCAGAAGCTTTCAGGACCGCTCCTGCAAAGACTTTGGGGCCATGGCCTGCAGTTGGAGCACGACTTCGGGTCGTGGTCGCGCTCCAGGCACCAGAGGCAAACAAGATGGGGGTACGTCACCGACATCAGCTTGTGGCAGGAGCCACAAGGCTTGAAGCCGGTCCGCCGATATGACATCCCTGTGCACCAGGAGTCGAAAGACAAGAAAAGAGAAGTCGACAAAAGTCGCAAAAAGTGATTTGAGGTATTGCTCTCTCCGGATCTGCGCTGGCTGGCGCAGAAAAAGAAAGAACTGACATCAGCGCGCAGGGGCGGCGTCTAAGTAGGTACCGCGGCGTCATTCCGGCGACCACAACGCCAAACGCGGAGTCGACCAATGCCACCTACCGACACGCAGGGGTACTGCTGGCGAAAAATCCTCCAGATCCAGTCTGATGCCTGGGGGTAATTCTAAGGTGAGGAATCCATAACCAATAGTCTCTTTCAGATATAGTGTCTTTTTGTGGTTGTTGCTTGATCAGGGTTTCACCCTCCTCAAACAATAACTCAATTTTTCACAGTAGTGGAAACAGAAGTCCCGAAGACTAAGTAATCAAAGTACCTGTTCAATCTTTTCTATGTTTAGAAATCAACAATGCAGACAGGGTAACAGATTCCTTTTCATTCTATAAGTGTAAAAAAGGAAAAGAGGGAGTGTCCATGGGGATGGAGTTGGGGGTTATTTAGCATACAGCAGACCTCCCACCGTGCAGTTGGTTTGTTAGCAGCACCACCTCCACTGAATCAGTTGCCATACTGAAGGGTTCTCCAGTGGTCAGTTTTTCCCCACACCTGGCACCTTCTTTTCACTGTGCGGCTTATGGCCAGTCTAAGCAGACCGCGTATGAGGCATACCCTATTATGTCCTTTGTTTCTTTTCATTTTACTTTGTTCTCATTTGCTGTGTGTCCCCTCTCATGATTCCTCATTTCTTGTTATTTAGGTACTGATGCCGGGCCCATACTTGGGAGCCCCATCATGATACGTCTTCAATTTTTATTTTAACTGATACTGGTTCCCACACATGGACCACAGGGGTTATAGTGCGTTCTTCAGTGTACTTGTACTTCCCTACCATTTGTATACTATTTAAGGTATGCCCTTTTCTAGCTTTTTAGTTAATGGCTCTCACAGAAGGGAATAAGGGTGGGTGTGTTTCACATTCATTTGCTCTTGTTCAGGGCACCCACACGGTACCTTTTATGTTTGTATGTTCTTTTTGCAATTTTTGAATATGTGCAATTGAGTTGCACATTTTGACCATGCCTGTGCACAATAGATCTATTGGCCCTCACTTTGATATCAAATTTGTTGCCCCACACTCATCCTTAATTAATGATCACGTGGTACATACTAGGCTTCTTTTAACATGCATCTCACGGGTTATTTGGTTATGTATTGGTGTTGTATATATCTATGTGTAGCACAACATGAGTGTTTTTATATTGTACAGTTTCTGTGCTTATGGTTATCGCTGTTCGCTTTGTCCTTTCCTGCCAGTTTTTCTTTCTGTTGTCTAATGGATTGTTGTTATATTGTGTTGTGTTGTCTCTCTTACTATACCATATGTCTCTTAAAAGTCATGTGTATTGCCATGTTATGTTTACTTTGTATATATATATATATATATATATATATATATATATATATATATATATATATATATATATATATATGTATGTCTTTTATATTGTTACTTTCAGCCCAGATGAAATTAAATTCTTATTGAACGAAACGCGTTGGCTGGAGCCTGTTTTATGATATCATTGATATTAAGGAATTTAATACAAAGGCATTCTTGTCCGTTTAGATCATTTGGAAAAGACAACCCAGTGGTGCACCTCTCCACAATCTTTCATTCCAGCTAATAATATTCAATCCCCGCGTCTGGGTTTCTGTCATGCCGGGTGTCTAACGTGTATGTGAGACGTGCGAATGTAAGCTAGCAAGTGGGTACCATAACGCGATCGGATTCTATACATGAGATGAATAATTGTGGCACTGAAAATCAACATGAGCTTCCCATTAAACCCCCCCATCTGCCCCCCCCCAATACCTCAACAGTTTTGAAGCATCTGTCGCGGCACGGTGAGCGTGCCGCCCCCAACAGGGGGTAGGATCCACTCCCTGCCAATGGATCCCCAATGAACGTCCCTCGTACATTAAAGCGGCTTCGGAACCATTGAAACGTACATGCATATGTAGCCCAATTTATCTCAGCCATCCAGTTTGGTGTATAATATATACTGCTCTGCCAGCATGAGTTAGGATGATATAGAAGTTTGTTGACCCTCCATTACACGTCTACGAGAGTTACTGCGAGTCTTGAACCTGCTTCTAGACCGTGACCGGCGTTGGTGTTTTCCACTGATCCTTGGAAAGTCCCGACCTGGACCTCCCGATGAGGTGTCGGAGACTATTCCAGGGGGAGCATGGGGCTTCAGTTTCACCGCTTTGTCTGTGCAGCTGAACACCTCTTCCGGTGACTCGAAGAAGTAGGTCCATGATTGATAGGATACATGCTGGCGGGCCGGATAAAGTAGGGAGTACTTCATTTTCCGGTCCCGCAGACGGGCCTTGCCCTCAGCAAATTATTGTCGGCGCTGTTGGACCACTCTGGTGTAGTCTGGGAAGATCATGATGGGCTGAGAGGTGTAGATAAGGGCCTCCCTTCAGCCTGGCCTGTTGTACAATCACGTCTCTGTCCTTATAGTTAAGGAATCGGGCAATAATTGGCCGCGGACGTGCCCTGGGCGGCAGTTTCTGCAGTAGAGCACGATGTGCACGTCCAATTATAAAGCAGGTAGACAAGGAGTCAGCTGGGAGCCAATCTGTAAGCCATTTGGTAAGGAAGTCTGCAGTATTATTATTTTCTCAGCCCTCAGGGAACCCTGCAAATCGGAGGTTATTCCTTCGAGCGCGGCCTTCTGCGTCTTCCACTCTCGCTGCCAGGCCGCGTGTTAGTGATTCCAAGCTGGACATCTTCTTTTGAAGGGTGCTCACTGCATCTTCGGTTGTAGAAATCCACGATTCCATTTCGGTAATCCTCTGCACCACATTGCAAAGGTCTTGCCGAAGGAGCATAACATCTGAGCCGACCGCACCAATTTTGACTTCCAGCGTGTCCCTGAACTGGGGGATAGCCGCCAGTAGCGCTGCATTGTCGTCGCTACATCCTTGGGGCCAGGCGTTTGGGCCCCTGCACTGGTGTACTTGGCCATCGTGGATTGCTTGGATGTGGCTCCCGGTGGTTTATCTTTAGCCATTGTGTCGGGGCCCTAGGGAAGATGTCACAAAGTATATATCCTTGGCAGGCCAATGCCGGTAGTCGGCTGCAGCTCTGCTGGTTCCGTTGAGTCTTGCCAACGTGCGCCCAGAGGCGGTGGGCGGGGGAAGGTACCACACCCACAAGCCGCACCAGGGCCTAGCCTGGCCGCCTCTGCAGGTGGGGACCCCCCGCTCTCCCTAATGGGTGTCTCCGGCCCCCCGCGTTCTGATCACAGCATGTGCTCCTGCCTCTGATTATGATACGCACTGGTAGTCCTCAGCGTCGGGCCAGGCCGCGGCCCCCGCCGCCTCGCCAATCGTGGTCGCACTGTAGCGCTACGTGGTCGTCTATGGGCGATTCCCTGCGCAATATTCACAGAGTTGTGTAGGCCGATCCGGGCCTTCCCCGCAATCTTCTCCGGGGGAGCTCGTTGTTGGGCACAAGGCCACAGTGCCACAAGGCTAGTGGGGCACCCCACTCTGTGCATGTATGGCGGCTCAAGGACACCTAAGGGTTCTAGGAGGTGCACCAGGCCCCTCACTTGATAGCAACAGTGGGGGAAATATCTACGGGCCCAGCGCACTCGCCGGTGAATCGCGTGGTTTCTGGGTCCAGATCGGCCTCCTGCGGTCACACCAGTACTGTCTCCTGGGCTGGGACAGCTCGTTGCGGGCCAGGTCACTTGGCCTCGCTCTACAGCCGCTCAGAGGAATGGGGCCTACTGGGTACCGTGGCACGACACGACCGCCGAGCTTCAGGGCGTCTGGCACCCACCTGGCATGAGCACACAGCTCCAATGTGATCCCAATATCGTCAGGAGTTCGCGGCTCCATCCAGGCAGCAAGTTCAAATGGCGGTGCGGCCCATTCAGGGAACTCCAGCCGGGCCCGAGCCCGCCAGGTCGCATCCACGCCGTGGCACGAGTAGGCCGCCGAGGTCCAATCCGGGCGCCGGCCACTGGGAGTCGTGTTCCTGGCCTCGCCCCAATTGCCGCTCCCGTGGAGATCCTACTCGGCCCACTGCAATAGGGGGAGACTCACCGTGTCCTCAGGCCACGCTGTGGGTCCTTCAGCAGCGCTCCAGTTGCTCAGACAAGCCGGTCGCAGACCGGCCCACCCGGCATCACCCCGCCACCACTCAGAGGGTCAGAGTCCGAGGGGCACCGCAGTCCGATGTGACCGCCGAGTTTTCGGGGCATCCAGCACCCACCAGGTAGGAGCACACGGCCGCATGGTGTCTCCCAGATCGCCTGGTGTCTGTGGCTCCGTCCGGGTTGCAAGTTCGGCCGCGGCGCGGCACAGCTGGGGAGCTCCAGCCAGGCCCGAGCCCACGAAATCGCATCGACGCCGCGGCCCAAGTAGGCCGCCGAGGTCCGATCCGGGCACCGGGGGTTCCTGGCCTCCCTCCAAGCGCAGCCCCCAGGGAGGTCACACGCCGGCCGCCTCAGCAGGAGGAGACTCACCAGGTCTTCGGGCCACGCTGCAGGTCTTTCGGTAGCACGCCAGTCGGTCCGGTAGGCCAGGCACGCCCGGGCAGGCGCACCGGGCCCCGGCCTGTCCGCGGCTGCGGCCACCCAAAGGTGTCGATCGGAGCCCCGAGGAGGCACCCCGGCTGCTCGGAGGTTTCTCCGAGCCCTGCAGAGGGTCATATTAGCTGCAGATGCGTCGATGTGGCAGGATTAATGTAGAATTTTGGTGGGCTACGGGAGCTACTCTAAGGCGAGTCCGCCATGTTGGACCTCCAGGCCACACCCGCGTCTTTCTCTATTTTTGATTAAGTCAAATATGCCTTAATGTTTTATGAAGCATGTTTATTCACTTTAAATTCTTCCCATTTAAACAAATTTATTTTTCTATAAAAATATGGCACCAAGTCTACAGGCCACTGGGAGCAAGATGCTTGGTGTTTGTAAATGTGACACTTGGAAATGGGAGAAAATTTAAATGAGGAGTTTTATGGAATCCGTACAAAGTGAACTCTTTAGTTTAATTTTCTCAATACAGTGCCATATTTATAATTGAAAAATACAGCCATTATTTTAAGTTGTGGAAATTTAAAGACCAGAAAAACGTTCCATATTCTGAACATTTTTGGAGAACATATTTCTGCACTATAAATTTCTCCTATTTGTGTTATGCATGTATGGCAAAAGGTAGGCCCTGTGCTACAAGACCATAAAACACAGTCTCTCAGTCACCCATACACATATATATCACATTTATATGCACATATGTTCATAAAGCCCCAAAGACCATGCACTCAATGACACGCATGGCAGGCCTGTCATAGTGCCGCTAGTCAAAGTATTTTGTTCAAACCATAGCATCTACCTTTGTGGACATTAGGCTTAAAGTCAATTAAGCTGGGTGTGTGGGCATCTGGTAACAATGCTGGAGTTGCTTAGCCTCCAGTAGCCACCAATGACTTTCAATGTTCACAAGTAGCTCTCACTACAGAAAAGGTTGGAGACCCCTGCCCTAAGGTCTGAGCTTCAGAATAAACATTCACCCAGGGCTGGAGAATACTGACTGATCTGCTAATCTTAAAATCCCAAACCATATTAGCTTGGGTAAGTAATCCCCATGACAGTTCGGTCTAGCTATACGAGATCTTGTAAACAATTTCTCTCCCTTTTTCTTTTCTAATGCCAATCTACAATAGTTTTAATCTAACCTCTGAATAACAAAGTTATCCACTTATCATACTGGGTTTCAATTATTTTACATTATTATAATTTTTGAATTCCCCGACAGGTAACATTAACAGTTAGATTTAAAAACAAAAACAGCAGCATCGCTTTTGGTAACTCATTGATAAAGATCCAAATTCAGAAACTATTAAAGAGCCAACATCAAACCTTAGACCAGATAATTAAACAATTCTGCCTGCAAGCACATGACTTTATTAACTCCTAGCTAAACAACTCTCAGAAAACACAAAAGAGTCCTAGAGCACAAAGTCATAAGTGCTGGTGAGTTTAGGTAATACCAGCACATAACTCCTTTGAAACCCCATGTGGTACTGTAACCCCTGGCTTCACAAGTACTACAGCATCACTCAGTACATGAATTTTACTCACATTCACCAGGTTTGATGCATCTTTTCTCTAAATGTAAGAAAAGGAGAGGGTATGTGAAATTCGATTAGGTAAATGGAATACGTGAAACTATTTCATATTCTTTATCAAACTTACCCAGTTCTGCAGGAAATGCTTCTGTAATAAGAAAACAGATAATGGTAGATTAGATCCCAAATTATATTAGAGCCTTTTCAATATATCTTATACCTTTTCAGTTAAGGTTCAATTATAATTTACATATGGTTATTTCACAAAAATAGTGGGTTTGAGTTAAAAGTATCTGTCAGTTAACATTGGTAATACTATTAAAAAAGTGATAAAAACTGGCTCGCAACACAAACAGTATCCCAATTTAGATTTCTTATGAGGGAAAGTGTTGAGTTCAAAGACCACTAAAACAGAACTGTTGGCGAACAGGGGACATAGTTGACACCCAGACTCTCTGGAAAAACAACAAAACTTTAAAGCTCATGACCATGAAGGAGTGGAGTCTTCAATAAGTTTTACCCCACATCGCAAGAGACCAGAACCAATCTTTACTTGTCCTCTTTACCAAGTCCCTATTTCTTTTTAGGTCGAGCATCAGCGATGACCTGTTGTATCTCTCTAAGTGGCTTGGGTAAATCCATCCATTGCTATTGGCTGTTAGCTGCAGCATTCAGAAATGCTGGTTTCTTATTGGTGCATTTCTGTTAACCCCTTCGCTGCGCGTGAAATTTCGCCGCGGTGCTCACGACGGCTCCCGGCCGTCATAAATCACGGTGGGCGTGTGCTCATGACGGCCGGGAGTCGTCCAAACTCCGCCCACTGATTAATTCTCTTGCACAGGCGGGGAATTTACACCGCGTGGGCGGAGCGGCAACGTTCTGACGGCCGGGAGCCGTCATGAGCACCGAAGGAGTTAAAGTCCCTCCTTTGTGTGTTTAGCTGTCTTTCCAGCGATTTCACAGAGAGCATTTTGGTCGGCCATCACACAGTACAGCGTGTGATGGCCTCTCTTCCCTCCTCTCATCTGGCTATTGCAGGTTAGCATTGCTTCCACCCCCCCCCCCCCCCCAACACCCCTCTTCTTTTTATTACTGTATCTTTCACAGATTTTCTTTTTGCCCCTACATTGCACTACTTCGTTGTCGCACGCATTTTACAAACGTGGCACCGGCGCTTTTGTTATAAACACCCTAAACTAAAACGCGGGTGCCGCATTGCTTCCAAAATTAAGAAATAGAAAAAAAACATTTGCAATGGAAAAGGGACTTGGGTCGGAGACTTGTTTTTTATTATAGGTTCCGCAGCGGCCAATCCACTTCCTCCCGATCACATTTCTGAACAAAGACGCAGCAGCCTATTACAGGTAGCGGGTTCAGTGAATGGGCGGGGCTGGGGCGTCTACAGGACACCGGGATTGGCAGGTGGCGCCGACGACAACGCGGATGGAATTAAAGGGAAGACAATAGTTCTGTTCGAGATGTAAACATGGAAGTGCAGGCGTAAGAGAGGCTGGGCCGGGTGATGCGCTTACGTGTTGCAGAGTATACCACCGGCGCAAGAGGCTGCAAAGGTTGTTGAAAGGTGGGCTGCCCGATCTCTTAGCGGGTAGCACAGTGAAGGCGACTGTGGGCGCCGAGCTCAATAATTGTAGCTGGCACTGGCAAAATTACATTGTAGGTCAAGGAGAGGATGTGGCTAGAGCGGCCGAATTTGAAGCTGGGTAACTGGGTTTGAGTCTGGCGGGAGGCTCAAGCATCCTGTGATTCTGGGCAAATCAATTAATCTCCCTGTGCCTAAAAAAAATGAATGTATCCTCTGTAATGTAACTGGTGCTCGATACTTTCGGGTCGAGTTTGCGCTGTATAAAACTGCAAAACAAAGGCACAGTGCAAGGGAGAAATCACAGCACAGTAACGATAAATCGCGCAAACCCACCGGTGCGACTTAAAACAGCTTACTGTATTTTTATGTACATAACCGTTTAGATAGTATATCTAACCAATGAATGCTACCGGGTTGGCCTTTTGTTCAAAAAGTTGCCTTTCCTAAAAAGTAACGCTTTCTCCCTCTCAACTGCATTTTCACGGTAAACTGCGTTTGCCACAGCTGTTACCCTCGTTGTCTCGCTGTTTTCAATACCAGATGAAATGTAAAAGCGATGTTATACATTATGCTTTGAGTTCTATAAAGAACCATAAAGGCCAGCTTGTGTGGGAGTCAGAGTTCATGTTATGTCCGATATTATTGTCAATTGTTTGATCATTTAAAGGTTAACAATTCAGACTTGTTCAGAAATGTATTGGAGGAGCAGAGATAGGTGCCAGACTTGCTATGTAAACGGTGCCTCCTGAGTTGCATAACATAACGTGTATTTGTAAAGCGCATGAATAACACGTTTATTGTTACCCAACGGTACTCATTTTATCGACCTCAGAATGATGAATAAACCCGCCGGGATTTGAACCTGTGACCATGGGGTCGAACACACAGGCCACTACAGTGAAGCATTACTCCACTAAGCCACCGGAACCGGAACCGTCCGACGTGCTACCCAGAGACTATGGAATCCATTGCGAGATTTCTTTCCTATGAACATAGCCCTACTGCTTGTTCAATGTGTTGCAGACCACATCTCCAAAAGGATATCCGGCATGTAAGGGTGTTGTGGTCACAGCTCGCTCTTTCTCCTTAAGAGCGAGCTGTCCCTCACGCGCTTGTCACGGGCGCAGTTTTCCTTCAATGTGGATTCTCCATTCCGACGCTGTTATGCAAACTGGCTCAACCGTTTTCTTGGGAAGTTTGGATAACAGCGCCGGAGACTGCAGTTGTGGGTCGCATTGTAATCTTCTTAATTCCTTCAATAAACCTGCTCAAACATATCTCTGCCTCATGATACCTACTTCCACATTTGGCGACGATTGGAAGCAGCGACCCACCAACTGGATTTCATCGTACCTCTCCATTTTCTGCTATTTCTTCGACGCTTTCGAGCCCACGTTTGCCGTTTCCCATCTCCGCGCTTCAGGCTTCGTTGGATTATCACAGCCTCCGCCCACCTCTTTCATTGGTTCACCGTGCCGAGACGTCCTTCACGCTTCACGCCACAAGGGGAGGGATTTCCTGTCAATTTCAGGAAATCTCTATCGCCCGTTTTTATTTCATTTCCTGCACGTTGTACTCCGTTTCAAAGCGACGCGAGTACCTCCTTCCTCTCACCTTCGCCCAACTAGAGCTTTTCTGTGCTTTTAGCGCGCACTCGCAATTCAGGATTCAGCGCTCATCGGAGTGTGGGATTTTCTTCTACAAGCTCTCACAGGAGGATCTTCAACTTCCATGCCAATTGTGCGGTAAGATTTGCCTGCACTTCGGTGACAGGCACACCACTCTTTACTAACTTGTATTACTTTTGTGGCACTGCCTGCTTTCAATTACAGGCACACCGTTTCATTTTGATTGCCTAACTCTATTTACTTATTATTTTTATGTGTTTTGTTTAGTTGTTACTATGGCTACCAACAGTCAGCTACTTTCTATTCCTCATTTCCTGCCAGTTCCTGGTAAACCCCATATCCCCTGGAAACATTGGTTGGGTATGTTCCAGAATTATCTGCTTGCAAATGACGCTATTGAGTATGATCCAAAAGGAAGTTTGCTTTACTGTTTGGTCATTTAGGCTATGAAGGCCAACAAGTTTTTAACAACTTGCCTCAAATTCAACCTCCTCCAGGCGCACAGGAGGGATGGAGTGTGTACTCAGAGGGCATTGCTAGACTCAACAGAAAGTTCGCAGAGGAACCCAATGTCCTTTTAGAACGCTTCAATTTTATGCGTAGAAAGCAAAGCGCTGATGAGTCTGTTGAAGATTACATATCAGCATTAAGACTCTTGGCATCTACCTGCAATTTCGGACCTGTTCTTGACACTTGTTTAAGGGACCAGTTTGTTTACAGCTGCTACTCTAAAAAAAATTCAAGAAAGACTTTTGGGATGCAGAGACCCCACCTTAGCAGAAACCATTGAAATTGCTAAAGGGATTGAGAGATCAATTATTTCATCTAGAGTTATTTCTAATGATTCTTCCTCCAACAGCGTTTCTGTTTCTGCACTCTCTCAAATAGGAGATCATATTTCCGCATTAGAGGTTAGAAATAGGCCGAATAGAGTACCTTTCAAGAAACCTATTGTGAATATGTCTTGCTACAGGTGTGGTTCTCGCAACCATATTGGGAACAACCCAAATTGCCCAGCTTAATACAAACGTTGCACTAAATGTGGAAAATTGGGTCATTTTAGGTCTGTCTGCAAAAGTACTAGAAACACAGTCAGAATTAGCTCCATTGAAGCCACTCCTGAAACATGTGCACATGATTTAGACAAAGTGTTCCTTACTGTCTCTTGTGAAAATTCTGAAAAGATTGTTATCAAAGGCCCCTTTTGTGAAGCCATAGTTGCCAATGTGCCTTTAGAAATGATGGCAGATTCAGGCGCACCAATTACTATTATTTCAGACAAACTGTTTCTTGACAAATGGAAAAATAGACAGCTAGAGAAACCTGATGTACACCCAAAGGCCTTTGGGGATCAAGACATCGATATGCTTGGCTATTTTATTGATACTTTATCGTGTTTAGGCAGACAGATTACTACAAAAATGTAAGTTGCTCTCAAGGGGAAGAATATTATTGGTTGGAAGGATTTAGCTAGGTTGGGCATTATTCTTGTCCCATGTGCCGACAAACCAATTGTTCTTGCTGAACACTATATTTCATTCATTGAAGAGGATTCTGACACCAATGTACACAACATTTTGAATAAGTTTAACAAACTCTTTAAAGAGGAAATTGGTAATATTCATAAATTTGAACACCTTGTAAAGCTCAAATCCAATTCTGTCCCCATTGTTCATAAAGTCAGGTCAGTACCACTGAGTGTTAGGCATGACCTGAAAATCTTATTGGACAAACTGTGTGCTGAAGGTGTTATTCAGGCTACAGACTCCTCGGAATGGGTCAGTCCAGTGGTTATCGTTAAAAAAAAGACTGGGGAGATCCGTCTATGTGTGGACCTTCGCACACTTAACAAAAACATAATCATTGACTGTCACCCATTACCAAAAGTTCAGGATCTTCTAGCTAATATTGGTTCTGCCAAAGTGTTTTCTCTACTTGACCTTAGGTCTGCGTACCATCAAATACCCCTTGCTGCGGAGAGCCAAGATCGTACCACTTTCATCACGCTCTTTGGAGCATTCAAATATTTAAGAATGCAGTTTGGTCTTGCCTCCGCAGCAAGTGTATTTCAGAAATTCATGGACAACATCCTTGCAGACATATCAGGTGTTCAAGCCTTTCAAGACGATGTCCTCATCTTTGCAGATTCTCAAAGAGAACATAACCTTATTTTGGAGAGGGTTTTGTCAGTCTTTGAGAATGTGGGCATCACATTAAGGAAGGAAAAATGTAAATTCATGGTTGAAGAATTAGACTATCTTGGTCACAATGTCTCCAAACAAGGTATCAGTCCAAAAATGTCTCTTGTATCTGCCATCAAGGACACTACGCCTCCAAAAAACAAAGACACACTCCGCTCCTTTCTAGGTCTATGCGAGTATTATTCTCGTTTCATCCATGGGTACTCCATAATTGTTCAACCTTTGAGGGATTTATTACACAAAGGAAGGGCGTTTGAGTGGTCCGATGCTGTTCAGAGTGCTTTTTCACAGGTTAAGAACCTTATAACCTCAGCTCCCATTTTATCTCCATTCAATGCAGATCAACCTTCATTTTTGACAGTAGATGCTAGTCAATTAGGTTTGGGGGCTGTCCTTTCTCAAAATTTTGGAAGTAGGGAAGGTACTGTTGCTTATGCATCACGCTCTTTGTCATCTGCTGAAACCAACTACAGCACGATTGAGAAAGAGGCACTTGCTGCACTTGGGCAGTAGAGAAATTCAAAACTTATTTGTGGGGTACTCATTTCAAAATTTTCACAGACCACAAACCTCTAATTTTCATGCTCAATGGCAATGGGTCTGGCAAGGCTTCTGCGAGGTTGGTGCGTATCATTTCCAAATTACAAGAATACAATTTTACGATCCATTATTTGCCCGGAGGCAAAAATGGACGCAGCGTGACTGTCTGTCAAGAATGCCTGTTGTTGATTCCACTTCACCTGTTACAGATGATGTTGAGTGTGTGGTAGCCCTTGTTGAGGATATTTTTTCAGAGCAAGCTATTGTTTCAAAGGAGTCATGGCTCACCGCTCTTGAAAAGGATATCTTGCTCCAAAAGGTGGTCAATTACATCAAACAAGGTTGGCCACATGACAGGAATTTGTCTTCTGATGTCAAACAATTTGCTCATGTTTTGGATGAGTTATCAGTGGTAGATGGTTTACTTCTCCGTCATGACTTTTTGATTCCCCCACTCTCTCTGAGAGAGTTATTATTCAAGAAAAGTCATGAAGGACACATGGGGGTTTCTGCCACTATTCGCAATCTCAAACAGTTTTACTGGTGGCCAGGTATTGATTCACAGGTTAAGTCATGGATTTCTGGATGTAGCACTTGTCTAATTTCAGACAAGCATTGGAAGGTTCGTGAGCCCAACATTCATATGGTGCCTTTTCCTGATTCAGCTTGGGACAAAGTTGCCCTTGACTTTGCAGGCCCATTTGAGCTTTTACCAGGAAATCAGAAATATCTCATTGTTCTTGTAGATTATATGTCCAAATGGGTTTATTTTAACTTTGTTGCTTCACCGGATACCAATTCGGTCATTAAGTTCCTTGAACGCATTTTTGAAATTGAAGGTTCTCCAAAGGTACTTGTCACAGACAATGGTACACATTTCAAGTCACAGAAGATGCTAGATTGTCAACGGTTTTGGTATTAAACACCTTACGGTCGCTTTGTATTCCCCATCTTCCAATGGCCTTGTTGAAAGGATTAACACATTTCTTAAAGAGGGAATACAAACTGCACTGTCTGGTGGCTTCCAGGTAGAAGAGTTTAAGAAAAAAAAATTGGAATTACCATCTCACTCCTCATTCTACAACAGGTGTTTCACCTTTTAAATTGTTGCGCAACAGAGTCGCTACCTCAAGTTTATGTCCCAATTGGGTCAAAAATCTCACCTCCTCTGCCAATTTACAAGATACTTGGGAAACCATTAGAGAAAAAAATCAAGAACAAGCAAATAGCTATCTCTAATTATCATAAGGTTGCTAAAAACACCAAGGATGATTGGGTCTTAATTAAGAAACCCAATAGAGTCAGAAAGGGGGAGTCAAAATTTTCACTTCCTGTCAAAGTTGTTAGAGTTTCAAATTGTGCAATTTTATTAAACGACAGAGGATGGTGGAACAGGAGAAATCTTGTTAAAATCTCCAACGAACAAGCCATCAAAATTGTTAATGCAAAAAAAAAAAAAAAGGGGTGTGTGTGTTGCTGACATTGTTGGTGTAGAGTTTTTCTATGACAAACCATCTACTTCTTCTGTTCCCTCCACCCCTCGGTCACAAGACTGCTCGAATACGGATGTTTTTCATGAGGGTTTGACAGCCACCTCACCTATTCCAAGTACGAGCAATGTGGGTGCCTTCCCTTCTCATATTTCTCCGGCTAATCGTTCAATTGTTGATTCCATTCACAGGGCACCACGAAATGTATCTGTACCTCTAAGATTCAAAGATTTCTATTTGATGTAAAATTCTTATCCTTCTTTTTCTTGTAACCTTTTATGTTAGCACATTATCTGTTTTCACCATTTATTGCCTGTATAGTTTTGATGCCTTGCATTCTGCTTTTTGTTTAAAAAAAGAAAGGGTGATGTTGTGGTCACAGCTTGCTCTTTCTCCTTAAGAGCGAGCTGTCCCTCACGCGCTTGTCACGGGCGCAGTTTTCCTTCAATGTGGATTCTCCATTCCGACGCTGTTATGCAAACTGCCTCAACTGTTTTCTTGGGCAGTTTGGATAACAGCGCCGGAGACTGCAGTTGTGGGTCGCATTGTAATCTTCTTAATTCCTTCAATAAACCTGCTCAAACATATCTCTGCCTCATGATACCTACTTCCACAAAGGGTCTGTACCAAGTCCCTTTTAAGGGAGGAATAAGAATACATTTCTCATCTCGTTGGGTGATCATCAGGGTTCAGGAGCTTCATGTACACATCGTCTCTGTACCCTACATCGAATAGTGATCTCTGCCCTTACTACTATCTATGTATTCTGTGCAGCCAGTTATACTGTGTCAAAATATTCAACAGGACACGCGTCATGTGTATGTTCCAACTTGTCCTCCTTGGTCATCTGCACAAGGGAGTATAAACTTAGCTCATTTTTGTAAGCAGCACAAGATAGAAAAGGCCCTTTCTGTCTCCTAAAACATGGAATACCCTTTTATACTGTATACAGTCTTTTCCGTTTCAGCAAGCAGCAGAAAGGTAATTTGTTCTCCACCATTTAGTCCTGATTAAAATGGTCAACATAATGTTATGCTGTGACAGGAAGCCTCTGTGGCTGAACATACACTTTACAAAAAACACTTTAATCTAAACTGGCTTTGAGTGTATTCACAATCTTCTGGTCGAGGACAGCTATTCTCCTCGTGCCAGTTTAATATTTGTAGTCTGTCCACGACACTAAAAAGCTTGTTATGTCAAGGACAGAGGTTTTAATGTCATGGTATGGATATTAGGCAATGCAGAGAGAGTGTTTGAGTTTTGCTATCCTTGCGTCAACTCAGCTGTGCAGTCTGAAACATCTTGCATACTATTATCCATGACCTGCACTCCTTCATGTACTTATCTGTGCATCAATGACAGGGGTTTGAAGTTAACACGTAAGTGGCAGATGGAGAGTATAGAACAATGGTAGGGCACCCTTCTTGATTAAAGAGTGAATAGACCGACACAGAAAGGTGCTTGGAGATTCTGTACACTGAGGTTAAAGCTGTACCTTGTACTTTAGTATTGGCAGGTGTCTTTTTGACTAATATTTCAAGGAGCTTGCCACAGAAGGTTGAAATGATTCTGATCTGTGATTCCTAAAGTTCCTATTAACTCTGACGAATAGTAAAGTACAAGCAGACTGTTGTATTATTTACAGAAGCAGAGCAAGAAGACCAATAATAAAGCACGGACATCTTGGACTACTGCCAAGGTTGAACCTTGAAGCAGCTTCCAATGCATACAGAGTAAATATCGAGCACAAAAGGCCTTTATAATAGAATATACTGTAGACTAGTAGTAGTCGTGGCTTTCCTTGTCCCACTGTGCAAGCACTTCACTTGTTGGAGCATGTAAAAAAAAAAAAAAAAAAAAAAAAAAAGATGAGTTAACGCTATCCATTTACGATGCATTTGAGCAAGAATGGACAAAGAGGATCTTCAAAGAACATCGAAATGTAGGGTCTGTAGCCTTGACCCCAAAAGCTACAGGTTGATCATTACTATATTGTTGTCCAGTCTTTAAACACTCGTCACACTTTATAATAGTTGTTTATATTTTTATTGCTTACCAGAAAGGCTCAATGATCTTTTGTTACTGATGAATTTATAATGTATAGCACTGAACCTTTCATATATTTGTCCTAAAATGTAATTATACATTTTTTTTTAAATGTATTAATATTTTTTAATTGAGTGTAAATAGTTTTTGGGAAAGCAGAGTGTTGTCTTCACAGGGCAAAAAAAGCATAAACATGTTGGTAAGGGGGGCAATTGCGTCTGATAACAGTCTGCTCTTTAATGGTATTGCTGAAAACACCCACAGGTTCCTTTTTATCTGGCATATCCTTACCTTTTCCTGGTTTTTAATCAGCAAAATCCTCCTGCTTATTCCTTGCTGTTTTTCTTTAACTCAGGCATGACTAAGATGGCAGGAAACTTTGGTTTAAATTGCATCGCTCATGTTTCAGAGAATTGTGGTCTCTTTTTCAAGAATATGCAAGTCGCCTATCCAGTGCCACAGTGGGTTAGTTATTTAAAAAGTGGTAGCTGTCTACAGTAGAAGTGTTGAACATAGGTCGAGCAAGGTTCAATACATGCCAAATCTTCAGGATCCCAGCCCAATGTAAATTTGCAAACAATTACTTTAAATAGAACTTACATATTTATTGTTTGTATTAAAATGTTGCAAAGATCTAACCATGCCGTGTCTATTTTGGACGCCACTCACAGTTTCACTCCTTGGAAATCACCCCTATAGCAGAAGACTTCGGCAAGTATAGGAAAAGACACTTAATATTATAAATATACGGTGATTTACGTAAAAGCAGTGCACCAGACTTCTATATCTCTACAACACATGCCTTTATTAAAAGTAGGGATCCGAGTTTCATGCTATTGTTTTTTTGACATTTCCGACTGTATTTATCCAGGTTTATTGTGTGTTCAAAAAAGTAAGTTTAAGCTAGTAAAGTTCGGCACTTACCTTACTAAGAAACTTCTATTCGGACTTGAATGCCTTTGACTTTTACTGCCATGTAAGTAATACAAAAATGCTCTCCTGAATACATTAGCTTTGCTATACACACACCAATTGATACGTACACTTACTTAAGTTCCATTAAGGAAATGTGCCCTGTCCCCTCACCCAACCCCCTTTTTAGGTCGAGCCTGGGCAGCGCATGCGCTGCTGCAATGCAAGCAGTAGGGGAGTTTGGCTCTGAAGCCCCGCTCACTCTCTTCCCATATTTTTAATTGGCTTGTGTCATTGTCCTTCGTAAACACAGGCTTCCGAGTCGTTATTAGGCTTGTTAGTCCCTCCTTGGTACCGCCTTGTCTGCATTTGTTACCTCCCATAACGACTGGACCTTTTACTGGTGTTGTTGCATAGTCTTCTATGTAAGTTAGTGAGCACTATTTAATGCTCTTCCCCTATTCCTTCCACGACATCACAGCACCCGCCCGCTTTTATTTGAATGGTAATGTTTTTATTCAAATTACAGAGCGATTTGCTTTAACTATAGCGGCTGCGCTTATTTAATTATTTGATATACTGCGTGGTCTGCTTTCACTTTAGCGGCCACGTTTATTTAATTACCAGCGCGGTCACTTTCACTTTAGCGGCCGCACTACAGAAGCTTTTGAAATAATTTTTTTTTTAATCACTTTGGGAGAAAGCACCATATGTGCTTTCACTTTAATGTTGGACGCACCGCTTTGTTTAGACGCTGCTCACTGTAACCTGAATATGCGAGCAGCGTCTAAAACCAGCATTGGCATAGCATATAGGTCTCGCTTTTGGGACCTTATAAGTGATTAGCCATGCAACATGTGATGTTGTTTAATGAAGGATATTGTGGTGGATAACTAAACACTTATAATGTCCTAAAGGCGAGACTTATTGGCTATGCATTGTGGGGGCCTTATAAGTGTTTAGGTAGAGCTATTGACTTTGCCAATGTTTCTAAGCTGTGCTGTAAAGAAGTGTGGCTGCTGTGCAGCATGCTGAGAAGTTGTAATTAAAAAGTGTAAGAAGCACTGAGTGACGCTGTGGCGGCGCAGAGTGACGCTGTGGCGGCGCCGAGCGACGCTGTGGCGGCCCCGAGCGACGCTGTGGCGGCCCCGAGCGACGCTGTGGCGGCCCCGAGCGACGCTGTGGCGGCCCGAGCGACGCTGTGGCGGCCCCGAGCGACGCTGTGGCGGCGCCGAGCGACGCTGTGGCGGCGCCGAGCGACGCTGTGGCGGCGCCGAGCGACGCTGTGGCGGCGCGGAGCGATGCTGTGGTGGCGCGGAGCGATGCTGTGGTGGCGCGGAGCGATGCTGTGGTGGCGCGGAGCGATGCTGTGGTGGTGCCGAGTGATGCTGTGGTGGTGCCGAGTGATGCTGTGGTGGTGCCGAGTGATGCTGTGGTGGTGCCGAGTGATGCTGTGGTGGTGCCGAGTGATGCTGTGGTGGTGCCGAGTGATGCTGTGGTGGTGCCGAGTGATGCTGTGGTGGTGCCGAGTGATGCTGTGGTGGTGCCGAGTGATGCTGTGGTGGTGCTGAGTGATGGTGTGGTAGCGAATAGTGATGCTGTGGTGGTACTGAGTGATGCTGTGGTGATGCTAAGTGATGCTGTGGTGTTTCCGAGTGAGAGAGAGAGTGAAGATATAATGCCCAATTAGAGAGGGTGGAGAGAGAGAGAGAAAGAGATAGAAAGGGTGTACAGAGAATAAAGGGTGGAGCGAGAGAGGAGAGAGAGAATTAGAGAGGGTGGAGAGACAGAAAGAGAGAGAAAGGGTGTACAGAGAATAAAGGGTGGCGCGAGAGAGGAGAGAAAGAGAATTAGAGAGGGTGGAGAGAGAGAAAGAGAGAAAGGGTGTACAGAGAATAAAGGGGTGGAGCGAGAGAGGAGAGAGAGAATTAGAGAGGGTGGAGAGAGAGAAAGGGTGTACAGAGAATAAAGGGTAGAGCGAGAGAGGAGAGAGAGAATTAGAGAGGGTGGACTGAGAAAGAGAGAAAGGGTGTACAGAGAATAAAGGGTGGAGCGAGAGGAGAGAGAGAGAATTAGAGAGGGTGGTGAGAGAGAAAGAGAGAAAGGGTGTACAGAGAATAAAGGGTGAAGCGGGATAGAGAGAGAAAGAAGGAGAGAGAGAGAAAGAAGGGGAGAGAGAGTAAATGAAGGGGTTTGAAAGAGAAACAGATAAAGGGGTGAGAGAATGAGGCTAAAAAAGAGAGAGTAGAGTCAATTAAGTAGAGAGATAATTAGAGAGGGGAGAGAGAGAGAGAGAGACAATAAGAGTGGGGGTGTGGAGTTTAAATAGAGTTTAGAAGTGACACGTAAAAAGTAACATAAAATATTGCTTTGTGCTGTGCGCGAATAAATAAAAAACAAAAAAACAGAGTGAAAAAAATACTGTTAATTAGGCTGCGAATAAAGGGTGGCGCGAGAGAGGAGAGAAAGAATTAGAGAGGGTGGAGAGAGAGAAAGGGTGTACAGAGAATAAAGGGGTGGAGCGAGAGAGGAGAGAAAGAATTAGAGAGGGTGGAGAGAGAGAGAAAGAGAGAGAAAGGGTGTACAGAGAATAAAGGGTGGCGCGAGAGAGGAGAGAAAGAATTAGAGAGGGTGGAGAGAGAGAAAGGGTGTACAGAGAATAAAGGGTAGAGCGAGAGAGGAGAGAGAATTAGAGAGGGTGGACTGAGAGAAAGAGAGAGAAAGGGTGTACAGAGAATAAAGGGTGGAGCGAGAGAGGAGAGAGAGAATTAGAGAGGGTGGTGAGAAAGAGAGAAAGGGTGTACAGAGAATAAAGGGTGGAGCAGGATAGAGAGAGAGAGGAAGGGGAGAGAGAGTAAATGAAGGGGTTTGAAAGAGAAACAGATAAAGGGGTGAGAGAATGAGGCTAAAAAAGAGAGAGTAGAGTTAATTAAGTAGAGAGATAATTAGAGAGGGGAGAGAGAAGGAGAGAGACAATAAGAGAGTGGGGGGTGTGGAGTTTAAATAGAGTTTAGAAGTGACGCATAAAAAGTAACATAAAATATTGCTTTGTGCTGTGCGCGAATAAATAAAAAACAAAAAAACAGAGTGAGACAAAAATACTGTTAATTAGGCTGCGACTCCTAATATAAGACAAATAGCGATATAAGGTGTAATCAAGCACTGGGGAAAGTGGAACTTCGGATAATTATTACCAGATGCTAATACACGTCCCTATCATGGGGAAATAAAAACAAAGCGCAAGCTAAAAGTGGGAGAAAAAAAAGTAAAAATGGCAAGTTAAACCGAGATAATTGTTTCGGGAAACACGAAGCACAAGTTGAACTCGGGAAAGTGGCACTCGGGATATGCACGTCCCTATCATGGGGAAATAAAAACAAAGCGCAACATAAAAGGGGGAAAAAAGTAGAAATCACACAAGTTGAACTCGGGAAACACGAAGCACAAGTTTAACTCGGGAAAGTGGCACTCGGGATAATTATTACCAGATGCTAATACACGTCCCTATCACGGGGAAACAAAAACAAAGCGCAAGATAAAATTGTAAAAAAAAAAAAAAGTAGAAATGGCACAGGTTGACCTGGGATAATTGTTACCAGATGCACATGCAGGTCACGTCAGCTCACCGTAAACTAAAAAAACAAAAAAACAAGCGCGCACGACGGCAAAAGTGAAAGCAGGCTGGCGAGTGGTGCGCGATGTGCGCGCACCATGACGAGAGAGGAAAGCCAGATGGCGCCTCTGCTCGTCATTGTGCGCGTAACCGCACACTCTATGCCAGCCAAAAAGCTGTGGTCGGCTTTTTAAAGCCCACACACTAAATGTCTCGCCAGAGCAACGCATGCGCTGGCTCAGGCGAGACCTAAAAAGGGCCGTGGCCAACATTAAAGTGCTTTTGCATTTGCGAGAGTTTGAGCTCTTGGCATTAAAAATAACAATGCCTTTTATATATGTGTTGCTTTTAAAAACACATTAATAAAAGGCATTGCCATTTACAATGCCAATAGCTTAAATGCTCGCAAATGCGAGACCTATTGCATTGAAAATGCTTGTTTTTAGAGGAATCAAAAATGTACAATGAAACAAGAAGGCTCATTGAAGCAAGATTTGTATCCCACAATAACATCCTCACAGATCTACACACTAATGATTTTACTTGTTTAAGTGCGATATTGACTGCTTGGTTTGGGTGCTACTGGTCAGAAATTAGGTCACACAACAGCAAAATTGAGATTGAGGCATTTATTAGGTGAGCCGGGCAGGAGGTAAGCGACCTGCAGCACCTCAAGTTCCTCACAATTGAATTCCCTTTAGAACCAACGGCACACCATGGGTCCGCTTTCCATGGAAATTTTATGTGCTAAACCCAACACCTCCTTTCCCTTTCAACAATAAAAATTAAACAGAAACAATGAAGAAAACAAGAAAACATACTTACTGCAAGGCTGAGAGAACAGAGAAAACAAGTAGTTGACAAAGGAAGTAAGGCAAACACCTGGAAACAATTGAACATGTAGGATGAGGAAACCCTGCATAATGTGAAGTTTGTAAACTACTACCATAATTGGCCATACCCATGCAATCAGACACTACGTCAATCTTATCACCTGGAACAAGTGCCAACATGTCTTTATTCCAGACATGACCATCACTGGTACACATGGCTTGAGACACTACACATACAACATGCACTGGAGAAGAGTATCTAGATTTTCCATCAGACTTCAACTACAATTTCTAACCGGGAAGGATCAATCATGTCTTGACCCATCCAATTCCTGTTTCATTTAGACCCCGGTACTTGTCCCCCATAGCAGCATAAAAGGTGTGATGCCAGCTGTCACACTTGGCGTTGATCGAATAACCCATGTACCTGACCGCATGCCTCCAGTTCATTTTGTTGAAAAAAGCAAGCTGCAATTGATCGGTTAGTGTGCGGTTGAAACGTTCCACTAACCCATTACTCCTGTGATGATATAATGAACTCAGATATGTTTTATACATGCTTTATACCATATTCAGATAAGAACCTACACATTTCGTCAGAAACCAATTGTGTCCTACTGTCTATCACCAATTTGTTGGGAAAACCCTTGTTTCCAAACACTGCTTGTAAAAATTCTCTAATAGTATGTGCTTCTATATTATTAACAAAAGCAACGTGAGGCCACTTAGACATGTAGCTGATCAACACCAAAGCATACTTGTATACCACACCAGGCACTTTGAATAGGTCGGCAATGTAAAATCAGGACACATTTTTCACAATTGCACACAAAACACTCCACATGCTTGTTGATCCCTGGTCACCAAAAATCTGCTCTCAATCTCCGCTTCACTGCTCAAATTCCCATATGCCCTTCGTTGGCCATCTCCAACACTCTTTTCCTCAAAACACTCGGTATTACCAATAGTTCGATTCGCCATACCAAACATTCTTCACATATCAATTCATCTGCTACTTGAAAGTAGGGACCAAATTCCATACCCACATTTATAGTGCCTGGCCAATTACCACTAACCCCACTCTTCACCCGAGACAAAACAGTATCATGTTCAAGAACATCCCTCCATTCTTGCTCAGATATTGCACCACTCGTCATGGCAAGCACTTGATACTTGTTAGACAACTATTTTATCCTCCATTTTACACTCATCTACATTATTCAATGGTATTCTGGAGAGGTGATCTGCCACCACATTATTTTGCCTGTCACATACTCCACAAATTAATGGTACTCTTACAAACAGCATTGCCATCTGGCAACTCCTGGAGTTGCTCTACCAGCACCTTTGGTACTGAATAAATCCGCTAAAGGTTTGTGGTCAGTGCATAGTACTAATGTAAAACCGCAGACAAATGTTCTTAAATGCCAAGTACCCTACCACAAAACCATTACTTCCTTCCCAATGATGGAATAGGCTCATCTTGACCTATGTAATGCTCGACAGGCAAACACAATCGCTTCTTTTCAGCTATCTTTACTTGTCTGTAACACAGCTCTCAGCCCATCATTACTGGCATCTGTCATGATGATATTGTGATTAGAAGGGTCAAAAGGTTTTTAAGGCAGTGCTCCAAAAATATCTGACTTTATCGTATCCACGGCACACTGGCACCCTTCACTCCTAACCTACAGGCTCCTCTTTTTAAATACATCTCTTAAGGGTGCATTTATTCCATGAAATTTGGACTAATATTCCACTAAACCCAAATATGACTTAAGGTGCTCCTTATTCTTGTGATACAGGGCTTCTTTGATGGCATTCAAGAACTTTGGTTCAACATGACTGACACTAATATGGTGTCCAAAATAATCCAACCCGCTTGCTTCAAATGTACACTTTAACATTAAATGTCTTTCTATCAACATAGTTATTAGCTTTGTTAGATGCCTTTCGTGTTCGTTCATATTACCACCGAACACCAAAATATCATCTTGGAACTATAGCACACCTCTGTGACCCTGAAGCATCAACCTCATGAGCCTTTAAAAGACTGATGAGTCTAACGCCAACCCTTCAATAGGCACAGCATCTCGTTTATATTTGATAAAGGACTGCAAACTACTCAGATATTGTGATTCAGGTCATAGAACTTCAAAGTGCAGTCACTTTTGTAAGCTAGAACTATCGGAGACAACCATTATGAACATTCAATAGGTTCAATAATATGAAAATCACACAGTTGGTTAAATTCGTTCAGCAGTTCACCCCTCTGACGAACCATTTTAGGCTGAAATCTGTGTAATTTGCCTATATTTTCATTTAAAATCTTGAGAAAACTCCTGCTCAACACTCATTGGTCGATGACACACTCATGTAGTTCTCACATTTCACACTGAGTAAACAAGATTTAGATACAACTCGAACAGGATGATTAGGGTCTAGAATTATACCAAAATCTCCTCGGTGATCTGAATCCAGTAAATTCAACCCATACATATATTAGAGTTGTAGTACTTTCGTTCTCAAATTCCAACTGTCCATCAAATTTAGATACAACTTTGACTTTAGCCCTATCATATGCAAAGATCTTCACCGAGGATGCTCTCAAATCGAAAGGCTGAAATTTCTTGAACACATCTGACCCAATTATAGCAAAATGCAACCCAGAATCAGCCATTCAGATGCACATCACACTTTGGAGGTTTTTTCTTAATGTTAAGCACACATCTCCTGCCAACATTGCTCTCAACAATATAGACATCAGAATCATTACTCTGAGCACCAACATTCATTACACGGAGTACAATATTACTCGTCACCACTACTGTCCTCCTCCTCCATATTGCATAATACTTGCAGGTCCGTCACATGCGACAAACTCTGGCAAAATGGCATTTCTTGGTGCATTTAAAAAAAGTTATTTACTACCACACCTAAAGCGCACTAAAACTTTTTTCCCACACAAATTGTCTTTTTTCTAATCTTGTTTGCACTCAGATTTCGTACTTAGTGTCTTTAGTTGGATTCCTCCATTGAAGAATAATATTCTCATTGCACTGCACTTTGTCAGTATGAGAAGGCAATCCCTTAAAATAAGCATAGTGTTTGGCAATGGTGATAGCAGTCTCCAAATAAGGGTTGTCAGTGGCAAGCAACCATGCCTGGATGTTCCTGTTGGATGTACTTTCAATTAGCTGATCACGGATGATCTCACCATGCAGGTCACAATAATTACAGGCGATAGTTAAAGCTCGTAAAGCTGAAACAAAATCATCAATAGATTCTTTTGGTTGTTGAGATCTGTGCAAGAATTTGTATCATTCTAGTACCATATTCCCTCTAAGTGAAACATGTTTTACAAGTGCCTGGAAGACTGCAGCATACTTGTCTACGCTATACGTTGAAGTTTGTTCTCCAGCTTCCTCTTGATTAGAGGGAATTTTTACTTCTATCAACAGTAATACTTTTAAAATAGATCTGCCTTCAGGACTAAAGTTAAGCACCAATAACGTTTTTTTTATTTGAGGATGTGTCACCATCCATGACATCAAAGTAAGCCTCAAAAACATCCTTCCAATAGGATCATTCTAGGGATGGTTTGTCAAGCACTGGCAAAAATGGTTGAGGGGGTGATATGCCTTCCATGGAAGATTTAAGAGGGTACAGTGATGCATTTTCAATTTCAAACCAACAATTACAAACATGCAATAGAAACACTCTAAATTATGGAAGGTGTTTATTTTATCAAACATCTCATATTATTAACCTTGGGGTTTCCCAATAGTTCGCTGTAATATGGAAGGGATTGAATCAAAATGGGAAACTGATTCTCCTGAGTTTCTCATCAATTTTGATATGAGGTTGAAGCCTATTTAAGGAAATTAGTTGCTATACCCACTAGATAAGTCTATTCAACATACTTTCTTCTCTTCATCAAAAATCAAAGGGTCATACTTTGGAGGGTATGCAAATATGGGTCACAGTAAATTATAAGAGCTAGATTTAGAATTTACAATCTAGGCGAACACTTTCCGAAGCGCTTCAAACATATATTTCAAACACTCAGATCGGTCTATTTTATTTATTTGCAGTTTTTCTGCAGTATGAACGATATTCCGCCACAATATCCACTTACAAATATCACACTACCATAATATTGTGGCAAAAATATAGAGGACCAAAATGTCAGCAAGGCAAGCATACATAGGAAAGTATAGGTTACTTCAGTTAGCCTCACACATATGTCCCTTGATGATAAGATATGTAGATGCACAGTTAAGAATAGTGAAAGGATAATGTTACTTACCCAGTAAGCATCTGTTCTTGGCATATAAAGCTGTAGATTCACATGCTTTGCATACTCCTGCCATCTAGTGTTGGGTCCGGATGTTTGCAAGTTGTTTTTCTTCGAAGAAGTCTTTCCAGTCACGAGGTAGGTGACTCATCCTTTCGGTGATAGTGCGCATGGGCATCGACTTCATGGTTAGATTGTTTTCCCGCAGAGGGTGAGAATGGAATTAGTAAAGGTAGAATAGAGATATCCATGCGTATGTATTCAAAGTAAGAAAACTGCAACAGATATAGGTACCCGGGGAGGCGGGTGGGCGCATGTGAATCTACAGCTCTACATGCCAAGAACAGATGCTTACTGGGTAAGTAACATTATCTGTTCGAGGCATGTGAGCTGTAGATCACATGCTTTGCATAGACTATACAGCAGTAAACTCCCAAAGCGGTGGCTAACCTGTAGCTGTTGCAGTTGTTTGAAAAAGTGTTTTAAGTACTGCCTGGCCTACATTAGCTTGTTGCCTCGCTAACACATCTACACATTAGTGTTTGGTGAATGTGTGCGGTGTAGACCATGTGGCTGCCTTACAGATATCTGCTAGGGGAATATTCCCTAAGAACGCCATAGTAGCCCCTATTTTGCGGGTGGAATGCGCTCTAGGGGGTATTGTCAAGGTTCTTTTTGCTTTCACATAACATGTTTGGATACATTTCACGAGCCATCTTGCACTGCCTGATTTAGAAATGGGATTGCCTTTGTGTGGTGGCGAAAAAGCAACAAAGCTGTTTTTTCTTACGAAAATCTTTTGTTCTTTCCACATAATATAGTAGAGCTCTTCTAACATCTAGTGTATGTAGAGCTCCTTCTGCTACAGATTCAGGTTGAGGAAAGAACACGGGTAACAACTGATTGATTGATGTGAAAAGCAGAAACCACTTTCGGAAGAAATTTAGGATTGGTTCGAAGAACCACTTTGTCTTTGTGAAGTTGAAAGAAAGGCTCATGTACAGTTAGTATCTGGAGTTCACCAACTCTCCTTAAGGAAGTGATTGTAATAAGAAAAACAACCTTCCATGAGAGAAATTGTAGTTGACACGTGCATTGGTTCAAGAGGTGGACCCATTAGCCTCGTAAGGACTATGTTTAAGTTCCATACTGGTGCAGGTGGAGCTCCTAGTGGTACTACTCTTTTTAGTCCTTCCATAAAGGCTTTAATCACTGGTACTCTGAATAGAGATAAGTGTTGTCTGTTTTGTAAGTATTCAGCAGCTACTGCTGCTAAACGCAATCGAATGGATGTGTAGGCTAATCCAGATTGCTGTAAGTGTAAGAGATAACAGATGATGTTTTGCACTGAAGCATCAAGGGGATTGGTATTGTTACTGTATATAACAAATCGTTTCCACTTCGCTGTATAACATGCCCTTGTAGTAGGTTTCCTAGCCTCCTTTAGGATATTCATACAGTCTGGTGGTAATTGTAAATAACCAAACTATGACTTCAGGAGCAAATCGCTAGGTTGAGTTCCTTGGGATTTGGATGCCTGATTTCTCCATGGCTCTGATTGAGGAGACTGAAGTTGAGATGCAGCTTTTGGTGTGGAACTACTGAGAGCTTTAGCAGTGTGGTGAACAAAGGTTGACATGCCCATGTGGGAGCTATGAGAATGAGCTTGAGGGATGATTGCCTGAGCTTCCGAACTATCAGCGAAATTAGCGCCGAGCCCTGGGGAACCCCCTGCTTGATGGAATGGGCGAGAGAGAGGAAGGGGGGGGCAGAGACCTGGAAAGCTCTATCAGATAAGAAGGACCGGAACCAATCCAGTGCCAGACCGACTACCTCCGCCTCATTTAGGCGACGCAGGAGGATCTGATGGGAGACCGTGTCAAACGCGGCGCTGAGATCGAGCAGTATCAGAGCCGCAGTTTGTCCCTCATCCAGAATGGTCCGCAGATGTTCACTCACTGCTAAAAGCGCCGTCTCTGTACTGTGACCGGGACGGAAACCATTCTGGGAGCGGTCTAAGGTACCGCTGTTGTTCAAAAAGCCCAAAAGCACTTTATTGGTGTGGGCCTGAGCAATTTTAGCGACCCAAGGCAGGAGAGAAATAGGTCGAAAATTTTCCGGCTTAGTAGGGTCCAATGAGGGTTTTTCAGCAAGGGGACTACCCTTGCTTGCTTCCATGACGAAGGCACCACCGCCGTGGTGAAAGAAGAATTGATCATCCGACATAAGGGCGTGAGAAGTATCGGTAAGCAGTCTCTAAATTGGGCAGGCCTCATGGGATCCAGAGGGGAACCCGATTTGACCTTCGTGCTCAATGTAAGAAGCTCGTCCTGAGAGATAGGGGGTATTGCTGCCAAGATAGTAGTAGGAGGAGAAGCTAATGGAACCACGAGGTCCATGGGGCATATGGGGAAGGATTTATAGATGGCTTCTACCTTCTGAACAAAGAAGGTGGCCAGATCCTCGCATTGCTGCCCGGAAGTGATCGTCGAGGTGGGGTGATCTTTTCTGTTTTTAAAGTCGTTGAGTATTTTAAAGATACTTTTCACAGGGTTTTTGCTGGACTTGATCTCGTTAGTGAGGTAGGCTGCTCGTGCCAGATGTTTGGCCTTGTGGTATTGTTTAATCTCGTCCTGGTACAACTTTTTAGCCGCCAGGTCGTATTCCTTTCTCCAGGCCCGTTCTAGCTTTTTGCATGTGCTACGCAAGGCGGCTAGAGAGTCATTGTACCAGGGATTGGAGCTCGAACAGCGACCTTTGGACCATTTAGCAGGAATAAGAATGTCTAATGCCTGTAGTATCCAGTCACAGAGTGCTTTATACGATTGCTCTGGGTCAGTGTCTAAGATAGGGGGACAGAATGCCAGGCAGGCAAATAGGTCCTCTCGTTTGAGTTTATGCCAGCAACGTCTGAAGGTGACCTGGAGGTCAGCTCTGGGCAATGGCTCGGAAAGCGGGAGGGAGATGGAGACTAGGAGGTGATCGGACCAGCACACCGGGCTAGGTGTTTTGAACGTAAGAGAAGAGATGTTAGAAAAACCTGGGTCAAGTAAATGCCCAGCAGTGTGGGTAGGGCCCACCACCAGCTGTCTTAATTGACAGGCAGCAAAGTCAGCGAGCAAGGTGCTGATGATCGGAGGGACGGTCGAAGTGTATGTTTAGGTCACCAATGAGACTGAAAATCGCACCTGTCAGCGCCAGGGAACTCACGGCCTCAATAATGGCGGATTTAAATTCCGAGATTGGTCCAGGGGGCCGGTAGACTAATAGACCGGTGATAGAAGAGTGTGCACTAAAGGAGATTACAAAACGAGCGCATTCGCACCCGGCTACATCCTCCTTAACAAATGTACAGTGGAAGCGGGACTTAAAGATAACAGATATAACCTGTTCCACCTGCAATCCCTTTACAGTGGCTTAGGGTGCACCCAGGTAAAGCGAATTGCCGTAATCCAAGCGAGCAGGGATAAGCACCTTGATTACCAGTCATTTTGTAATGGGAGGAAGAGGGAGGATTTTGCACAACATTCTTAACATGCCGTAACAGATGGTGGCAGGTTTAACGGCATGGGGGTTCGAAATTAAGGGATTTGTCCAGCCACTTTTCCTAGGCTCTTTATAGCTGATTCCGGGAGAAGTAGAAGACCAGTTGCGTGTCATCTGCATAAGATATTAATGAAATCCCAAAGGGGAGGACGATATCAGCCAACGGTCTTGTATATAAATTAAAAAGAGTAGGGCTCAACGCGGAGCCATGGGGTCCTCCACATTTAAGAGGAAAAGTGTCCGAAAAACAGGCCCCCTCAAAAATCTGAAAGGTCCTTTCTACTAGGAAGGACTTGAGCCAGGTTAAGGCTGATCCGGCAATTCCAACTCTCTGCAAGAATGTTATGATTTACGGTATCACAGCTAGGAGAGCCGTCTCTGTGCTGCAGTAAGGTTGGAAGCCAGTCTGTGTGGCTTGCAGTGTCTCATGTTTTTCCTGAGAATACAGAGAGCGCCGAGTTGGCATTACTTTCAAGTATTTTGCTTAGTCTGGAGAGAAGAGATATTGGGCGGTAGTTTGCAAGATCAAGTAGATCCAAATTAGGCTTTTTCAGAAGTGCCTTGACCATGATGTGTTTCTATGCCACCGGGACAGTGCCCGTTGGTAAGGAAAGATTCACTATTTCAAGCAGGATGGGAAGAGTCACCTCAGCTCCATCAGCCCTACTCCCTCTCCGTGCCAACCAACTGTTTCGTTGGGGTGGGGAGGGTTGGAGGGGGAAGAGGGGAGTCCTCTCAGTGTAAAGGAACCCCCTCTCGGGCTCTGCCCTCCAGGTGCCTCCAACGCTCTCACCACCCGCCTCAGGTCGATTGCCCCCTTCTGTTCTACTCAGGCAGAGCGGCAGGAGCCAAGGGCGCTACTTTTTTCTCTGAGGTATTAGGCCACACTTCCCTTTCCTTTGAACTTAAAGATAGCAGCCAGGTTCGTTATGCACCGCCCCTTACCTAGGGGCACAGAGGAGAGTGTTCCTGGGCCCTCACCCCAGGTTGTAGGGGGCCGCCGCGCTAGCAGCGAACTTCAGGGGCCCGTGCCACTCAGATCCATTTTGAGCCTCACCACGAGCCTGGCGGAACACGGTACCATCTGTTCTTCCCTCAACGCACCCCCTTGGTTGTCTTCTCCGCTGCCCTGTATCTCTCAAGCTCGGCAGTCAGCAATCACCAAACACGGCCGGGCGCTTCTACACTCTCGCTACCGGTCCCTCATGCAGGGCCATTCATACTCCCAGGCTTGTTGTCCATGCACCTGCAGGGTCCTCGGGTGCAGCACACCAGATGGCCTCCAACTATGGCCCCTCACTCGCCGCTCACCAGCAATCCCCGGCTGCCATCTTAGCAACACTGCCACCAGCCTCCAAGCTTGGCCCAAGTCACTGCACCGGGCCATATAACAACGTTTCCTTGCCCATGTGCTACTTCAGGGGTCAACTTAATGCCGCTCCCTTGGCACTTATGGCAGTCAGGATTCTACTGGACGAAGTCCACCGGCTGGGAGCTCAGTTTTCAGCACCTTACTCCATCTCTGCTTGACCACACACCCCCAACAGCCATGAAGGTTCCCAGCGCTACCACCCTGTTGGACCTTTATGACAAATTCCTCTCTGAATCTAATCCAAGGTTTAGAAAAGGAATAAGCCAGGCATGATTTGCATTTTTTAGAATGGCTTTACAGCGACAAGCACCCAAAAACAATTTTCACTGTAGGAAGGCTGGCTGGTTTACAGAGAAACCAACACAAAGAAAATAGTGCCAATTTTCATCCCTACAGTTAACTTTTAATTTCTACATCTTCTACTTTTAAATACCATGCACCCTACTTTGTGGTCTGCAAAGCCTACATAGGGGTGACTTATTAATATTTAAAAGAAAGGTTTTTAACTGTTAGACTACTCAGGGTAGGCTGAAGCCATGTTTACACTGCCACCTTAGAGGATTGCAAAACAGGTGGAATTTAACTTCCAAGCCCTGGGCAAAATTTAAAGACCATATACTTGAGATGTATAGTAAAGTTGAATATACCAATCAGGAATATGCCAACTCAACTATGTTTAAAGGAGGATTATAGGCACTTTACTACTGGTTAGCAGGGGTAAAGTGCACAAAGTTCTAAACCCAGCAAAACAGGTAGGCATAAATCTGGGGGTAGATCAATCACACAAATTGTCATTTCTTACAGTGGGAATTACATTTCTGTTGTCTTTTATTCCACAGAGGCCACGGCATATTTGCCTCTCGAGCCCTTTTCCACTAAACATACAGAGGATGCTAGAATGGATAATAGGAAACCGTGTTTGCCCAGCTGAAGGCCGGATAACACTCTGGGGCGAATGGAGGGGCCGAAATATGTTGGCACAGGGATGAATCAGGCATTGTGTCTCAGTTTCATCCATGAAAAATAGTTTTTACCCTACACAGTGTGCTCTGGGAATAAAGGAAACCCGTTAGGGTTTACACTGAGAAAATCTTAACTGATATTACGAGGTTGAAACCACCTTGATGGTACTATCCTATCAAGAAGGAAAGGATTAGCCAATGATGAAGCACTCCACAAGGAGGCAGGTGAATCCTTTGTCTAATATTTTGAATATGGCTCCAACTTGGCCCAGTTATATCCCCCAAGAAGTGTAAGGGTGTATCTAACTACCACACTGTTTGTGTGCTGGGCTTACAGCATGCAGGACGTATGTTAGAGTGATAGTTTCTGCCTCTCCCTGATGTGATAAACTGACCCACAGAGAAACACTGGGAAGCAAGATTGAATACTAAATCTGCAATCTTAGGTCAGGAAGCAGCTACAAAAATGAACTATTTTCTTTTAATACTTATTAAACACCATACTCAAAGCTGGTCAGAAGCCTGAAAATTTGCATGCATGAAGAAGAAACTTATTTCACAAACTCTGCACACACAATACACAAGTCTACAGCACAGCACACAATGCTATTTATGGGAGGCTTCCCTCGCGTTTGAACCATGCAATGTGGTACATGCACGACGCAAACCTCGAATTGAGATTTATGAAGCGACGGAAAGCCACGTTGCATGCCCCCGAGTGGCTTATAAATATGGAGCAGCGAAAAGCAGCGCAAATTGCAGTGTTGCGCTACTCTGTCATGGGTAGGAGTTGCAGTGGGTGTCTCCAAGTAACTCCCATAGATTTTGACGCATTCCCAGATTTACAAGGACTGGGAATGCGCCAAAATCTTATGCCTTCCCAGGAGAGTCGCAACGAGGAGAAATATCTTTATTTCTCCTCATTTGTTCCTCTTTCTATGTTGCTGCATTCTTAGTAATTATTCTCTTAGCATGCAGGTATTGGGAGATACAAGTCACACGTTCGCATGAACTGCTCATTGTCTTCCATTCAAACAGGATGGTTGTGAGAACCCAGCCAACTTGCCAATCAAATATTGTATCAGATGTCTATGTATTTCAGGCTATTTCTCAGCCCGAATTCTCTTAAAAACCCTTGCTCTCCAGTGGAAAGATTATTACAAACAATGGATGTTAGGAGAGTTGTTTGGTTATACTAAGGTCATGAAAAAACACAAATCAGCCATTTGTTAATGCTGGTCTCATTCAAACAGGTTTATCTGTACACCTACACAACTGAATTCCAGATGAAATGTGTCTTGCATAGCTTTATGTTATCAGAAGGAAACTCATCTTTACCTCAAACTCAGACAACCTTGCACATAGCAGAAGGCATATACTTGAGGTCTGTAACTTAGAGGCCGCATATATGTTTACAGGACAGCATTGCTGGGCAGATACCGGAGTCGGCCAACCTGATTTGAGGAACCATTTGGTAAAAGTTATTCCTACTTTGTTATATGTTCTAAACTGTTGCCTCCTCCTTCACATTTTAGAGGTCATGGTTTTGCTACTCTGTTATGAGTGTTTATGACCATCAACGAAAATCCTGGAGGGAAAAACAAAAATCATACTAGTGCTATTCCAAGTTATCCCTTGTGGGAATTTCATAAACGCACAATCATTCCAAGCTTCAGGGTCGGGATGGTAAATCATATAAAGCTGGGTTCATTATTGCCTGTAAAAATGAACTGAAGAAACAGCCAATGCAAGGCATATTAGATCTACTGGCTATTATTAATGGTGCTAATGGGCTGGTGCTGATCTGTCTCCATTTTCCTCTTAGTGGGTCAAAACGTTTTTATTGGTATTTTATGCAAATACAGTAACAATTAACTCAAAATAGTTAACATTTCTTACTCCCAAACATGGCTCCCCTTCCCTTCTCCCCCACCCAAACACATCAACAAAGAAATGCAGTCAGTAACCACATCGCCAGCAAACTGCAAGGTAGTTTGCAACTTCCTCCTTTCCCAATTTGTGTTACTTCCCAAGTCTGTCCTCTTTCCCATTCCTAGCCTGCTGCTAAGTCATTGACTTCTTCCACAAACAATTGCAACACTCTTTAAGACTATTAAGGTAGACGCAATTATGATCCTCCAAGCCGCTGGGACCCATATTGAATAGGACAGACTGCGGGGCAGGACCCTTGATGGCTGTTTGACTACAGGGCTACCCCATTACTATGTGAGGTCCAGCACGGAGTGGAACCTCTCCCAAATCGGGATGGAGTGATAAATCAAAACACATACAAAACTAAGGAGCAGCTATCTGCCCTTAACATAAATAGTGCAGGGAAATTCCCATACTATTTAATTTCCAGGGGGTTACAGCCTCCGCCCTGAAGAAAGTCCAGCACCCTTCATGGGGCATAAGCGGACTGAAACTTGTTGGCAATAGGGTCTTAGGACCATAATATCCCATACGACCCGACTTCTACTATTTTTTAATATCCCTGTCAGATCCAAGAATAAAGGGAAACTGGGATCTGATAGTGGACTTTTAATCTTTATCCCCCCTGGCCAAAAAATCTTTCTAAGAGCTCCCTGAAACATGGTTGAGCCCACCCTGACTTCTAGGCGTCAGGGTGTCCAGATGATGAAGCATGACACCACTAGGGTGTGTGAGGAAATATAAAACAAAAGGAGGTGCCTCCTTCCCCACCCGCTGGTGGCGAACTACCCGCAGCTTCACATAGGGGCATTCCACCAGTATCAGTTTAGGATCCATTCCTTATAGTCAACCGGTTCTGTCAGTTAAATAAGTAGGGAGTACTTTTTGTGAAACAGTGTTATAACACGGGAGGGTGCACTCCCCTCGTGAGTTCCTCTCAGCCCTTCAAGAAGCGAGAGACCTATCTCACTTCGTTAGTGTAAGAAGCAATTATGATCTACCCTTCTAAAATATTAGAGTACTAGATTCCAGTTAGATCTTTCAAACCATTAGGTGACATATCTTGTGAAATCAATGTACAACCCTTGGAGACTCTGAATTTCCAGTAACAAGCAATCACCATCTTAGCTGCGCTGAAGTGGCATGATTATTGACCAGCTCCCCATGCTGAATTTTTCAAATTGCTGATGCCTCTGGAACTGGGAAGACTTAAGCTGTGCCCTAAGATTTTCTTTTAGTATGTTTGAATCCGTGAACACCCCAACAAAATGTGTGTGAAGAATTCAGTTAATGTCATGTTGTTCAGGTGGGTGGGGAATACTACTGAATCATCACATTAACGCTTGCTATTCTTCCTCCTTGATAACCTACGGATGTGGTCTTCACCACCTAGCCTTACACTTTCACATCACCCTCTTGGTGCTTGCCGGTCATATTTTGTATACATTGGACACCAAACCCTTTGACCACTCATAATTCCGAAGATATCCTTTGAATTTGGTTAGTTGCTTCACTACTTCCACCTCTTCCCTGTAGGTACGGAAGAGGAACTGATGCAATTAGAGATATTGCAACTTACCACATTCCCCTACGTTGAAGTCCTTTCCGCATTCCTCCAATGTTTTGAATTGTCCCTGAGAGCAGTGGTCCATCAATGTTTTGCACCTTTTGCCATTGCTTAAAACTATCTCTTGTAAAAGCCGGGCACAACTGTGGGTTAGCATGTATATGCTTATTGGGAAGGAATGTTGTCAGTTCTCCCCTAGTGGCTACTCTATACCATACCTCTATTGTGTTTTTTTCTGGGTACATTTAAGCATTCGGTCAGGGTCTTCTTCCTAGCCATACTATGTCCCATAGTGATTTTCACATTATTGAACAATCCATAAATACTAAGCGCTTTTCAGTTTCCCTCACGGTGAATTCTGCTATCACTTTTAGATGTGTTGACTAACAGTACTTCAGTAAGTCTGGGCATGCTAGCTAGCATACTTCTCTTTTGGGGCCTTCAGAATTTTACTGCTTACCATTGGTCTACCTCCTCCCTAGATGAAGTGCATTACCCTGCTACATGTCCACTATCCTACTCTCTGGAACAGGCACTGTCAGAGATGAAAAGAGATATAGCAACCTGGGAAGAATATTCATCTTGAGAGCGTCAAGTCGGACCAGTCACAAAATATATAATGGTCATCATCTGTGCAAGTCTTCTACAATTTATTGCTTCAAGAGAGCAGTTCACTATGTACTAGCCTTCTATTCTATGTGGAAGGCTGACACCCGTGTACTTTATCGGTTTGGTCTGCTCCTGATCATAGCAGATGGTGATCGGATTTATGTTGCTATTTTCAAATCCTTACAGCATTAAGTGATTTACTGGATTTGGATTCAGACACTGAGTAGGATATCATCTGTGAAGAGGCAGATCTTCTATTCTGCTACCCCTTAACCACTGAAGTCCACTTGATCCCCCTCTACTATGTCAGGAATCAGCTTATTAATCTATTCAGATAGGAGTTTGGTAAATAACTTAGTATGAGCTTTAAGCAGGGCTAATGGGTAAAAGGATGCACACTTGAATGGTCTTTTCTCTGGTATGGGGATTAGTGTTAAGTCTGCATCTTGCACTTGTGTGCCTCCCTCCTATCCAGTTGAAGAGAGTGGCCATTTCAGGGCCTAGCTGAGGAGAGAACATTATGTAAAACCATGTTGAAATCTCATCTGGACCTGGGCATTTGTGAGGATGAGTTTAAGGGCCAAATTGATGTCAGCTACCGTGATGGGGACCTCTAATGCTTCGATGCAGCCCTGTGGCTGTGTTCGTATTACACTCGCTTGTTTTCAAGCATCAATATCCTCTAGTTTTTCCTGCCCTTTAGTGTAAATGGATGGAAAAAAGGAACTGAATGAGGAAATTGTCTCATGCTACCTTATTGCTCTCTCCCTCCCAGTAATTTAAGGCTCCCAAAATGTGTCTTCATCCATTGGCTTCCAAGTCTCTAAACCAACATAAGGCGCATATGTCACCTTTATAATAAACCATTTGTCCTAGCTTCAACAGTGTTTTTTAACCCGATTTGTGTTGATTATA
The DNA here is from genome assembly GCA_963921515.1 of Calotriton arnoldi. Lineage (NCBI taxonomy): Eukaryota > Metazoa > Chordata > Amphibia > Caudata > Salamandridae > Calotriton > Calotriton arnoldi. The sequence continues at coordinate 1,257,560 of CAWUFW010004898.1, read as the reverse complement.
GAAGACGGCCCCTTTAGGACCGCCAGTTGCCTCTTCTCTGCATGTGACGGTGACGATTTATCTACAATCTCTAATACCCTAATCTCTGAATTAGTCTTATCCAGGGCGAACATCTTCTACCTAGCAGCCTGGGCAAACATAATAATGGACATTCCCCTAACTGTAGATTGGAGTTCATCCCAGCTGATTGACAGCAGTGTGTTCCCAACTTTATTTTCCTTAAAGAAATTTGAAATCCCTGCCTGCAGCTGTCACTCCCTTGTATATCAGGTCTCTAAATAACCTTATATCAAATTTCCAATTCCCTTCTACGTGATCTCTATCTGAGCACGGTCTGAAATGGTAATTTGGAATATGTTTGGTGAAGCCCTGGGACAACAACAAGTTATCTATATGGGAGAATGACATGTGGAAGCGAAACAAATAATCCCTCTCTTGTTTGCCACATGCCCTCCTCTCGTAGCTCCCTGAATCTCCCTTTTAACCTTTGGACACTGCTCCAGCTGTGCTTTGCCCGACACCCCGCCTGTCTCACTCCGGGTCCCATACCATATTTAGATTACATTCCATAATTACCTCACCTGTATTTGGGGAAACTAGATCTTTTAAGACATTTCTTGCCTTGCGATCTAGCCTTGTATTGGAATTATGAGTGTGTTATGGTTCGTATTGTGTTATGGTTGTATTGGGAGTTATGAGTGTGCTATGGTTTGTCTATTCTGCATAATCGGGTACCAACAGACTTCTCTTTTGTATCCACAGTGGATGGTAGTATGACCCATTACGGTTGAGATGGGATTCAGACTAATGACCCTCTCCCCACTATATCCACAAACATGATACACAACTGTTCTAGTCACTTACCATTCTTCCCCAGGCCTATATGCACAGTGACAAGCTCTGCCCAGGCAGGGTTGAAGGCGAATACAGTTGGAAATTGCGTTAGTTAGCGGATCCCTGGAAACGATCCACATTCCACCAAAGGGTTGAGGTGAATCTATGAGGAAGATACCGATATGGTATACAGGATCCTCTATTTGATAAAAGGAGAGCTTTACCACTACGTTCCACCAATAGGTGTACAGAACCCTAACGGAACCCTTGCTGGAATAGGCAGGGAAGAGGAGAGCCCTCTTTTTCAGGTCTCGCACAGGCAGCGCATGCGCTGCCTCTCCGAGGCATCAAGTAATCAGTAATACTAGTGAAACTCCACCCATTGCATTTCTCTTTGTTTTGTTGCTTGCCATTGGTGAAATCTGGCATTGCTTTTCTTACCTCGCTCATTGTTGGCTAGTGGTCCCATCCGTCACTTCCGTTTTCTTCCATTTCTGCAGGAAGCAGCATCGACCAACTACAGTAAACTTACACTGCAGGGCGATATCTTTTGATGTAGGGACTACTTTGTTGTCTTGTAGGTCTCGCATAGGGATCACTGAGAGCCGCGTGGACATCTGCTGCCCCGAGTGCGCTGAGCGCCTGCAGCCCCCACCACGTCCGAGCCGCAGCCCCCGGGCCCTCCGTTACTGCCCTGTCTCGCACTTTAATTGTATGTATTTGGGCACCGCGGATATTCAGCACGGCGCCCGCTTTTAAAAACATTTATTTTATGATGCACACAACTTGTATACGGGCACCGCGCTTTATATTTAGCATGGCGCTCACTTGTATGGGCAGTCAGAGGGGAGATTAAGATAAGGCCAGGCGTGTCCCGCCCTGCAGCTAAGTACACACGACTTTGCAAAAGCTGGAAGCTTTGTCCCTCAGTCACTTCCTGGCACTGCATATTTTCACGCAGTAACTTTCTCCAAATTCGTTTTTATGTGTAATAATTAGTGAAACAGGTTCAGTTTCTGAACGTTTGCCTTTTTTTTCAGTTCAAACATTAATAATATAGTATGTCACCCTGGAACTACTGACGCAGTAAACGAGCTCACAGACCAGACGGGATTAATGCTAATTTGAAGGCAGGAACATTCTTTCACAATGATAAACTCACAGAATGGGTCTGTGTAGGAACAGAGTGAAGGGCACAACGCGACACACACATGGTGCAGGCTACCAAAATCTCACAAGCCACTCACGGAGGGCAGAAAACAGTACCTGAGTGGTAGCCCTGGAAACTATAGCTCCATTTTTACTTTTCATAGTTTTGCTACTAATTATACATTTATTTGGCTACTTCATTTCAAACTCACATGAAGCGTTTCGTCCACCTAAAAGCAGAACACACAAGGCTAAACTGGTGGTTAATCTAATTAATTCAGTTGAAAGAATAAACATCCCAAAACCTTAACAGTCTAATAGGATTTTATCTAACACGTGTCCATGTCTTACACGTAAATGGTTCAGTTGCACTAAAAAATTTAAAAAAAAAAAAAGAAAATCAAGCTTCATATTTTCTTTTTAAATCCACCTTTATTTGGTTTTTGCAACAAGCCTTATTTAAGATGTGTACTCAAATGCAATGTGCACGCTATCAGAGAGCCATACATTAACTGGAGGATACCAAGTGCATAGGGGCTTATTTATGACGCCTAGTGACTAGTCACTAGACTGCCCAGTCTTTATTCCACCCTGCTGGTTCTTTAACTCATTCATGCAAGTTAGATTTCATCGGTTTTCTCTTTGCGTCTCAGTTTTTCGGACTTTCTCTTTTTCACTCCTTTTCTAACTTTCTGTCTCACTTGCTCTAGGTCAAAGTCCGATGTTGAAAAATAAGTCCTAGGGGCAGATTTACAAGCCCCATGTGCCACTTTTGCGTCACTTTTCCCATGTTAAAAGTGACGCAAAAGTGGCGCAAGGGGCTTGTAAATCTGCCCCTAAGTCCCCAGAAACGAGCGCACTTATAACTGGGGCAGATCACTAAAAGAAAGCATTTAAAACAAGCATTTGCAATGCAATAGCTCTCGTATTTCAGTTTGTGCTATTGACATTGTAAATGACAATGCCTTTTATTCTTGTGTTTTGAAAACCCGTCTGTTTATTGCACTCTCACTCGCATCTCTTTACCCTCTCACACTCACTCTGTCCAGACTCAGTCTGGTTTACTGGACAAGTAATGGATTAAAATGTATGAGTGCTATATTCAAATGTTTCTGTAAACAAATTCCTGGACAATGTTGGGGCTCATTCACCTACTCATAGTGCCTTCTTTGTCCTACCATGCGCCCACATGGGTGCAGCAATATATAACTTATGTTTTTCTGTGATACTTCCAATGTCACTGACCTCATCTCTCATTTCCGTTGCAAAGTTCTTTCAGATACATCATGAAAGAGAACAATTTGATTGGCCTTGCAGCTGAATCTTAGCTGCTGTTGAGGGTCTTAAAGAAGTTTTCTTTGACGCATATGTCTTCCATTTGGCTACTATGTCTCTAGGCTTCATGTTCGAGTCCTTGAATTGTCTTATAACCCTGTGGTAATATTTCTATTCGTGTTTTGAGCCCCACTTTCAGGATAGCTTGAAATATTTCCTCAAGTATATATGTCCTTCACGTGTGCATCTTTGAGCTTTCCTGCCCGAACATTAGATCTGTACATATATCAAGGAGGAACTTCAATTGTGTTTCTAGATCTGCCACTGTTGTGTGTAGACCCACGGAAGCTGCTTCTAGTCAACTATCCGCATGCACCAAATGCTTGTTGATTGCTTGTAGGTCCGTATTTACCTTGTTAAGCTCTCAGCTGATGTCTACTGCCACTGTGTTTAAATCGGCATAAAAAAAGACCGCTTTAAGTCTTGCTTCAACTCCAAATAAAATGCCTTTAAGGCATTGTTTGACAGGGGTTGGCTTACTTTCATTGCCATATCACTGGGCATTTTCAGATGTTTCTGTTGTTGAAAGAAGTGGTCAATCTCCCAAGTCCTTTATTTTTTCAGTGGTTGAGGCATCTACTATCGTCCCCTTGTCCACGTTGCTCATTGTGTCCCCTGAGTTTGCCCATGTGTCCTGGTTATCCTAGGAACCTGCACTATATGAATATCTCTCTTCTGTCTATCTACCTGCTCCTCAATGTCTGGAACTCTGCACTGTTTTGTCTCCTTGCAAAGCTCTACTGTGGTTGGTATTTGTGCCTCGTCTGCATCTGCAGCCCCCGATGTTCATCTTCCTCCTACTTTAACGGTCGGTTCACCTCTTCAAAATGCACTCCATTTCTTATTCTAATCCAGCATTCCCAAATCTTGCCATCATGCTATAGCTAGATGTGGGCAGAACTTGTGGAATTTCACTCGGTGGAGTTCATAAAAACTCTGCGAGATTCGGTGGCATTCCGCCAACGGGCTGAAATAGTTATTTTGCGCTGCGATTTAGCGCTGGTAGCCTGTTCCACGCTGCGAACGGCACAATGCAGTGCACAAGAACGCACGTCCGCTTGAGTACAAAATCTACTCGAGATGCAGCCCTCTGACCGCAACTGCTCTTGACCACCCGCGTTAGACAATTTTGCCGGAAGTCGTCCTAGCGACTGGAAATCACGGCAGGGGACACCAAATCTCACTCGCCAGTGGAGCCTCGTGGGAGAAAAAATTCGGACATGCAGGGTTTGGTGTAATTTGGCAGGAATTCCACATTACAAAAGTAATACAGAGTCACCAAATTCCGCCAGTTACACAACCAGAATGACATTTTCTGCCCAGGGCTAGCTATATCTTATTCAGGGTCTCACACCAAACACACAACTGTTGTGCACTTGCCAGCCACTCCTTCAGAATAGGCATAAGCTTCAGGGTTTACTGCTCACTACACCAGAGACATGTATATAAATGCCCCTTTCTGGTTTTACTACTTCGTAACTTAGTGCCAGCTCAACATGCGGCACTCTGGGGCCTCATGTTTCCCCCATTGTGGGGGTGTCATGCTCTTCTTCACGGATGTTTGCGTCTCCTGCCGTGGGTGAGACCTTGCTCTGTGTTCAGCTGCTTTGCAACGTTACTCCAGCATTGTCCGCCTGCCCCGAGCTTCCCAGTACTTCTCACCTCCGTTTTCCTACTTGTTGTGGTGATGGTACCCGTGCTTGAACCAGCTACACACTTCTCTTATCTGTGTCTTTCTTCTTCTTAGAGGCCATGCTCTGTGAAATAGATTTTCGAGGCATCCACCATCTTGTTTCTCCGGTGCAGCTGTAGTGATTTCCCTTCTGGGTCCACTTTGGTCCTCTCTTAGTTTTGCGTATTAGATGTTTTAGGCTGCCTCTGTGTGCACAGCCACACTTAACACTTCTGTTTTTGAGACATTATTTTAGAAATAAGCTGTACATGTCGTTTTGTTACTTAGTGACTTTTCTTGAGATTCAGTCTGCACATTTCGTACAAGGTCGACTGGAATACATAACACCATGTTGTTCAGTTTTCTGCTCGGTCAGCAACAGCTCTTAACGTTCTAGACATGAAACGGTAGCTCAGCTGCAGCTTTCCAACACAGTAGTTCTTATCATATAAACTGTGTCTTGGCCCCATGGGGGCAGAGGGGAGAATTCCAGCAGAGAGACCGGTCCTGGAACGAACCCCCACACAGCCTGACATGCAGCTTTGAGTATACGGAGTTTACACCTATGATGCAGACCACCTAACCAAGTACACAAGGTATGGGGACCTGTTGCTAATCATCCCAGAGTTCACTAATATCCCTGTGCTCATATAGTGAGGGTAGGCCTAGACAGATATATAATTTGCCATGGTGGGGTTGTTTATTGTACACAGCCCGCTAGTAATGCTGATTACGTTGCTTAGTTGTATTTGCTTACTTATAGCAGCACATTTGCTTCATAATAGACTACGATAGTTTAAATAAATATATTGTAAACTTTCTCTGTGTCTTTCTTTTGTTTACTACGGGCATGCATGAGTGAGAAACGAAAGGTGATGATCTGTTTCCACAGATCTCTTGGGGACTACAGGGTCATGTTCTAGGTTGCCAAAATCACCTGCCACTCTGGGAAGGTAAGGGGTTCAGGTGAGGCACTGTGAGCTAGCTAGGATTTGGGCCAACAGGTACTGACATGGTAGAGCGGCCCAGTTCCAACATTCTTACATCCCAGGGCGCAGTTCTGCTTTACCAGCAGAATCCCTGCAACATAGAGCTACGGGTCTCTGGAGTAGTACTTGTGCGTGCCCATAGTACCCTTACACCTCCTACGGAGACGTCCGTGGTGTTTGGGATTCATCTTCCACAGTATTTTAGGAAGCATCTAATTTCTTCTGTTGGTTGTTCAAGCTTGAACCTTTAAAAGGATAACCCATATTAGTGTTTGCTATCTGTTTCCATTATTGTTTTACTAATAGAGGCACCACAGCCAATACCAATTGCCGATAATTGCTCACCTGCAGTTCATGCACATTTAAATTTACATGGCACTTCATTTCTTATTCCACTCTGGCATTCCCAAGTCTTGCCATCATGCTATATCTAATTCAGGCTCTCCCACCATACATGCAACCATTGTGCACTCACAAGCCATTTCATCAGACTAGGCATAAGCCTCATGGCACCAGAGACCTGTTTATAAGTGCCCCTCTCTGGTTTTGCTGCTTTCTAACCTGGTGCCAGCTCAGCATGTGGCACTCTAGGGGCTCCGAATCACCCCCACAGTGGGTCTGTTAGTGTCAGTTTTCACTGATGTACGCCTCGCATGCCGTGGATGAGATCTTGCACTGTGTTCAGCTGCTTTGCAACGTTGCTCCAGCATGGTCTGCCTGCCCCATGCCTTCCAGCACTTCTCACCTCCGCTTTCCTACTGGTTGCGGCGATGGCACCTGTGCCCCAACCAGGTGCACTCTTCTATTGTCTGTGTCTTTCTGCTTCTTAGAGCACTTACTCCCTGAAACAGATTTACCGCGCAGCCACCATCTTGTTTCTCCTGTGCCTCTGCAGGTCAGAATTTTCTGTTGCGTGCCGGGTGTTTTGCTTTCACATGAGGTTCTACAGTGGAATCTATATTCTGTAATGTGGCTTCATGAGTTGCTCTTTGAGAGGCCAAGGAGGGTCCAGGCCTCCAGATGATCAAAGAGCGCTGTATCACATACTCTTGTCGGTGGCCAATTGCCCACAAGTCCTCCTTTGCTTTTAAAAGGAGTCTGTCTGTAAAGTTATCTTCAGGCAACAAGTTTTGCATTACTGAATTTCTAAATCTTGCTTGGCAATTTTTAAAATGAAAAACAAAATGTTTTTCACTATGTAGATTTCGGATATACAGTGGACTATATTTTTATACCTGAAAGTGTATTTTTAAAAATACAATGTTATGTGGTAAATCCCATGTATAGACAAATTTTATTAAAAGACTTCACGTAAGGAACATTTCCTTCTTGGATCTCTCTACAGGCCTACATTAATTTGAAAATGCAGTAAATATTCTCAGGTGTCGTGGACCCATCCAGCTAACCACATTAAATAGATGTCTTTTCCAAAGAAAGATATGCAGAACTCTCTCAAAGAAACCTCAGCAATAGTCTTTCGTTCTAGAGGATTCCCCAAATACAACCTGGAGAACACATTTGTTGACGTACCTGCAGCCTACACAGAACTCAGAACATGGCCGATCCTCATTTCAAATGTAGTGACCTCTCAAAGGTCTCCTTCTCCTTACAAGCAGTACAATCTCACAATGCTGCTTTTCCAATCATACTTTCACTGCCACCACGGACTGGCACCATTGCTCCCCCATTTCTACTTTTCTCATTCTCCTAACTTTCTCTTCTCTCGCTCTGCATCACTTCTAAACACAATCACTGATTTGTTTACGCTACCCTCCTACCCAACCGTCACAGAACAAGGACAGTACCTGCCATCACACTTGCTTGTGTGTGGAGTCTTCTTCGTCGGATGCAGGAGTGTTGTTGCAGTGCACATTTTCTCCATCATGAACAACTGTTACTTATCTGGTGTTTGTCTCACAATCTGATGTCCGTTTACCTTTTAATTCCAAGAGTTTATCCTGCAAGGAGGAATGTTCTCCAATGCTCTTCAGAGTCTGCTCCACACCAGCATCTTCTGGAGGTTTCTGGGTCTTCACATTACTATATCTGTGGGTTCAAGAGCAATACAGTAAATGTCCCTCAGCATACTGTCCTCACTCTCACTGCATCTTTTATCTACACCAAGGTATAGCATAATCTGTACAATGTCACAGCCACATTGTGTTTGGGTTTCTAGTACGGATCTCATTGTTCTCTCAAGATACTTTTTGCTGGTCCTGGGACAGTCAGTGGTTACCAGGCAGTGTCAGAGGTGGGGGCTGTAATTTGCACTTCTGTAATACCAAACTCAAGGTACAGTCAGGACAACTTATTTTTTAACAAGCACTGGCAAAGCCTATAGGTCTTGGTAATCCGAGAGCTACTAGCATTGTCAAGGTCTTTTAGCCATGTGTTATAGAGCGGAGTGGATGTATGTGGTGTCGAGTTGAAATATGAGTAGTGTAAATATGCATAGATCGGTGTACCTTCGGAGGAAGCGCTGTCAAGATGTTCTCATATGCTGCGATATTCAAAGTCTGCTGCCACATCTGTATTTAGTTCATGGCTTATTTTTAGTTTACTTCAATAGTGCAATATAATTTCCCTTGTTTGTAGGATATGGGGATAAATATTTATTAATAATTCAGGAGCCGCTTCTTAAAGTAACTTATTTTAAGTAGTACAATTTCTATGGTGCTTATTGATTTATGTCCTGTATCTTTGTTAAACAACCTTATGATACCACTTTTTTGTACTATATTTTTATTGGCATTTATAATTTGCAAATCATGCATATAAAAGATTTTCAATTAACTAGACATAATAATGAAAGGTTAGTGTCATGTGGGATGCAAAAGGGTAACACAGCGTTTCGTCACTTAGGCTATGGACCCTTCCGGCCCTGTCCCAGGTACATCAAGAAACTTAAATCAGCATCACATTAGCAGATTGTAATTGAATGCCTCCTGTACAGGACATAGGGTGCCCAGTGTTACATGGTCTCGTGGTCGCAACAACATTATCAAGCCAATATCCCTCATCCTTGGGTTTCAGGGATTTTACAATTGTGCAATAGTACCAGTAAGGGAGTCTGCAATGGCCATTACAATGACACTTCTAAACAAGAAAAGCTCAAACAAATAAAAAAGTTGTCTCAGGGGTCTGTCACCAGAACCAGTTTGGTATTATCAGGGGTCTCAAGGTAAGTAAATTAATGAGTTGTCTAGTGGTTCGTGGGGGGGGGGGGGACAGAAGGGCAAAGTGTTTCCGATCGGCCTCCGTCGGTCACCAGTCGCTTTCTGACTATTCCCGATAATGCTCTATAGAACCATCTCACCCAGATGTCATGCAGTGCTCATGGACACCAGCAGTTGCAATACCGCATGTATCTCAGTTTCATTTCGGCCTCCTGGCCACAGGTCCTCAAAAGTTTGCACCAGTGCCTTGTAAGTGAGGAACTGGCCCAGGAGTAGGTCATAGTTGGTTACTAGGTCATCCGGCGGAATCAGAGTGCCCAGCTGATAGCCGAGCAGTTTCGCTGTCAGAGCACCGTGACGGTTGTATGGTCCTGTCGGGCCCAGCCCTTCCTGATGTGCTCCCTTAAGCCACTGAGTGACCGACTGGAGCTGCGACGCTAGAAAATACAGCTCAAAATCAGGGGCCCCCAAACCGCCCTCGTCTGGGTGACGCCGGAGGACTTCCAAAGAAACCCTGTGATGTCCGCCATCCTATATCAGTCTCCTAAGGAGAGTGTCTCGTTGTTTAAACCAGGAACCCGGTATCTTTACTGGAAGGTTGGTAATAAAACTATAGCAGTGCCAGCAACATGACCATTTTGGACACCAAAATCCAGGCCATGATGGGCAACTTCAAGGATCTCCAAAAGGGGGCACAGGAGTGGAGGAATCTAAGGGCATTTCCCAAATTACCCTCCCGTAAGAATGAAACACTTGGATCCCCAAGTAACGAAACGCTGTTGGTGACAAAGTCAGGCCTTGTGAGATATTCCCAGGCCTCTGTGCCTCCGATGTCATGGGGAACAGATATTATCAGATTTGTTGACGCGATGGCCGGAAAGCGCAGCAAATTTGTCCAGTAGGGTCACTGCGTTTGCGGCCCTCACAGACCATCGTCGAGGCAGAGCAGCAGGTCATCTGCATATAGAGATATTATATGCTCCCTACCTTTAATCATTACTCCAAAGCCCGACCACTTCTCAGGGAAAGTTCGAACAGTGGTTCTATGGCCAGGGCAAACAGGTGGGCGGATAATGGGCACGCACCCCTGCCTGGTGCCTCTGTAAACATTACATTGCGCAGAGATAACGTAACCCGCTTTGACCATCAGAGTGGGTGCTGAATATAGCAGTCTGACCCACATGATCCAGGCTTCGCACAATCCCATCTTAAGCAGGACCTCAAAGAGAAAGTCACATCTCTTATAGAATCAAAAAGCTTTTTCAAGATCTACAGACATGATGGTAGTGTGCAGGCGGAGCAGAACATCTGGGTGATAAAGAACATGAAAGTCCTTGGAGGTTCAGTGAAGTGCTCTGATCAGGAATAAAGCCATTTTGGTAGTTATTTATCAACGCAGGCAAACGCGAGACCAGTCAGAGAGCTACAACTTTGCTAAGGATTTGAAAATCCAAGTTCAACATGAATAAGGGGTGGAACTCGGAGGTGTAAGCCCCCAGTGTTTTGGATTTAGGGAGTGGAATTACCACTGCATAACTAGTGGACTCCGACAAAGCTTCTAGCCATAAGGATTCAGCAACTAGTGCCTTCAGCCGAGGGGCCAGCATCTCCACAAAGGAAGCTGAGAACTCAGCGGGTAGTCCTTGAATTGATACTAGCCCTCCCAGGCCTTCCCGGGCATCATTTTCAGTTCCTGCAAGGGAAGGTGATCCAAAAAGGCCACCAGGGTACCCGGTGCAAGAGGCCCAGGATACCGGTAGAGTGATTCATAATCTCCCAAGAACGATGTATGAACCCTCCTCATCGTGCACACTGGTAATATACTCTTTGTAATCATGGCAGCGCAAGCGTTCAAGTGCAGTATTATACTGTTCATTGGTTTCCCTAAGCCGGGCCTGCACATCTGCATCCGGCCTTAGAGCATTGTCTAGATAGTGGAGTTTACGGTCCAACAGCTGGAGCTCTCCATTGCGCTCCCTACACACGCCCACCAACTGCTCCAGACCATGGCCTTGCACCACGACCTTTATTGCCTCCCACTCCAGGAGGCCGGATGACGCGGATCCCGGATTGTGGGCAAAATATTCAGTTATAGCAGTGCCGAGTGAGTCTCTTAAGCACACATCCTCCAGGGACAGGGTGTAAAGGCGCCACGTGGAAACCTCCGCGCGCTCCTTTACCCGTCGAAACCCCAATAGGTGTGGGGGGTAAAGGGGGAGTAGAATGGGTGAGTGCGAAAGGTGTTCCTGCCCGTATCCAGATAAGGGCCCACCTGGTGTAATTGGAGAACGAGGTGGCATATAACTGTCCTCTCCATCTGTGCCTCAAATGATCTGCCTCCTCTCCTGTGAGGTGTGATTCCGGCAAGATAGCCACATGTACTTCACGCCTCTTCAAATATCTGTGGATGTTGGAGTCAAATTGGGTGAGCCAGGCTGGGGAGTAGGGGTCCACCCGTGGGGTCAAGGGTCCCCGCCGCTGCACCGACTCCCAGTCAGTCAAATCGTTTTGTGGCTGATCCCTTCCCCCTAATTTTTCAAGACATGAAGGTCAAGATAAACCTTGGATAAGTCTTATAGGCAAGTAATATGAACGCTCCCCCGAGCTCTCAATCACCCCTCCCCACCCCTCCCAAACCCCCGAGTAGTATCCGGCCGTGCAACCTCCTCTCCCCCCCCCCCCCCTCCGACTCTCCTCCTTTTACTCCCTTTCTCCTCAGTGTTGCTCCTCTCTACTCCCTTTCACTCCCGTCACCTCCTTTCCTTGTTTCGTACTCCTTTCTCACTCTTTCGCTAAAGGTGATCGCTTCTCAATTTCTCAGAGCCTCATATCTCGCCTTTTCACTCTTCATCTCTCTCTCCTTTCACTTCTCTCTACTCATTTAATTGCTCTCAGCTTCTTTTCACAGTTCCCCATCTCTCCCTGTATCATTGTTTCATCCCCATCTTTCTTCCTTTTACTGCTGACTTTCTCTCTTAGCTTGTTCCCCAGTTCTCTTCCATCCAACCTCTCCCTCCTCCCTCTTTCATTCACTGCTGATCCTCTCTCGCTCGCCACACTTGATACTCTCTTTTTTTTCTCATTTTCTTTCTGCCACTTGTTTTCCATCTTTCATTATTTCTTCCTAGCCCCACCCCTTGTACTGTTGTTTCTCTCTCATTACTTTCCTGCTTCCCCAATTTTCACCTTTCACTATCTCCCATTCATCTTTCCCCTCTCATTGCTTCTCCCTCCTTTTTCACTCCTACTCTCTCTTCCCTTTCACTGTTGATACACCTCTGCACTTCTCACTGTCTGTCCTCCTTTCACTGTCTTATCGTTGACTTGGTGACTCTCCAAGGCCGGCTCAATGGTGGTGCGACCTGTGCCACCGCACCGGGCTCTGACTTTGGCCGGGGGGGTGTTACACTGGGGGAGTGGTGGGGAGAGACGCCATGTTTGAATGCACATCATAGTTTTAAACACATCTGCTGCAGCATCTTTCCCTTTAGCAATTTTCAGGCAACAATAAAAATGTCAAGATTACTTAGTGATGAATGTTCTTCCTGGAGAGAGATGGGAGTGTTCTCTAGTGGAAGTTTTGACTCATTGTAAGGTAGCGTAGAGGGTTAACATGCCTGCTGCTAAGAATGTGTAGCACACAGATCACAAAGTGCATATAATGTAAATAGGTCAGTGGGTTGCTGCTTTTGTCAGAGAGATCCTTTTGTTATTTGCAGTTTATAAGTTAAAATCAAAACATAGAACTGTGAACTGTTAAGGGTCATTAAAGAGCTGCATGCAGACTGCAAGGTGTAGGTTAGACCATTAAGATTTCTCCCCCAGCTTTTCATTATCAAAATGTTGTAAAAAGGGTTCACTTGGGTAGAAATCAATTCTTATTAGTAAAGACAGCCCCCAACCATGGTGGTGCGTTTTAAATTCTGAGTTTGTGCTTCTCCAGATCAAGCCTCTTAAACTATACTGCCCACCAGTATGGATAACATGTGACTCCTTAATGTAGTCCACTGTTTTATGCAACATTTCCTATGCACTGATTTGCACACGTATGATTGATTGTCTCTGTGTAAGATGTGTGTGCTGTAACGTGCTCTGAAACCCTACACTGGTATGAGTGGCACTATAAAACAAAAGAAATGCATGTGATAGAGAGTGGTTATGGAGACTTGAGGGGCACTGTTAAAGGGTGGTTGTGAGGGAATTCATGGCGGAGGTGGTCATTGGGGGACGCCAAAAAACATTGTCGCACTGGGTTCCACCAACGCTAAAGCCAGCCCTGCTCTTCTCTGTCCCCACTCGCCATGCCGGTCTCTCAGTTTACTCTAATCTGTCCCTCTCGAATCCAATGCCTTTCTCTTCCCCCAGCCCCCTTTCCTGATTCTGCCGCTCTCCTCCCCTCCCCTCTTTACACACTCTCCACTCCAACCGCCCCATTCCTTCCCAGATACGATCCCATCTTTGTAACAACAAACACGCGGGGGTTCCGACAGCAAAAGTGAGACGTCGGCTGACTGATACAGGAGTGACCATTGGTTTAAGAGTGAGGTGTCCAGATACATATTCTCGGCTACATAGAAGTGCGGCTCCATCTTACAGCGCGAGAGCTGTGACGTGTGTTCCTTCTTTCTCGAGGGGGCTGTGCATACAGAACGGATGTCTTTGCTTTACTCTGGCCCTTGGCTTTCCACGCCCCACGCTCACTGTTTGCGCCTAGAAGCAGCTGGGTGATGGTCGGTGAGCTCTGGCTCAGCAGGCAGTGGGAACATTGTAAGACCGCTCAGTGGCCGTCCAGCTGGAGGTGTGGCACTGGCAGGGCAGGTGTCCCACTGGGGGCGAGAAAGGTCTGGCCCCCACACACACACCCTGCTTCAGCCATGTGGCAGGAAGATGGAGGTGCCTGGAATGAGCCAGCCCTGCACGCACTTCAAACCCCCCTTGGCTCCAGACACGACCGCTCAACTTACTGCTTACTTAGCCAGGTTCAGGTTATAACTAACTGACCAGGCCTTTAGCCCCCTATATTTTTTTTACATCTACCTACCTGCCTGCCGCAGCCCACCTGGATCCCACCCCGGCCTCCCCCAGTACCTAATAGGCCTGCAGGCCGCAGCGGGAAGTCCGAAGTCGGGAACTCTCTCTGCCTCTTGCCGGCCGCACGCGCACAGCCCTGCCCCCCGTGGCGCCGAACCTGACGTCACGTCACATCGGTCGAATTGAAGGCGCGCCGTTACGCTACCTGGCCTGCCGCTAACCAATCAATGCGCGCTTTCATTTTGAAAATAAATTCAAGGTCGACGGAGATTCGGATTCCCGGCCAGCCATCAAATAGCAGAAGTTGGACTCCTGTTTTTTGCCGCAGCCACCGGCCGCCGCCGCCCTCCACCTTTTGCCGCCCTAGGCGGCCGCCTAGTCCTGCCTAGTGGTAGAAACGGCCCTAGCCCCCCCCCCCCCCCGGCCGAGTAACAAAGAAAGAATGGCAGGCCCCATCAGTCAAGGACCCATCGGAGCACTCGGGATGTTCCTCCAATGCGCCTGTCGCCAGCACCAATAGCGGGGTCACAGGGCTGTGAGCCACAAATATCGGTCTCTCATATTAGATTATCTATCAAATGCAGGGTCACTTTAGTCACCTGTTCCTCATTAAGCAAAGAGGTGTCTGACTCCAAAGCCATGGATCTACGTTCCAAGGGGGTGTTGGTTTCAGCATCTGTCTTTTGAGTCAGTGCTATCTTGGCCACTGCAATCAGCGCCATCAACTGTTTCTGTTCTGTTTGGGAGAGAGATGGTTTCTGCAGGAGCCTGCACCGTGATGCGCCCTGCGTTTGTTTCTTGGGTCTCCGTCTGGTGGGCTCCACCCTGGGTCAGGTTCTGGAGAGTGTCGACCCAGCCCTGTAGGCTTCCAGCCATTCCGATGCTGCTCTTGGATCTTCGCAGAAGTGGGCAGCATCGTCCAGGAGGATCCTAAGCTTTGAAGGAAACATCAGGGAGTACTGCAGTCCCTCGCCTCCAAGGCCTTTTTTGACTTCTAGAAAAGAGGTCCACCAGGCCTGAACGGCCCCAGTGAAATAGGGGAATATGAACACCCTCTTATTGTCCACCACAAAGGGGCCTTCAGTTTGTGCTCTTTGAAGGATGGTATCTCTCTCCTTATAGTGAAGCAGACTAGCCACGACCAGGCGAGGTGGGTGACTGAGTGCCAGCGGGTGCACAGTCACCCTGTGGGCCTGTTCCAACACAAAGAAAGGGGTGAGGTGGTTCGGTGCAACTTCGGTCTTAAGCCAGTGCTCTAAGTAAGACACCATATTGCTCCTCTCCACCCGCCTCAGGCAGACCCGCCACTCCAATGTTGTTGCATCAGTTTCGCACATCCGCATTCCCTGGTTCGCCGGTCCAGAGTACGCTCTCTGTCAGTCAGGTCATTCACCTTGTGAGCCAGAGATTTGTGTTCTGGCTTTAGTTTCCCCATCGTGGCCTCCACTCCCTTGACTCGGTCTGCCAGTTTATTGTGTCCAGCTCTTAGAAGGCCCAGGCCCACTGATACTGTACTGATTTTTTGCTGGAGGGTGACCTTGTTGTCCGTTATTGCGCAAAGCACTTTATTGAGGTGTACGGTAGAAAGACATCTGTAGGATCAGGGCCCTCAGTTTCCCCATTCGGGGGAAGGGGGGGGGTTCTCCAGCGTCACGCGGCACCTCCGTCTGTTTGGTACTTGGCTTCCCCATATCTGTGGTGGTTATCCTCCCTACCAGTACGCATGATCTCCCCATTGATGGGTGCAGCGGGTGTGGGTCTGGAGTCAAATGGGGTGAGGCAGGCTGGGGAGTAAGGGGTCCACCCGTGGAGTCAAGGGTCCCCGCCACTGCACCGACTCCCAGTCAGTCAATCGGTTTCTCAGCAGGGTCACCTTTAATGTAGGGTTCCACCAATGTTCCTCCCCAAGACCTCCAGCACGCTGCAAAGGGCGTGCCCACAGTCAGTGGCAGTCAGCGGTCGGCACACAGTGATCCCCCGGACCCGACCCCAGACAATTAGGCTCCACTGCTAGTTCTCCATGCTGTGCAGGGCAGGGAAGCTCTCGTGGTGTGTATTGGGCTGTCCGCTTATCAGGACAAACCAGGGCCCCTATGACGGTGTGTCGCGACTTCCGTGCTCACCCAATCCCCGTTGCAGTGCTCCATGTCCCAGTAACCAGGTTCTCGAGGGCCCATTTGGAGAGCCACTAAAACGGCAGGCTCTGTATGGGGGGGGGCAGAAGCCACAAGGGCCTTAGAGCTCCCCGAACCTTCCCCTGACCGCCAAAGGCAGAGCCACCCAAAGCAGCACCTCACGGTTTTGGCAGGCGTGGTCAGTCTATCCCACACATCTCTTCACTCAATTTCGGTGGGGGAGGCATGGGCCCTCTCGACCAGTAGTACAGCCCACCAGGATGTTGCAGACAGCTCAAGCCCCCTCCGGGAGTGAGAGGGAGGGTGGGAATGGAAGCGTAAATGTGGTGGGGGTATTCACAGACGGTCGACAGCGCAGATCCCCAATCTGGGCCTGAGCAGTTCCTCATCTCTCATGGCCCTCCTCACCCGTCGTGTCCTCCAGCAGTCAGTGGGCCCCTGATGCTTTATACCCCTTGTTAGTATTCTTCAAAGGGGGGGGGGGGTCTTATCTCCACCAATCTACATCAGGTATTTGGTATGTCACATACCGTATGTGGCCTCTGCCTCAGCCGATGGCTGCACTTCGAAGCCAGTCTGCCATAAAGAACAGGCCCCCCCAGTCGGCGCACGCCGCTCCACACAGGCACCGCTGAGCCGAAGCAGGCTCTCAATCAGGGGTTAAGGTGGACACAGTCTTTGGGGGCCTGGGGGGGGGGGGCCACACCGTGCAAGAGCTGCCCCCGCTCCCGTCGCAGCACCGAGCCCTGATACGGGCTTCAGTTACCACTGCAGCTGGTCTGTGCCAAAGGGAGTCGCGAGCCCTGCCGCCGCCACCATTCGGGATCAGGAGATTCTCTCCTCCTGTGGGGCTACCGACCACGGCACACAATGTCTGCAGGGAGGCCTCGCCTCACGGGAACCATGTCTCCTCACCTGAGGGGTCGTGCGCTGCTCAGCCGCGACCACTCACAACGGACTCTGTCCGCCATCTTGTTCTGCAGGGGTCAGGCAGTCTGCTCGGCCCGTGTGTCCTCTGTGGTTGGACAGCAGGGGCCCCGGTTCCCAGTAGTTCTTCTAGGGGGAACCCGGGTCTGTTGCAGCTCCAGGAGGCACTTCACATGTGCCCAGGTGTACCATTAGAGCAGGATTTTTGATGGCTGGCATGGAGCAGCAGACTCATACGAAAGCCATCATCAGCTTTCAAGCCATATGCCCCCCCATCTTACCAACCCTATGATACCACTTCACCCCATTTCGAGTGAGCTTTTCCCTTTTCTGAAGCTATACAATTTGCCCTTTAGGGGATGTGTGCCAGACCTTTTCCTTGCATTCATATGTGGCAGGCCTCATGTCTGACTGTTATCTGACTTTATAATTAGTCTTTTTTTCGCTTTCATACTGAACAGTCTCTAACCTGCGAGCAGATTTTCCTCTCTTCTCAGAGGCAGACTACATGTCGGTCCTCATTATTGATTACTCTCCTTTGATTTAAGAACTTAGTAAATTTTTATTGGCTAATTCTCTTATGTTAGGACCTCTCTGGTTTTATTTTCATGCATTATTGATGCGGATTTGAAATCTGACTAACAGCTATTTGCCTTCTCTAAGGATTCTTAATGGTCATGACTTTGAATATTTTCCTGTGAAGGTTTTCTTTATTTGTTCTAGGGCTGACATCCTGTCTTGTGGTTTGTGGCCTCTTGGCCTGCCTTGCTACGTTGTCTTAGGCCTGGCTGCCATGATGCTTTTCTTTGCACACGTTACTCTGAGCCGTTGTTCTATCAACCTCTGCTCCTGCCAAGTTATTTTAGCACTGTCTGCATTCTCTGCCTTTCACCTTTTCTCCTGTTCACTTTGGGCTCAGTCTGCACAACATGTACAAGGTCGAATAACAACGTTTTCTTGTTCTTGCTGATTTGGCCAGTCCCTCGCACCTAGACATAACACTATGTACAGCTGCCATGCAGTAGTTTGTGTGCTTTTAATATTGCGGTTTGCCCGCACTAGACTATACTTGGAGAAAACCTTTCCAGAGAGAAGAGCTGTGATTGTCTGCTGATGTAGTTTTGCATCTAGAGACTGAGGTATGGGGGTTCGCTAGTCAAAGCCCAGAGGTCTTCTATTTTTATAATAAACTAGCTTCCAGCACGGGGAGGGTGGTAATGTTAGTTAGACATATATCCACTGCTTTATGAGATGCTTTCCCCGTTTGTATTCTATGGAGTTGTAACTATGCTGATTATATTATTCTTATGCATTATGCTTATAGTACCGACACGTGTACTGTATCTTAGAGCACGTAAGTTGAAATAAACATTTTAACCTATACTGTGTCTCTTCTTACGCACGTTGTGGACAGGTACGAGTGAGTGACGAAAGAGTGTTCTTGCCTCTGCGAGTCCTGAGAGAGAGATACCGTGTTCTGGGTTGTCTAATCATTGGTACATTGTTGCTAATGGGACGCTAAGGCTAGTTGGGTTGGGGTTTTAGGTGCTAAGGTTTATGTTTGGCTCACCACTATATTCCGAGGTCCTATTATCCTGTGCATAGCTCTGTGTGCAGAATCCCTATAACAGTCCTATGGGACTCACTATGCCCCAATCCTGCACATCGGCCCTTTGAATGCATTAGTGTAAAGAACCAACAGAGTTTTGGTGGACAATGGAAGCAAATGGTACAAATTTTGGTCCAATTTAGTAGGTGAAAATTTAGTGCAAAATGTTATAAAAAATGTGCAGGCCAAATATTATCAGGACTTAGGGAACCCTGGAATCATGTGGATAAATGCTGTTGTACCTGTTGAGGCTATCAGGAGTTGCATTAGGCAAGTATCAATAAGGATTTTTGTGAAATAAGCTGTCTTGCATAGTGGGTTTTGTTATGTGGACCGTGATTGTGCATTGTCTTGCAATGTGTGATTTAGAGTGAGTTAATTGTTTTTGTGGTACGTGAAAGTCACGCAGCATGTTGTCAATGGTGTTTTTGTTTTGTGCATGTGTTGAAAACTGCATTGCCTTTAATGTTTCGCGCAAATTGCTGAATGTTTACATGATGCTCCTGATGAAGGTTTACTGATTTATAGAAATCCAAGCTCTCCAGATGATAATATTAGGCTGTCTGCTGAAAAGGCGTGAGGCGTCATATCAGGTTACAGGTTAAAGTCCTATGAAACCCTCAACAGTCTAGTTGTGTATGAACTCATCTGGGTAGTAGTGTTTATTCTTCTGTGCACATGTATGGACATGCTGACTCTAAAGGTGGGTTATCACTGGTTGAGAACCTATATTGGTGTGGTTGAGAACGCTTAAGATGTCTTTCTGCTGTGAGTTTGAGCTTTTGATCCTGTGTCCTAGTAGGCAGACAAAGGTTTATTTGTTTTGGTTTACATCTTGCGTTTCAAGTTTAACTTTGCATTGTATTGCGATGGATCGTATAGGTATTGCATTTACTGAGAGCTAGGTTGAGATTACAATCGAAACACTTGAATAAGTCTGCGATTCCTACTAACGGAGGACAGTCTCTGCCCCCAATCGGTACCCCCGCCTACGAAATGCTCTTGGACCATGGATTACATACATACTTGTGGCTTAAAGAATGGCATACAATTATTGCTGACAATAAAAAGATACAATTGCCTCTGCATGGTATATTTGAAGTGAAAATGATTGAAACTTTGAGGCGTGCCGTGTTAAGGATGAAGCTACAACCCAGACCTGTGCAGTTTGAAGCCTTGAATGAGCGGGGCTACATGGCCAATAAGAAAGCACATAAGAAAATGTTGAAAGCACAAATTGGCAAGGCTGGGAAGAAGGCATGGAGACAGGAAGTGCTGGAAAATACTGATGGATCAGACAAAAAGTAAACAAAAGATGACAAAAATCAGAACAAGAATGAGATGGTAAAGAATGAGCGTGATTCTGAGTGAATGGATGAGTGTATGGACAGATTGTGGACTGAAGTAAGACCAGTTCCCTATAACGAGGCTCGTGAGCAAGTGCATGTGAAAGAGATACGAGTCAGATAGTTAAGTGTCAGGAGATATGAGGCAGTGGTTTCCTGCTCACACTTGACTTTGCTTGGACTAGTGTTTCGCATTCGGTGTAAACCAGCTATTAACTGTTCTATTTTTGGATACGTAAAATTGACTAATCTATTTATTCACAATGGTCTGTTACAGAATCAGGTTCTTTCAAAGCACATCTTTTGGACCTGCACTACTTTAGTAATTACAGGTTGTCACCAATATCTTTCCATACTAGATCTGTTATTGAAGGTTGGATGAAGATGTGTCCGCAAGAAGAATGAAATGTTGTGCCAACACCGGATTTATGGAACATACAGAGGGCACTGGATAATCCTTTGCATGGAGGGGGTAATCTCATGACCACTTCATTTTTATATAGTGTTATATACTGAACATTTCTGTTTTGTTTATAACTCTATTTCGTAAAGTTTTTACTCTGCAGTTTTTGGCAACGTAATGCCATTGAATCACAGCTGTGAGTCAACATTGAATTTATACAGGTAGATATGGACTTGCATCACACAATGTTTGATATTCAGAAGCCTCCCCCATCATTGACTTACCTATACACTGAAGTTATGCGAAACCATCACTCAAACATCTGCCATATCGAAGCATGGCAAAAATACACGTGCTACCCTGCCCACTTTAATGGTTTTACATTTATTGACTTTCAGAAAGATGGGTGAGTTTGTCTTACCCCAAATCGAACTTGTGACCTACAGGTCACACCAGATACAAGTGGTGTGTTAACTCCATCTGGCTTCACAAAAGACTCCCTCCAGTATCCTACCGAATTGGCTACAACTACCTTCCTGTAGGTTCATATATTATACAATAACTCTACCATGACCAATTTTGGTCCAATACTGGAGACTGCAGTTAAGACGTTCTCACATGAACTTATAATCATGAACTACTTTCTTGAACCCTATACATTGGTAAAAGGTATTGCACATTTAAACCCACACATTTAATGAGTCATGAGGCCAGGTCACATTTGCATGGTACTGTTTAAAACCAGCACATCCATTTCCTCTGCAATTGTTAAAATATGAGAGCATCCACACACCTATAGAAGACTCGGGTCGTATTCAGAAATCAATAGGTAAATCATGTGATATAAGCTCTCAGCACACTTGTTGGGATAGAAACAGTAACTCGATTCACACTGGCCTCGGACAGACAACCAGCAATCAAGCCAGGTAGCTCAAAGCTGGAGACCATGCAGGGGTTTTGTGTAAAAAAAGGGGAGGAGACAGTGACTAACTAAAAGTTTGAAGCCCATGTGCTTATTATGCCAGAGTACATGCTGTCTACTGGTACTCCGCCAGTGGAAGTATTTCAGCTCTGCTGATAAACAACCATGACCCCTTTCAATGCAAAAAGTGCAAGTGCTTGGAATATGTAAGTGCATAAAAGGGACTTCTCAGCCTTTTCTCCCTTAGCATAAGTGTGTATACATGCATAGATCACGGAGCGGTAGGAACACCTGCTCTAAGTGTGCAAAAGCTTGTGATTTTCTAAAAAAATAAAAATCCTTATTGCAGAAGCTGGGTTTAGTTAAGCACAGAGCGTGTGTGAACACATACATTTTATAACTACACTAGGGAGGCATTAAGTTAGACTGCTACTTGATGAAACTTTTATCCTCGCAGAAGCAGCCAAAGTTATATAGTTTGGGGTAAAATGCTTATGATTGACAGACATTAATGGTTAGAAGTCATATGGGTTCGCGGACCACCTGAGATGGTGCAGTGGAATCTAAGGACTCAGTGGACTAGAGGCCTGTTATTTTTGTATTAACAGTAAGATTCATGATTTTGGCCCCCAAACACCGTAAGAAAAGGTTTTAAATGTTGAGGTTACTAAGCCACAGTGCTTAAGTTGAGCTGGTTGTTTCCGGTGCTCTGCACTGGCACTTAAAATTCACCACACCCACACTGTCAGTCTACAACAGGGTGGCACTGTCCGTTTAATTTTGAGATTAGCTCAACAACAATTTCTTTTTTTTTTTTCTAAATGTTTATCATTTTCAATTAAAAAAAAGACCTACTTGTTTCCGGTGGCGGGCCCAGTGCCCAGGCCCTCATCCTTACCGGTTGAACTTAACTGGGTATCTAACACGTTCCGATATTTGGGCATTCATGTCTTTCACTCGTTCGATGACTTGAAGGAGGGAAACCTCGAAAGAGCATTAAGATCACTCAGATCTAACGTGGCATTTTGGCGCTCCCTGAGACTGCCCATAATGGCTAGGATCTCGTTGACCAAAATGGTCATGCTACCTCGCCTGCTATATTTTTTTTACTAATCTACCAGTGCTGATGCCAGCGAGGTAGTTCCGACAGTTGGATTCTTTACTGCGGGACCTAATCTGGGGAGATGGAGACCCTGCGGCAACCAATGGCGGAGGGAGGCCTCGGAGTGCTGGATTTTGAGCTTTACTCTCTGGCATCTCAGCTCCAATGGTTAGCCCAATGGCTGGAAGGAGTGAACACAGAAGGGACCTTTTTGATAGAACCTTGTAGATGCCCCCATCTATAGGTGGCAAAGTTGTTAGATAACTCTACCAAGGTCCCATATACCTCGACCCTACAAACCACTGCCCTGCAATGTTGGAGACGCTGCATGGCTAGGATAATTGCGACTCGGAGGAATTCCCCGGAATTGCCTCTGGTGGGGCTACCACACGGAGAGCAACAATAGATCGTCTCATCAGAACAGAAGATAACCTGGCTGGAGGCGGGACTTGACACGGTGGGTGATTGCTATCGGGAGAAGGTCTTGCTTGCCTTTGCAGTTCTGATGGAGGAGTGCGGTCTCTAAACCCGGACAGTTGCTGAAATACGAAGCCCTGACCCGGGCGCTTGCACAGTTATGGGGTCTGGGAGGTGAGGAACCGGAAACACACAATGTGTTGCATTCATTGCTTACTCTGGGCTCAGCGGGACATCAAATTAAATGGTTTTATGCTTCCCTCCTCCGAGCATCCCTTTCACCTCTGAAGGTTCTACGAGACAAATGGCGAATGATTCTGAACAAGGAACTCACTGACCGGGAATGGAGTAAAGTGTTGGAATCCCCCATGAAGATATCCCGCAATACGCGACTGAAGTACATTCAATTTAATTTTATTCACATGTCATATATGACACCCCATCGCCTTTTCGTTGCTCATGGGGTGAACCTAGACGCTGCCCGAGATGTGAAGTAATTGATGCAGATGACCTGGGGCTGGGAAAGGTTACTCACATACTGGTCGGATGGGATGACTAAATTTAATTCCACACTGGGACGCACTCTTCCTGTCACAATGGACACCTGCCTCTTAGGACTCTTTCCCCACCCGCCAAAACGTAAACCAGGGAATAGATTTATTGACCTCGCCCTGATACTGGCTAAACGACGGATCACCATGGCGAGGAAATCTAGCATTGGCCCTCAGATATCTATTTGGGATCGTGATATGGTCACTTGGGCTAGCGCAGAGGGTAGAATCCTGCATAAAGAGGAGACAAATCAACAGAGAAGGCACCCAATTACAGACCAGTGGAAAGAGATACTATCCAACTGGGAACATCTGAGCCACCCTAATAGTGCAGAAGACACTAGTGGGGACACGACAGACGAGACCCATAATGTACGACAGACGACCTTAGCCCACAACTAACAGATGGGAACGGAGACTATGCCCCCCCAGACATTGGGTTAGAGTCACCCAGATATGATATAAGCAAATCCGGATAAAATTACTTCAACTACATCCGGACAAACCTCCCCACCCCCCATACACTCCCCAGATACTGAGACTTTCTCTTTGCATGTGCAGAACCTTCTCCCCTGCATCAGTTTAGTTATGCTGTTAAAGTTAGTTTATTACCAGTTTTTAGGGCATTTACAACGGCATCATTACACCACTTGACCAGGAGTAGATATATTGATAGGGACACTTATTGATCTTTGTGGTGGACAGAATCAGATAGAATTCAGACCCATGATTTCCTATATGGATAAGATGGAACAATTATACCCCGTAGATAACCCTGAACCAGTATGTACTATCTGAATACTCACCTGGTAATTATAAGATGTCTAGTTCCTAATTCCTAACAAAAAAAAGAAAGTGGAATGGATGCACTACTTCAAGGAGGAACTTGTTATTATATATATGGATATTGGTGAACTGCTGTATGTTTGTACAAAATACCAATAAAGATTTTTTTTTTTAAAAAGAGTGGAATAGCATACATTGTAGTGGAGTAGAGTGGAGTGGAGTTGCATGCAGTGGAAAAGTGTATAGTGGCATAGAGTGGAGTGGCATACAGTTTGATGGTGGAGAATGGAGTGGTATAGAGCGGAAAAGAATAGACTAATGGTGTACAGTGGAGTGGTATACAATGGAATAGCTTACACTGGAGTGGTATACAGTGGAATAGCGTAGAGTGGAGTGGCGTACTGCAAAGTTGTGTATAGTGGAATAGCCTAGAGTGGAGTGGCGCACAGTGGAGTAGAGTGGAGAGTAGTGCTGTAGAGTGGAGTGGCATACAGTGGAGTAGCGTAGAGTGTAAAGGAGTAGCGTAGACAGGAATGCCGAAGACTAGAGTGGCGCAGAGTACAGTGTCGTAGAGTGGAATAGAGTTGAATGTAGTGGCATAGAGTGGACTCGCGTACAGTGGAATAGTGCAGAGTGTAGTAGCATAGAGTGGAGTGTCTTACAGTGGAACAGCGCATAGCGGAAAGGCGTAGAGTGTAGTGACGTACATTGGAATGGTGTACAGTAATAGCGTACAGTGGAGTGGCATACAGAGGAGTGGCGTACACTGGAGTGTCATAGTGGAATAGTGTAGAGTGCAGTGGCGTAGAGCATAGCTGCGTACAGTGGAATAGCATAAAGTGGAGTTGCATAGAGTGGAATAGCTTAGAGTGGAGTGGCATAGAATGGAGTTGTATTCAGTGGAATAGCATACAGTGGAATAGCAGTGTAGTGGCATACTGTGAACTGGCTTAGACTGGAGTGGCATGGAATGGAGTGGCGTAGAATAGAATAGCATAGAGTATAGCGGAAGAGAGTATAGCGGAAGAGAGTATAGCGGAAGAGAGTATAGCGGCGCAGAGTGGAGGGGCGCAGAGTGGAGGGGCGCAGAGTGGAGGGGCGCAGAGTGGAGGGGCGCAGAGTGGAGGGGCGCAGAGTAGAGGGGCGCAGAGTAGAGGGGCGCAGAGTAGAGGGGCGCAGAGTAGAGGGGCGCAGAGTAGAGGGGCGCAGAGTAGAGGGGCGCAGAGTAGAGGGGCGCAGAGTAGAGGGGCACAGAGTAGAGGGGCACAGAGTAGAGGGGCACAGAGTAGAGGGGCACAGAGTAGAGGGGCACAGAGTAGAGGGGCATAGAGTGGAGTGGCGTACAGTACTGTTCCATACAGTGGAATAAGCGAAGAGTGGAGAGGCAGAGTTGAGTGACGCACAGTGGAATGGCATAGAGTGGAGTGGTGAAGACTGAAGTGGCATAGAG
Organism: Calotriton arnoldi; assembly: GCA_963921515.1. Taxonomy (NCBI): domain Eukaryota; kingdom Metazoa; phylum Chordata; class Amphibia; order Caudata; family Salamandridae; genus Calotriton; species Calotriton arnoldi. The sequence goes on along the minus strand of CAWUFW010004898.1, from coordinate 1,231,726 downwards.
TGCAGTGCCATAGCATAGAGTGTAGTTGTCAGAAATCCTTTCATAGGGCCACCGTGCAGGCAGGGGTACTGGGCCCAACCGTGCTGGTTGAGGCTTTTTACTCCCAATGTCCTGGGGCAAGTACCTCTTCTGTATTTGACTCTCAGTAGTAGCGGTGGTTGAGCAGTCCAGGATCCCGGTGAGGGGGAGCGAAGGAATAAGGGAGATGTAGATACAGGTAGAGTAGAGTGGCATAGATTGGAATAGCATAGACTGGAGTGGCGTAGAGTGGAGTATGGTAGTTTAAACAGATGTAGCGAGAAAGTGGAAAAAACGGATGTAGATGTAAGGCGGCAGGAATATAGATTATAGGGTATAAATGGTAATTTATGGTAGTAGGTATCAATAGATTTAGTAGTGTTAAAGTTATAAGTCTGAAAATACTTAGTTATATCTTTTGCCCCAGTATACTGATGTAACTTTGTGGTATACTGTGGTGCATGCAGATGACAAGGTAGTATATAATTGGCTAGTGGAGGTCTTTACAAAACTTAAAAGGCAGCCATGTAGTTTTCAGCAAACTTTGGCTGCATTCTGGGTTAGGGCCTGAGATATAGATAAGTAGTAGGTGCATTGTTGTTCTCGATCTATTACCACGTTATTAAAGTAATAATAGGTGGCGAAATTAATCATATTTTTCTATATCCCCAGATGTCCGGATAGGAATTCCTGATTTTTGGCAATTAATAACTGGGAATCCTATTTATAACTACAGAGTGGCTACTGCCACTCTGTAATATATAAAAAGTGATTATGACAGTATTCACCTCAGACTACTATAATTGTTGTTTTCTTAGGTTTAAAGCTTCACACAGTATCAAATTTGCTGATCGTCTGCAGAACCATTGTAGGCCGGGGAACGATGATGGCTCATGTTGTACATTGCACATTTTTAGTAAACATAATCTTGTTTTCAAGCCTGGCAAAGGAAGCGGGGTTCTTGTCAGAAGAGTAGAGTTTGTGGATATGAAAGATATCTTCCCTCTAAGGGCATTCTGTGCTTCCTTAGTCTGGACACCAGCATGCTCTAGATACTTTTCTTCTGAAACCAACTACTTACGGTCACATAGCCTGCTACACTGACTTGTATTAAAAGAAAGCCTATAATTATATTTGAGCGAATTTTACATGCCGGTGGAGAAGCATACAATGAGTAACACATTTACAGGTCAATCCATGATTATGGCAACACAAAAAGATGATGAACACTGTCAAGCCTGATTTGCATATGGCTGGGTCCAAACTGGGGTGGCATGGCCAGCAAAAGAACAATGGATTTAACACAGTTCTGTGACTGGGGGTGAATGCTTGACAATGTTCAGCATTCGGTCCATCATCTTTTCGTGTTGCTATCCGGGATAATGCCCACATTTTCCTTATCAATTGGCCCAGGTGCTATCACGCAACCATATGAAATTACCATGCCTGCTTATATTTGGCAACCATTACAAAATAATGGGGTAAACCCAGAAAAGGTCACAGGACCTGGGTACAATATGCTATGAAGAATAATTGGTCCTGGACCCAATTCAGCAATAGCAAAACGAATCAGTGGAGCTTTTTGGATTAATGCTGGCTCAAAGATCAACAGCAAGTCATCAATACATCTCTATATATATTAAGATCAATCAATTAGCACCCTGAAAAAGGAAAACACACACCTGTATACAGTTCAGTTCAAAATTTCTTTACTTTGTTAATCATAAATGCGTCCACGTTAGGTAAAAGCATTACCACATGTTATCCATAATAAAGAATAGGTTGCAAATAGAAAAGGGTGTAGGAGAGGAAAGTAGTGCTTGTGTCGTTTGAGGAGGTTAGATGGAGGGGAAAGGAAGAGGTTGTAGATAATCAACTTAGTTATCTGTTCAATGTTGGTACTGGGTCTTAATTCAACAACACTGCCCAGTACAATCAGACCTGTCCATATTTATATACAGTAGATAATTTAAACATTCTTTTGTATCTACGTGCAATGATGCACCATCAGAAACGGGGGCAAGGAGGTATATTTAAGGTACAGGTTCTTGGAGGAGGTGGGTGTCGACGTTTCGACCAGACTTATGCGAAAAGGGTAGTTTTTGACCTCCGCTCGCGGGTCTTCATCAGGACAAGGGGAAGGGGCAACCTATGCCTGTCGCCAAGGTTGGGCTAACCAGGTAGCCATCACCTCCCAGCAAGTGGGTTCTCTTCGTGAGCAGCGTACTCTGTATTAAGAAATTAGATTGACTCCTCAATATGAATTATTTTGGAATACTCAACACTTCATAAATCACTAAGTCACAGTGCGGCTGCACTTTGACTTGTTGAGTCTTCACGTCCCGCCATTGCGGACTATTTACCAACTGGAAATAGCTACCTGGTTAGCCCAACCTTGGCGCCAGGCATAGGTTGCCCCTTCCCCTTGTCCTGATGAAGACCCGCGAGCGGAGGTCAAAAACTACGCTTTTCGCATAAGTCGGGTCGAAACGTCGACTCCCACCTCCTCCAAGAACCTGTACCTTAAATATACCTCCTTGCCAGTTTCTGATGGTACATCATTGCACGTAGATACAAAAGAATGTTTAAATTATCTACTGTATATAAATATGGACAGGTCTGGTTGTACTGGGCGGTGTTGTTAAATTAAGACCCAGTACCAACATTGAACAGATAACTAAGTTGATTATCTACAACCTCTTCCTTTCCCCTCCATCTAACCTCCTCAAACGACACGAGCACTACTTTCCTCTCCTACACCCTTTTCTATTCGCAACCTATTCTTTATTATGGATAACATGTGGTAATGCTTTTACCTAACGTGGACGCATTTATGATTAACAAAGTAAAGAAATGTTGAACTGAACTGTATACAGCTGTGTGTTTTCCTTCTTTATCAGGGTGCTAATTGATTGATCTTAATATATAGAGATGTATTGATGACTTGCTGTGACCTTTGAGGCCAGCATTAATCCAACAAGCATTGGCATAGCCAATAGGTCTCGCCTTTGGGACCTTATAAGTGTTTAGTTATCCAGCGCAATATCCTTGGTGCAACGACATCAACTGTTGAATAGCTAAACACTTATAAGGTCCCAAAGGCGAGACCTATTGGCTATGCCAATGCTTGTTAAGAATTAATGCTCAGGTGATTATTGTTTGGTGTTATGCGTGAAATAGCTTTTGAATATTGTAAGTTGTTTTTTATAACTTAATTATTGCTAGTTTTTTACATGATGCTTTGTTATTGTATTAGATTTTATGAATTCTTCTTGTACCTGTACTTTATATGCTATGAAATTAAATAAAAATTAAAGAGTATTGACTGACTTATTAGTACATGGGATGCATCCTAAACAAGGTGCTATTAACACACCCCTGGACTGTGAATGGCAAAAAGACACTATGCCCTAATTGCTTTATTCAATACATGGTGGCAATGTTCACCCACAGCCTGCTTAGTTGGTTATTTCGCCGCATCATCGCTTATCAATTGATCTTGATTTATATGTGACATCCTAAGCCTAACTGTAAAAACTTCTGGCATGGTGCAATTGCCCATAGCCTCTACTAATTTGCATGGAGATGCTATTTACCTCCATGTTATATAGTTGTGAGAGAGGCGCTATTTTGCTGCATTACTTTCTGCTGAGGTCTGCTCTGTTTTACTGAGGCGAATACCAAAAGTGTATTTTGGCAACACAGGTCCTAAAAGCAGCATGGCCAAAGCAGTTTATGTAGTGAGGACTATTTTGTACACAAGAATAAATCCCATTCTTCTGATTTCCAGTTTACTTCAGGAATTAAAAAGTGGATAACACAAAAGTGTGTGTTTGCAGTGTCTAATACAACAGCACAAGTCATTATGTACCTCTGAACACCCATTTCATCCTCACAACCCTCAAAACAAGTTCAGAATATGTTTTTATACATGTTGTGAAAGGGTTCCTGTTTTGTGAATTTGCCACCTCAAACAAAGATGTGTTTCTCCTGGTGAAGCCGACACTGGAAACGGCCGCACTGGGGCCGAGCAGCAACTGAGCACTTGGGAGGCAGCGAGAAGACGACATCACAACTCAAGGCCGGGTGCCAGAGCACTGAATTTCGAAACGCACTGGACTATTTCCAGTTGGTAACTTGTGAACGAGAACACTGCTTGGCAAGCATTACTATCCGGCGACAGTGAGGTCGTTCTCAGTGAAACTGCTAGTAAATCACGCCGATTGCTGCCGGAAGCGATGCGAGGAATGCTGAACTTCTGCATAGGCGCGAATATCTCCTTTCAGGCTGTATATTATGTGGTGCGGGGGACTTGCACGTGCCCTTAAACTTCACTGCCTATTTAAGTATTTGCACACTACAGCTGGTTTCAGACTGCAGCCTCATCCGACTATTTCTGAACAGTGACGTCAAACAAAGAGCTTGAATGCAATTCATTTGGTGTGGTGTGCACGCGCGGTTGCGAGCAGCAGCATATGTTTCCAATTATCGCGCCCGCGTCTGGGCACGATAATTGGAAACATATGCTGATGCTGCGCGTAACCGCAAGCATTAGGCCGTGGGCGGGAACATGGGGGACAAAAAGGCGGGACAAAAAGAGCCTTTGGCCAATTGCGTGCTGTCTTTGTTAAAAAGACGCACGCACGCAAAGGCCAATAGCCCGGGACAAAAAAAAAAAGCACACGCCCAAGCGTGTGCGAGTGTAAGGTGAGCTTTCTGAAAGCCCTTACAAAACGTCGAGCAGCGCATGCGCGCTGTGCTAGGCTCGACCTAAAAACAAGCAAGGTACGGTGGAGGACTCCTTTTAATGCGACGTGTACCAAGCGCCATAGCCGTTACTAAAGCAAAACAGAAAAACATGCCCGGTTTGCTTCGCTGCAAAGGTGCAGTGATTTTATGATTATGCGGCCAAACCGTATGACAGAAAAAATTAAAAACAGTTAATCGGCCAGTCCATGGTTTGCTTAAACCACAAAAATGAAAACAAAAGCTACCCTGCATAGCCCACATTGTTGACCTAAGGATCCTCGATACAAAGTAGCGCGCTGCTGAGAATGTACTAATACACATTAATGTGCCACAATACGGGTAAGATTAAAGTGAAAGACAATTTCCCCGATTTAAAAGGAAGTCACCTAACGAGAACCAGACCCCGCTATAGGCGTGCTGACCGTGCTACCAAAAACAAAGTGTCACGGACACACGGAAAGTGAATGCAAACAGGAAAAATCAACTATGCAAAGCGTAAGATGACTACGCCGCACAGAACCCGTATTGTATCCTCATAATCATGCGCCATTAAACAAGTGCCCCTTACCATAGCAGCGTGGCGGTATGCCCAGTCTCCGGCCGGTTAGTAATCGGCTGGCCTGGCGCCAAAAGGCCATATTGAAGGTCGCGAGCAACAACAGAAAAGACGGTTTTAAAACTCATAGGCGGCGTGCACGACAAGCATTGGCCGCGCGACGCGCTTGTAATAAGAGAAGCTGACGAGGAGGGAGTGGGAGAAGGGAGAGGGTAGGGGGAGGGGATTCACACGCTGTAAGGCTTAATGAGCCATTACAGAAAGCCACATGGCGGCTGCGCGCGTGCACGCTCGCGTGAACGCAAGCTGGTAGCCAGCAAAAGCCTCTCTGGTAGCACTTCAAAAACCCACTTACTAAATTTCTCGCAGAGCAGTGCATGCGCTGGCTCAGCGAGACCTAAAAAGCTCCACTGATTCGTTTTGCTATTGCTGAATTGGGTCCAGGACCAATTATTCTTCATAGCATATTGCTTATATTTGGAGCGCTCAGCCAGCAGTTGCTCTGGTTTGCTCAGACTATCTTCCATACTGCGAACCATTTAAAGATCTAGCAATCTAAAGCAGAACGCAAACTTCAAGTGAAGATTCTTACTATGCACCAAAAGTGGAAAGACACCACGCTTTGGTAAACAGTGTTCCTTACAAAAACATATACCATAACAAAACTTCAGGTGAAGATTCATACTATGCACCAAAAGTGAAAAGAAACCATGTTTTGTTGAAAAGTATACCATAACAAGGTAGTTGAAATAAAACATCAAGCAGGAACAAAGGCAAGTCTTGAATGCACATGAGAGGAAGAGAACGTACCTGTTCAAGATGATCTTCACATCCTAGGGAAGAAAAGAGACAAAGAAGATAAATATTCATCCCCCACAATGCTGAGCATTGATTTTATTTGTGAAGAGACATTGAGCCGCTATTGGAGGACAAGAGGTTTTTCTGACTGATGGGAAGACACATTCACCCGTATCGAGCCACCAGCCAAGGATGTGGATTGGGACGGAATGAACAATTACAGTTCATAACACACACTGAACTGTTATGCTATATTATTACTAACCTATGAAGGATCATCTTGGCACAACATTTACAAAAGAGAATTTACAAAGGTGGAAAGAGAAAGGTCTTAATCTGGTTCCTGGTGCCTGAATGGAGCAGAATCTTTTATTGGTTACGGAGACGTCTTCCAGAGCGAGAACCTATCAGTTCATGGGTCCTTTTGTGATAGAAAATAGATGCATGGGCCAAGGACATGGGCTAGCACACTGGCCTACCAAGTTACGACTGCCAATAGACAATAAACCGTAGAGGACTGGAAATACCAACCCCTCCCCCACCCCATCCCACCCCACCCTAAATAGGCGGTACACTAAATTATGGAACCTAGTAGCCATGGAAAAACTAATGTACGACATTGCAGATCTACGTGAAAAGTTTGGTAGGATCTGATAACCCTTAGCTAACCATCTTTGGGGATTGAGGCAGGCCTTACATGGCCATACAGGCTCTAAGCTCTGGATCTGAACATTTAGCCATAAGCGAAACCTGTAAACAGTGATCAGACTGCCCATCACTAGGAGTGGGAGAAGGGGGAACAAAGAGGGCTCCAATGAATAAACAAATCTGAACCAGTGTGTGCAGGGAGATGAGGGAGGTTGATGGGGATATCATGAATATTTTGTTATTTGGGGGATAAAAAAACAAAAAAATGGAGGAGGTTTTAATAAAATGCTTTGGAAAGCTAGGTAGGAATGTAATTGAATGTTTCTCAATAAAATTGAGAAAAAAGATACAATTTTTAAGAAATAATGTTATAATCATGAACATCAATTAGTGGCTTTGATCAAGGTGAACAAAACTGTTTCGATCATTGTTACATAAACAGAGTGGAGAACAGTCTTTCCTCATTGTCTGTAACTTTGGATTCAAAGAAAGTATTATCCTGACTAAAAGGCCCCTACCCAAGGTGTCCATCTGCACTGCCCCAAGATTTAAAAGCAGGTCCCACTCTATGCCCCCCACTGTATTTCACACTAGTCCCCTGCATGAGTTTAGAACTTGTGTGGAGGATGGGTCATTGTAAATAGAGAAAGTTTAGGATAAAGAGTGCAAGCATCAGTATCCAGGTGATATATTCACCATCACTCTTTACAGAACAGAAAATAACAGAAAGCAACAGTCTACTTGTAAAGTGCATACTTGCAGCCAGAGTTTTTTTTTATATGGGTATTAGATGGTTTTTGTTACCCAGCTCAATGTTACTCATTATATCAATCTAAGAGTGATGGAAGGCTGAGCATCCAGATGCTTTATGTACTTGTGACGAAACAGTGGAACACAGGCCTCTGTGTACATTACGCTACTGATTCATTGACTCATACACGCAGCCATCTCCACCTCCAAATGGTGAAGTGATGACACAATAGGATGATGGATACAAAAAGTGGGTTCCTGCGATTTCAAATAGGACATTTTAGACTCCTATTGTCTCTTACTGGGAGGCATTGCAAAATTACCTTTTTTTTCTTCTTTTAGATCCAATAGGACTGTTTTGCAGATTGAAGGCGCGAAAGGGATAATAACCATCTACTCAGCCTGTTCACTCGCCGATTTGGAGAATTATTCACCCCGTACCAACTCAGTACAGCTATCATCCTTGGAGCTGTAACTCTGAACTAGGATCAGATCTCGCCACCATGGTGTGATTAGAGCAATGTTTTTACTAAATATTTAGCATCAAGTCATTTCACACAGTCTGCTTATTTGCCAACGGGCATGGTTGATAACAAAGAGGGTAGAATCTAAAAGGAGTTCTGTCCATAACTAAAAGGTGTGACAAAACCCAGGAGATACAGAAAAAACAGTTACTCTATAAAACCTGTCCTATGGTTAGAATCCCCTCTAATTTGCGGAACTGAGACAAAAACATCCCTCTGATGTTAAAGCGGCTTCGATGTTATGTATTTTTTAATCCAAGGTTGAAGCTGCTTTTCAATCCCATTAGATGCAGAGGTGTCGGATTTTTTTTTCCCTCTGTGTCCTGGTCCCAGCTTGTCTGGGGGGGAGGGGAAGGGCACAAAAGACTAGTGTGAAAACCTTTATGAGTGTGCTGAGGCAGAGTCTTTGTGATATGCAAGTGTGGTAGGTGACAGCTCCCCCCCCCTCGCCCCCCCATCCTGACAGAGATGGCCATCCTGCCAACCCCTATTCCCTGTTTGTCTCACTGACCGGGAGGAATACACAAAGCCCAACTGCCAGCTACCCCTAGTCACGTGACCCAGAATAAATGCTGAAGGCACCAGATGATTAGGTCAAGAAAATGCAAACTTTCTACATTTCCTACTGCAGTATTAACAAGGGTTTTAAATTACAAACTCGACATCCCGACCTGTTCCCAACTGAAATGTATCACTCATTAAATGTAATAAGGTAACCCAATGTTATTATATGGGAGAGGTAGGCCTTGCAGTAGTGATAACAAATGTAAGAATTTTTCAGTACCAGGACCTGTAAAACTTAAAAGTACATGTTAAACATTTTAACTACACTGCACCATGCCCTCTGGGTTGTTTAAGGCCTACCTTAAGGGAGACTTCTATGTATTAAAAAAAGGAAGGTTTAGACCTGATAAAAGGCTTACCAGGTCGAGATGGCAGTTTAAAACTGCACACACATGCTAAAATGGAAGGCATGTTTTGAAGGGCTACTTAAGTGGGTGGCACAATAACTGCTGCAGAACCACTAGTAGCATTTAATTTACAGGTTCAGGTAGTAATACTTTACGAGTAAATTAAATGTGCCATTGGGTGTAAGCCAATTTTACCATGTTTAGGGAAGAGAGCACAAGCACTTTGGCACTGGTTAGCAGTGCTATAATCTAAACTGTGCAGAGTCCTAAGACCAACAAAAACGAGATCCGCAAAAATGGGAGGAAGGCGGCAAAATCTTTTGTGGAAGCCCACCCTAAGGCGGACAGGTCTAACGTTGGTCTATTAATGGGTTGCTGGGTCCAGGGCTCCTGTAGGCCAAGGAGTCCCTGTGCTCTTCCTTTTGGAGGACAGGAGGGCCGTGGCTGTGCCCCTTTGATCCTCTGCACCCTTTCCCAAGACTTTCATGGTGTGGTGTACTATTAGATGTTTCCAGGATTGGCAGCATTCCCGGTGGTCCTTCTTCAGGTTAAATGCTGTGTGATGGTTGGCAGTCTGTCTTCAAGCTTAGCCCTTTGTTTCTATACACCATTGGCCTCCCAAAATCATAGGCAGTAGACACAGTGGGCACTTGACCAGGGGATCCTGTAGGGTAGAAACTCAAGCAGTCATCTTTTTTGGTTCTGCATTCTGTGTTCTGCATGCCCTTCCCTGGCCCCCTGCTGAGCTCAACGCTGGAGTTGTGGTTCCTCTCCTCCTTAGTGGGCCTATGACTTTGGCTGTGCCTTTCCCAGGTGTGGCCTCTACTGTGTGCTTCCTGCTGGGCTTGAGACTGGAGGTTCTCCAGCTCACTGGGTGTCTCTTGTGGTCCCTTCACTTGTAGTCTTTTGTGCGCATCCCATGTTTCTCTTCTTGATCTCTCCCCTGCAATCCTCGATGATCCTTGCTCTTCCCATATCCCTGGACTGCCTATTGATCGGATAGCTCCACAGTTCTGTCAGCTGTTCCACCTGTCTCTCACGTCAGCTTCGGTCCCCGTTAAATGAAAGCGTGCCAAGGTTACTCTCCTTCATAAGAAGCTGCAAACCCTCTGACCCGCTCAGGTTGCCAGCCTATCTTTTGCCTGCCACTTAAAGCCAAAGCTCTGGATAGAATAAGGAATCACCAACTCCATTCAGGTTTCAGACCACAGCATGGCACAGAATCATCTCTTTATTAAGAAAAAAGCGCATTCAGGCCACATTGGATGCAAGGGGGTCTCCCATTCCATCTTACTGCATCACCTCCACAACCTGGGATGCCATAACCTAGTCCTAGCCTCATTTCAAAAGAACAGGCATAGAGTCTTATCCAGAATACAGTTTTTTTACTTTCTTGGTCCTTCACAATATATAGCTAGCATGTTTCTTCCGGCATCATTGTTTGGACTTTCTCAGGTCTAGAAAAAATATACAAAACAGAACTACCATAAGCATACGGCTCAAACTAACCTAAAATCCATCACCGAAAGAGAAATAATACAAAGTCTGTGATTCATGCTGCAGATTTTCAGGGCCTATGAACTGTTGCATAAACTAAGTCTTTAAGCTTAGTTTAGTTCTACAGTGTCAGACTTTCCCACCCATGGATGCCTGAACTTAGTTCAGTGCACCAATGCTTAAATGTGAAAGTCCAGGTTGTTGAGACCCCACACAACCCACTCTACTCTCTAATTTGGAGACTCCTCCCCTGCCGTGCTTGTGCCCGCCCACAGCACACTAGCATGCTGGAAGACAAGCGCCGGGGACACTGGGACACCACTGAAGAGGTTGCTAGATGACCACAGTGTTGGCAGTGTTGAAGGACTCGTTCCTATTCTGTTCTCTTGTTAAAAAAAAAAAAAAAAACCTGCTCCTTGGAGTTTGCTTGCCACTGCGGATTTTGCTGCTGATCACACCTGATCCCGCCTCGATCCAGTCCCATCACTGCCACTAAGGTCGACCCGCAGGGGGGAGCCCAGTGGTTCAGATGTGCGGCAGGGCGGTAGGAGGTCGGGCGGCTTAGGCAGGAGGCAGCCTCTTGCAGTCCCCCACAGCTGAGATCGCTGAGGTCAATGACGGAGCTGTAAAAACCCCTCGAAGCAGCTTGCACTAAAGGGGAGGTCCGCAATGCTACGATGTTGCTTTTGGAGAGTATCCTTATAAAACCATGAGAACTACTGATCTGTTGAATACCCCTCGTACTGTTACTATACGGCACAGCCTACGGTCTACACTGCATTGGTCTGCTGTGGGTGGTGGCGGCGGCTATCTGGGACATCCAGGGGAGGCGGTAAGTGAGCGTTGCTGCTGTGGTGTTGTCCCGATTTCATCCAACCATTCAACAAGCTATTTGCCATTACTGCGACCGTTGATGCATTCAGAGACTCTGATAAAAGTCTGATAAAAGTCTAAAATCAGTTTAAAGCAGACCCTGACCCTAGCCTGGCCGGACCCTAACCCTAGCCTGGCCTGGCTCACCTGCTGCTCCCACTGCGGCTGAGCCATTGCATTTGCTGACCGGGTACTGGGACGGCCTGAAGACTCTATACGGACTCCCCAACCATTTTACGCAATATTACGCCCCCAAATACGACCTCCAGCATCCTGTCTGCTGCACCCAACAATCCTCCTGGTGAGTTAATATCCACTGCCCCAATCAGCTGCCGTTTCGGTACAGCTACTGCCCTATTCACCAGCCATAATTGCTAGGTTCTACTCCTCAGTTCTTCAGGATACTACACAGGGGGTATGACAAGGTACAATCAAAAAAAATCTATCAGAGGCGTCCGACAGCACTGCTCTGAGTCAAAGGGGGAATACAAAAGCAGAGGTGAAGAGTCAATACCAGGTAGTATTCTGAGGATATTCTGCTGCCGCTAAGACGGCAGCTAAAACCCACATGTATGCTATGATGCCTCTGGATCGCAGCTGCAATCAGGGTGGTCTGTTGAACACTACTGAGAGATACTTTTGCCACCCTAAATGATAGTTCAGCAGAGGCAGAATTGATTAATACGGTGGGGAAGGGGAAACCAGCGCTTGTTCATAGCCCACATACCAATAACAGTCCTCCGAAGGTTGAAGCCAACGCCAGTATGCTTTGCATCCTATCGAAGCAAATTGGCCCTAGTTCTCCAGCCAGCTCTGCAGCTGAACCTGCTGCTAAACGCAAGCGGATAAGCACCAGGTCCTCTAGGGCTAAACTGGGGCCAACCAGGCAGCTATTGATAGTGGACGAAATCAAATAACTACAGGTGATGTGAACATCGAGGAGATCTACAGTAGATTCACGATGATTCTGGAAGCTCAATTAAAACCTATCAAGGACGCCTCGCCGCAATAGAACGTCATATAAAAACATCAGCAAAGCCTAATCTCGATGCGAAGGCAAATGAGAATATGAACCCTCATGGGACACACCCACATAAAAGGCACATAGCAGATACAAAAGGAAAATCAGCCCAAGATCAAGGCTCATCACAATGTGTGGGTATAGTCACATCTGCCATAGAGGACACAGGGGGTGCCCAAACTAAAGGCCCTGGGGATAAATCAACCTGGAATCCTAAACAGGGGGCCACAGCAAATATTTCTGTAACCCCAACAACTGGACACGACAAGTAAACAGGCTCCCTTTTTTAGGGGGAGTAATAGTTCCTCTATAATAGACTATGTCTTTACTTATTACATGGTGCCGTCATTGGCACCAATTTCAGTCACCATAACCCAATTGAGATGGCTCTATTAACACCTGTCAGGGATCCCGCCTGTACTTTACCCAGTCTGAGTAGTGTAGAGCCAACCCCAGACAAACTTAGACTGTCTTAGAAGCTATTTATTTATGAGTTGTGTATAGTGCCTGAATCGCCCGCGAAGGGGTATCTCTGCGCTGCGGAAATGCGGGAGTAAGCTGACACAAAAGCTTCTAAAACAAAACAGTTTTAAGAAGCCTTCTGAATTGGAGATGATCCGGACATTGCCTCAGCAGAGTGGGAAGCTGATTCCAATACAGAGGAGCGAGGTCCGAAAAAGCTTTCCCACCCATCCTTGACTTCTTAACCCAGAAAACCACAAGGAGGGATTTTGTTCCCGAGCGTAGATCCCTAGTGGGGGTGTAATGATTACATTTCTCGGCGAGGTAGGCAGGGCCCATGCCATACACCGCCTTATGGACGGTGCAGCAGATTTTAAACAATGCGTTTACGCACCGGGAGCCAGTGAAGCTGTTGGAGAAGAGGAAGAGAGGCGGTTCATGAGGGGACATTTATGACCAGACGCGCCGAGGTATTCTGGACTGCCTGCAGACGGCCCAACGAAGACTCATTAGCTGATACCAGCAGAGTGTTGCAGTAATCCAGTCTGCTAAGTACCAAAGTCTGGATAAGGGTTTTCCGTGTAGAGTCTGGGATGAAAGGAAAGACTCGCCTCAACAAACTGAGCACATGGAAACAGGTACCGACAGTGTGGGTCACATGTTCCTTCATAGTCAGTGCCTGATCTAGGCATACACCTAGATTTTTGACAACCGTCTTAGGCGCGGGGGGGAGGGCACCGAGATCCACTGGCCACCAGTCCAGACCAAATCAGCGGAGCCTCTCTGAAGAGCATGATCTCGGTCTTCCCTACGTTGAGTTGGAGGAAGTTGCTCCTCATCCAATTGGATATTGCTATCATGCATGAGGAAAAGGTGGACTGGGCAGAGAGGGTAGATTTCTGTCTTGGAAGCTATCCGAACCAATAAAAACTTTGGGGGAAATCGTAGGTGCAAATATGTCTTTGGTGATGGGGAGTTTAACGGACATAACGGGTAGAGAGGGGGTCGTGGACAGGTTTGTAGCTCTTTGTGCTGAAATTAGGATGTCCCTATTGAAGCCAACTAAATCAGCAACGCAGGCCTCCCGGTTGTTCGATCATGTGTGCTCACTGGCTAATCGCCTCCTGCGTAAGGCACTCATTGTCCGCCCTCGAGATAAAGATCTTGTGGCCTATCTGCGCAAGGAGTACAAGTCTGTGACCAGAAAGGAAATTAGAACTTACCACTGGGCCACTCTTACAGACACTGCTAAGACAAAGGATAGTAAGGTTTTTGGGAGAATAGTATCCTGTATGAGGACGATAGATCAAACTGGCACCACTAATATCTGCCATATAAGGGGTGAGGATTGGGCAGCACACTTTAAAGCCATCTCTACTGCCAGCAACCAGACCAACATTAACGTTTTCAAAATTCACACTTCCACTTTCCCATTTGTATCAGAAGTCACGGCTGCCATTCAGGAGAGTAGGGGTGGAAAGGGCCCCGGCGCCGATGGCGTTCCCATTGATTTTGATTATGAGCGAGACGACTTTATTTTCACCTTTATTGACAAATGTCCTCAATTCCATGAGCTATCACACCATTCCAAAATCAAGGGCCCTTTCAATCATAGTGCCCATCTTTAAAAAGGGAGTCGCTCTGAGCCTAAAAATTATCGCCCTATATACCTGATAGACATCCCTGCTTAGATCTCTGGAAGAGTCCTATACAATAGGATACCAACATGGGTCAATGAAAACAATGTATTGAATGAGTGTCAGCTGGGTTTCCGAAATGGAATAAGTACGGTGGAACAACTTGCACCTTATTATAGGTAAATACACCGTGGCAAAGCAATTTAACTTGTATCTTGCTTTTATAGACCGGTCGACAGCTTTTGACTGTGTAAACAGAGCTAAGTTATTGCAAATTTTAATCGGAATGGGGATGGACCCAACACTGGGGCGCAATTTAATATCTTTACACGATGAGACAAAAGCATGTGTTAAGTTTGGGACCGGTGGGGAAGTATCTGATGTTTTTAATGTTGAACGGGGTGTGCTTCAAGGGTGTGTGCTTGCCCCTTTGTTATTTATATTATATATACATAACCTCAGTTTGGACTTTATAAATAGCACCACTGATGTCCCCATGGTAAACGGCGCACCTATTCCTGTAATTTTATATGCGGATGGTGCAGTATTAATGGCCTGTACCCCAAAAGCCAATTAGTCAATTATTTTGTGGATTTTATGGAGAAATCAGATCGAAGGACCAATTTCTCAAAATAGTTTACTATGTACTACGGCACGAAGTGCATACGATAATCATCCATCACGGTAGGGTCAAATAAATTAGTGCACACCAGCACTTTTACATATTTAGGGATTTTATTTAGTGTTTCTAGCTCATGGGCGTCCCAAATCGTGCAAAATAGAATGAAATTGCCGAAGGCTGTAGGCTCCCTCCTTAGCTTACCATCACCACCAGGAGGCAGGGCCTTTGCCCCATTGTTAAAAATATATTCAGCTCAGTGTGTACCCATTGCTACCTACGGGGCAGGAATATGGGGCATTAGTGACCCGCAGCCACTGCATATGGAAGAAAATCACTTTTGCAGGCAATTATTAATGGTGCCCGCATCAACCTCACATTTACTTTGCCATAAAGGAGTTAGCACTAAATTATTTATGTGACCAAATACTATTTCATCCTGTGCTGTTGTGACTCTCTGTGATGAGCAATGTGGAAGCCTCACTCACTAGAAAGATACTTTTTGGCTCCTGGCCTCTGACAAAGGCTCTCTATTCCCTGGCTGTCCTACGTAATAAAAGTCACTGGAAGGGATTGGTGTGAGGTTCGCTGTTTCCTAGCCAGTCATAGGTGAGCAGAAAACAAGCACAGGCCCTGTTGTTAAATAAATTGCAGGGTATTATGTTACATGAAGAATTAAAGAAATCCAGCATTGGGCATTACTTACTTGCTAACTTTGGTGCTGTGTCAACCGATTACCTGATGAATACAACCGGGAGCTGGGTGCACTCGCTCCTATTTCGGTTTAGAGCAGGGAGCCTAAAATATTCCCTCCATTTCCCGCGAGGTGTCCAGGACAATTTGAGCTCACAGGTTGCAATAATGCAAACCAGGATTCATTTAGCTTTATTCTGTGGGTACTACCAATTATTTACGAGAATGTATTTAGTACCTTTTTAAGGCTCAGGAATTATCCTAAATGCCAACAAGCTTTTAGGTGTGGCAAGATTTTACGGACAATGAAACCTGTTGTTGCGTAAGTTAGTTTCTTAAGGCAGCTGTACGTTCAAGAAGCACCATGCACTTTGACTAAGATCTCATGCTTTTATAGTCTATTCATTTATGCATGCCATGCTTTTATTCAAGCTTTGTATGACAAATGTTGGTTGCCGGTGATGTTTCTTTTATTCTTCCTTGCATGTTTTTAAATTGCTTTTATGGCAGGTTTCCCCACCGACTAAAGATGCTTTTGATTTGATTTACTCTCCGATTGATGTGGTGTCAGTGTCTTCTAGATCACAGTCCCATAAAGGTTTCAGGGATGCAGTGAAAATTCAAACCCAATTTCAATCCTTAAAATATCACACACAAGCTGTGCACTAAGTTAGAGACACTTTTGGTTAACAAGTGTTTATTTCAGCATTTTAATTCTGTTGCTTAGCATATGAAAAGTAACCACACACAATAGGATTAATACAGCACTGAGGCACACGACCAGCAACGAGAATAATATGAACATTTCCAACATAGCAAGAAAGCCATTTAGCAACCAAGCAACCTAAAAACCTAACACCCACTTCTATGCGCTACACTATGAGAGCATAGAGTAGATTAACTTGCATCTACAGTTTTTTGGGAGACAACATACTGCATACCTGTTTAAAACAAAGTGCTGTGGTTATCAAGAGGGCTGGTAGTGAGTGTTCCTGCGAAAGAAACCACACAACAGCTGGGATCAGCCCTGGTCTCTGCGCGTTATCAGCATTCAGCATGGGACTGGAGGCTCCAGCAGCATATTGATCTGGCAGGCTCTGTCAGGGGAATCTGAGACAGCACCCGATGCGATAATCAGGGTTGAAGACCTCTCCGATTAGGTGGGGATTTCAGAGGTTTTTTTTAAAGAAAATTATATACATCAGATGAATGTACTAATAAAGTACAAATATGTCAAAACAGACCACACTGCTTGGGTTATTGCTATCAGGTGCCTTTCCCAAGGTCAAAAGACTCAAACTATTGTTGCAGGGGGAGCTTTTGTTTGTGTCACTGCCGGAAGGATGTGACAACTTTCGTATGTCTCTACCAGAAGAATATGACATTGTTTCTATGTCACTACCAGGGGGATATGACATCATTACATATTGGGGTCAGTAGAATGTAACACATTTACAGATCAAAGGATGTGACTATACATTTTCCCCAGGAAGGTATAGACCACCTTGTTTTAAACCTAGTAAGCAAAAGGTCGCCATTTTCCAAGTAGACCGAAGACAAAATGGAGTCCCAATCAGAGACAAAATGGAGTCAGGCCACAGGGTCTACACGACAGAAGTAAACCAATTATTTTCTAAATAGTCCAGTCTAAAGTGAAATAATAAAGCTGACAAATTAATTTCAAAATTCTGAATCACTTTTGAAGTTAAAAATTCATTTGCAGACCTCTTACTCTACAACTTGTGTATTGGAATAAAAAAAATTAAAAGACAGAACTTCAGTACATCTGAATGTGTCAAAATAATAATTATTACCAAAATCAAGGTGCATTATGGTAATAATTGTTATTTGGACCCAGTTCTATTTCACATATATTTTCTAGCCCTGAGAAAGTCCAGGCGATAATGTTGGACGATGTTGGTTGTATGTTATGAAGGAGCAAGAAAATAAAGCACAGTATTCTGGCTAAGATTGGACGAGACTCTACTCCTGTTCTATCGAATGCTTACAAGGATATAATAGTGATATTTTGGTAAGGGACTTTAGTGTAGCTGCTCCTTCCTTTTGTTTGAGCATCTTAAGAACACTTTGTTACAGAAGAAAATCTGGGGTCTACTTACTCTGGCCAAAAACCTTATCGTACTGTTAAAGCAAGAGTTGTGGGTGACTAACTGAAGAGAAGTAGATGTGTGAATTGACTGGACAGTCATCTTCCCTCCTTTAAAGATGTGCGGCGAACATGTGGGCGATAGGCATATATGTATCTCTCGGTGCCCAAATTCCACTGTCCCCACCCCATTGTTGATAGTGGGAATATATCACATCGTAATGCATCTCACAGATTTCTCAATTTGTGTACAGATATTGTGTAATCATTGACAAACGTGTCAAGGAATAGGAGAAAACACAGTCACCCACACCATCCCTGCGCAGGACATTCTGGAGATAAAAATGGTTATTGGTAGGCTAAGCACTCTGTACCTTTAGTTTTCCATGTGCCAGGAACAATCTGATGAGGCTGAGAAATTGTTTGACTTCATGCAGGCCAAAACATCAGTAGCAGACTCGTGGAAACATTTATCTGCATTTAGGTTATATAAATTATATTGGATTTGGTGATTTGTTTTCATTTATCGACAGAAAATTAATTGGGTTTTAGTGCACCTGCAACAAAACTTTATCTGGACCCTCCAGACTGTATGCAAAAGAGACGTCCAAAAACTGAAATGCCCACTTAAGCCTGGCAAGCAAAATGTCTTTTTCTGGGGTTAAGGATAAAATATCTGGTTTTCTAATGCCCTAGTAGGGAGCACTGTCCACTGATGTCCTACGTGTCCATTCGCTACTGGGCCAGTCATTTGGTTTAATGGGTACCCAAAGTGCCAGTAATCTTTAGTTCTCACAGGATTGTAACTGGCTTCCTAAATATTTGTTCAAATCATGACATGAAACTCCAGTAGTGCCCCCCCCAATGCCAGTACTTATTTCTTCATGTTATCCTTCCCTCCTGAAGAGGTTTTCACAAAAATTCACAACCTTTGCCGTTTTGGCTTAATTAATGTAACTCACCTCAGGTGATGTAGTGATATAATCAACATGCACCAAAGCATACTTCCTTACCATGTCTCAAAAACAAAATGGGCCATAAATGCCCATGGCTACTTTCTGCCATGCAGGCTCTTCCATGAATCACAGCTGTGATGGAGGTAAACGATCCTAGTCATGAAGACTGAATAGGACATGGGGTAGCCAGACGTTAGTTCGCCCACAGTGGTACAAGTGAATGGGCCGGTCTTTTTCACTACGATTACACGGCCACCTCTACCTCAGAGCTGTGTCACTGAAATGGATAATTCTCAGTGGTCCTACATGACTGCTGAACTCACTGGGGGATCTATGCAGGGTCATTCATAAAAACATCTACAAATGGTAGTGGTTTTTTTTCCACAGCCATGCAGAGGACTTCCATCCCAACAAACTGACTGATGACACAGACTTGTTGAAAGAACTGCAGATGGTACAATAGATGACAGAACGTTATGGCAGAGCACTTTTACTTTTCACAAAAACGTGCACATCAGTCACAATTTTTGCAGACATGAAATAGCCTGCAGAATGCCAGCTGTCTCCCAGAGTGATGGTGTATGGGATCAGCTTTTAATGAAAATATGCATCTTCCTTTAAAGGACAAAGGCCGATCAAAGAGAAATCGGGAATGGACATAACATCACCTTCCATTTTTAAAAAGTGAAATAAAACCACGGATCAGCTTGTAGAGATATTGGTTCCTTTTTAGCTGAAGCAGATAATCTATTCACACCCCTGACATGTTTATTGCTCCAGTAAAGTTAGGAAGTGAACTATAGAAACAGTTTCCGAATGGGGCGGATAAATCCAAATTTTCAAAAAGCAATAAAGCATGTATGTAATAAATGCATTTAAAACTTAATGTATATAAAGTTAAAAGGGAACTGCTGCAGTAGGTTACATCATCTAGTGCAATACAAGGCAGAGGAAAGCAAATCAAGGCCAGATGATTTCCCAACTTCTTCGCCCGAACGAGGTACTGGTTTTCGTCCCTCCCAGTGCAGAGACTCAAGCACTGCTAAGCGGTGCATGAGAAACAAAAAATGAAGTTTGAATAAAATATTTCAGTGGATCCACGTGTTGCTGTTTCTTCCCTCTAGTTCCACAGACATTTAACTCTCACCTTCAGTAGCTCCACATCCTGCTGCTGACACTTCCCCCTCAGCAGAACTCTACTTTTCCAGCTCTATAGACATTAACTCTCACCTTCAGTAGCTCCACATCCTGCTGCTGACACTTCCCCTCTATCTCTGTGATCAGGTCTCGGTGGGTGGATTGCTGCTTCTCCAGGTCACTCAGTTTCTCTTGAATGTTCTTCATATTTTCTTTATGTTCCTTTTCCAGTTTGCTCAGAAGTTGCTGCTCTTCCTTGTCCAGAAACTTCTTCAGAAGCTCAAATGTACTACGGATCACCTCCACCTGGTTCTCGAAGTTTCCCTTCATTAAAAATATAACAAAGCACATCATTTCGGTATTTGTATGCTACACCCAAGTGTAATCACACTGTCTGCATCTGACACAAACAGTGGTCTGCTTCAAAAACACACAGAAAATTTTAATCCGAACCATTTCTTTGCGATGCCATATAGAGTCTGTCATAAACAATCTGTGCAACAACCAGCGGCGGCTCTTCCGCAATGGCGGAGGAGCGTCGCCCACTGCTTGGCTCAGAGACAGCAAATGAAAACTAAAACTATGTTGTAGCATCATTTTATTTTTCATTGCCGGCTGTGAGCCAGAGCTGTATGGAGTGGCGGGGGCCGAGGCATGGGAGGGGGAAGAGGAGTGCTATGTGCACATATGTGTTATGGCAGGCCTTCTCAGGCCGACCAAAAAATACATGCTCCCTCATACATGCTTTCCCCCTACCCCACAGACTCCCTGAGCGGAGCATCTTTTCAGCCAGCTTAGGCCAATCCCCACTCTGCTCTCCTATGAGATGATGGGAGTCTGTCACAGAGGCTGCCGGGCAGAGAAGAGGGAGCGCGGCGTGACGTGGGAGGCGAGGCGGCCATTGGCTTCAAGTAAGTTCTTTTTTTTTGTTGTAATATTTTATTATTAACCCCCCTCCCCGCCCCGCGACCCCTCCTGCGTTCCCTCCACCCGCCCCACCACCTTTTGTTTGTGGCGGCCGGCACTGGCAACAACACAGCAAAGATTTAACTCAGTCACTCATTTCAACCATCACAAGGTTTTAAACATAGCTGATTAACCCTAAGATTTATTAGTAATATAGGCTGCATATCTTTAATTCTAACCCATCAATAGTGGATTTACTTACGAAAATAAGTTTAAAAAAAATACAACTACAAACACACAGGAGTATCTTAACTATTTCAGTAACATTCTTTGCTAAGAGTGGTAATACACAATCCTTTAATGGCGGATGGCTAAAGTTGGCAAGTGCACTGAACATGGTTAGTGGTAAAGAGATTAAGAACACGTATGGACATAATACCTCGGCAAAGGTATACAGCATGCGCCTATCGTGTGGATTTATGGGCAGATGTCAGGGACAGGTCTTGTAAAGTGGCTCGTAAAGAATGGGGACCTGGACACCAGTGCCCATGTTTTCCATGCAACAATGTGCTTCTAGCAGTACCGGGATGTGGACTCTGTAACACACTATACCCACGGTTACTGACAGTTTCCAGCTGACTCCAGCCATCTTTGCTGTTTTTTAGGTTTCACCTGCATAGCACTTGCGCTGTGTTTGTGAAATCTATTGTATTTAATATAAATCTTAAAAGGGGCTTACATCCTGCCCCTACTTTTCATTGGTTCGTGAGCTTGCCACTTACTTTTACTCCGTTTCTATTGGCTGTAGCATACTATTTCCTGTTTTCCCATTGTGTGTTTCTCTTATCAGTGTCCCGTGGGCCAAGTACGGTTTTCATCCGCTTTGCTGGAACTTCTTTTATGCGTGTCAGCACATCTACATGCTTTGTGGGAAGCCAAGGCTACAATAGCAACACACACTCACCAGCCCCCACCTCACCCCGGGGCTGAAGCAGGGACCCACTCTAGTGCTGAACCAGATATCTTGGCTGTGCATTTGTTAGTTTTTATTCATTTACCTAGCATTCAAGGCCTTATCCTTTCTGAGACTTTGAGGCCTAGGAGTTTGTAAAAGGAAACCAAGGGCTAATATAATATCCAAAGTAGAAAAATAACAAATGCGACTTGGGAAATCAGATTTTTACACTTATGTTGTGCGGTGTAATACAGCCCTACATGTAATCATTCTGTAATAATTTTACTGAAATTCGTTTAGCTGCTGAGGCATTGGAAACAAAGCAGCCAACAAGTTGTAAGCAAAACAATCTCGGATTCCGACACCTCTCTCAAAATACCCAATGGGGCTTACTTTAGCCCATTAAGTTGTGAATGCAGTTGTACAGCATCAACCAGTGCGTTGTTTTACTTGTTTTGCAGAAAACTGTGTTTCCTGCTCTCCACTTTGTTATTTGACAAGCTAACTGACACATCAATTGCAGTCCATCAACAAAAGCACCAGAAGCAGTATCCTAAACATTTCCCAATTACACAACACACCGACATATTGGCCGAGATTGGATGTCACAGGTAAATACCTTTTTAATTCAAACCCACTCACAGATATGGCGCACAATTAAGCTTAGTTAAAATAGCTGGTGGGTAAAAGTTTTGCCCATGTTTTTACTACAGCTTATCAATTTAATTAAGTCCCTTTTATATAAATAATTATACTAAAACCGGTCTTCAACGCACAACAAGCAAGGTCAACCCTGTCTGAGGGGCATTGCGGCTGTTCTTCTCCCACAACAGCCGCTGTCCCTTGCCGCTGTGGCCTGTTCCTCTTGCCCATCACACGCGAGTAGGAAGGAGGCCACGTGCAAGGAGGAAAGTCAACTTATGCATTCATTCACGCTGTTCTTTTAATTGGTTGAGCAGAGTAATTGTCAAGCGCGTTTGGCATCTGCATGGAACCTATACAAGGGCATTGTTCCTAGTGTGTTTTCATCCCAGTCAAGGGCAGCAGCGTTATCGGGCAGAACTCAGAGGCCAGGAAATAAATCTGCAGGAAGCAACGGAGGACTCTATGCAGCTGTCAGGAAACGGGGTTACACAGTGATGAGAGAGGGAAAACCTGCACAATAACAAAAATAATTACTTCTTTTATAATGGGGTCATCTACACTTAATGAAACAGAATAAATGAAGAACAAAATCTCTCTGCTGCACTCCAGTTATCTTAAAAATTCCCAGCCACCTGAAACCATCAGTGACTTTAATGATTTGTTTTAAACAATTTCTCGATGAACCTTTTATTTCTCATTCATCTTTATATTTCTCTTCCCTTTTACCTCGAGTGCGGAGAAGAGCCCTGTCGTGACATTTCAGGTTATCGATGAACTGCGAAGAAGCAGCACTTGGTCAATAGAAAAATATCAAGTACATCACATGGTAAAATCCTTCAAGCAATAAAGAGAGACTTTAACAAAACACCACCACCAATCACACTATGCGTTTATTAAATAGTTTACTATTTTTCTGCTTTCTTCTACTAGTATTATATATAAGCTTCTTCCATTCCAACATGGCAGTTTCAAGCGACTATCACAATACAAGCATGTTCTTCTTCTGTTTTTGTGATTACCCTAGGACACAGGCATGTGCATACAAGTTGCTCGGGTTCCTCCAGTGTACAGCATGCCATATGATTCCATCTTCGTGCTCTGTTTTCCACACTGTTGAACATAGGGCAGGAAGATGGAATCATATGGCAAGTTGTGCACGGCGAACCCGAGAACTAGAGAAGCTGCAAGCTTATTCTGAAATGGCTTCAGCAGAAGATGACACTATGGACCAGTTTAGGGATAAATTCAAAGCTCAGAAGTACGAAGGAACATTAAAGAAAGAGGAAACATGGGAAGAGGTTTGATGTTTTATTTTTACTGGATGTTCACATCTGGTTGAAGGTGTGCTAACTGGCACAACTGTAAGCCAATAAGATATTTAATGGGCATCTAGGAAACATATTACTATAGGGGTCTCCTGCTTTCACTTTATTTAGGTATTTGAGCTAAAGTAAAATTTTAAAAAGCGCTATGACGTGGCCAGCATGGACCGGTCACAAAGCTTTTTTTTTTGCTTTTTTTTTCTTTAAGCCATGTTTCATAGCAGCTCAACTTCAGTGCAACATGGAAAAAAACATTGACAAAGCCAACAGATTTTGCATAGGCGAAACCTATTGGCTGTGCCAATGCTGGTTTGCTTCTCTAGACTGTTGGCCCTCCTTCTGGACCGATTCAAGGGTTCTGGTGGGTGCCCTACAAGACTTTTTTTTTACCATTTGCTACCAGATCCGGAATTGAATGTCTGTTACCTATACCAGATTGGTAAAATGGTGGCATTGAACAACAAAGTGATGGCCTTCTCCACGCAGCAGAAATTGTCATTTTCATCAGCATTGGCTTATCCCGCCAAGTGAAATGGCTGGTTTCCCCGCCATTTGGGTACTTTCTTCTAGCTCTCTCTCCATGTCTGATGAGCTCCTCTCTCTAGCTCAAAATGAAAAGAGTTTAGAGGAAGAGCAATCGTTAGAGTCTCAACCTGCTGTTGAAGTCCTTCCTGCTTTCTTAGAAGGTCTTCTTCACAATCCGCTGCTGAATCTATGCCATTGCACAGTCCATCAACGGCTCAGGTTTCTGGCATGTTCAGGATTCATAAGATTTCTTGTGACTTCCTTCTCCTGGAATCTATGGGTTCTCAAAGACCGGAGCTAAAATCCTTCCTCTTTCAGTGAGACAGTTAAATGTATTTCAAATTGACAATCCCAGTCAAGCCAGACATGGACTCTTCTCCTCTGGGACTAGCTCCATCACTGAAAAGGTTGATAACTTGTAGTGTAGTGTTTGGCCGTGAACAGGGTCAATATAACACCAGTCTATATACCTATGGGGGACCATATAAGCAATGGCTCTCATATTGTATCCATAGTTAGCCATCATGGGCAAGTAGTACAAGTTCTAGTTCCATTTCACGGCTTCCATATGGCTGGGATTAGCCAGCGTGGCTGCTTCCACCATAGCCAGATAGCTATGCATGATGCAGCATTGTGACGCTGTCCCATGACCAGTAGCACATATTTCCTATGCCATCAGAAAAGCTTTTTGGCCAGGTTGTCTGGTGGAGCTCCTCCCATGATGATCCATTTTGCTGGTTCATTTCATCAACAGTGATCCAAGGGATAAGGTTCTGACAGTCCATCTTGCATCTCAACAGGAGTATGAATTTAAGCAGTGCCTCGAGGAATATTCTGCAGCTAGTAGTGGATGCTTTGTGGACACTGTGGGTAGAGGTCAGGTCCAGGGAGGGGTAGCTTAGCTGGGAATGGGGTAACAGCAAGTGCTTCTTGGTGAAACTGTGCAGCGTTCCAGCTCTGGTATTGGTTGTGTGCAAGGCAAGCGTGTCTTGGCTGGTGCCAGGAACCTCTATGAGGCAATAGGATGGAATAGAGACCACTAAACTAGTGTCATCTGCAAGGAAGAAATGGAAGCAGCCCTGATAATACTTTCCTTCTGTATCATGTAAGCAATAAAAACCATGACAAAGAACCAACCACTTGTCCCTTGAAAAGCAACACTTTAGAGCAAACAAACAAATAGTTACTATACACAGTATCACAGAGGAGCCAAGCGAGGTCATCCCAATCCTGGAGCAAACTCCATTCCAACAGTCTATGCACAGGTAGTGCCCTTAAAAGGCAAAGTGGTAATAGCCAGAGTGCCTCATCGAGCTGGTAGAGGTTGACGCCTCTGCCATGGCAGGGTAAGTGGACTGCACAGTCATAGCTTTAACTCAAAAGCAGAGGATAGGCAGGACAAGCTGGGGGTTAAGGGGTAGAATGGAAGGATAGGCAGGCTGGAAATCAGAGGAACAATGTAAAAGGTGACAGTATAGGCCCCTGTGACCGGTTGGAATCCAAATAACACAAATGTAGCATGGCAGTCTGAAAGTCAGTGACACATTGTATAATGCTCTGGTTAAAAACAACATTTTGATCGTTTTTGAGTTTCTCGCGTGACTTGTCAGGATGCATGGCCATACCATTATTATAAGTACCAGAACAAATAGTTCTAGTATGGAAAGATTCTTTGATGAATAAAGATTGGCCCATTTATTTGAGCAAGGAACGCTGGTATATGCAGTGCGCTAAAGACCAGATGCCAAAGAAGAGTGCTAGATGGCGGGAGATGGATGAGCACAAAGGGGGTTCCAAAATCAGATAGCATTGTAGTTCTGAATGGCTTGAATGAAATTAACAAGATACTCACAGGCAGCTCTAGATAAAGTGAGTTAATGTAATTCAGATGAGTCATTATAATTGATTGCGTACACAAACACAAGGCAAATTCCTCTCCCCTCTAGCTCGACTGTCCAGATACACCTATGCCCCTGTCCTAAAGTTTAGCTTGTAAAGGTTATCCCGGTCTCCCACCTTCAGATCTGATTGACAGCCACATCGGAGTGTCAGTGCTATAATGCTGTCTCTCACTTCCACCTTTTATTGTCAGGGGTACCACAATGCCCCTCACCTCCAGTTCTACTGGGGGTAACCTCATATTCCTCACCTTCAGTTCTACCAGGGGTAGTGCCATGCTGGGTGATCTCCAGTTAGGACTGTCAAAGGTACGTCCAAGTTTTTCACCTCCATTTCTGATTGCCAGGGTTACCCCATACTTCTCACCTCCAGTTCTGATTGTCAGGAGTAACCCAAGTCTCTCACCTAAAGTTCCGATTGTCAGTTATCCCATGTCGCTCACCTCCAGTTTTACCAGGAGTACCTCCATGTCTCACACCTCCAGTTGTGTTAGTTACTGGTACCCCATGCCTCTCACCTCCAGTTCTGACTGTCAGGTGTAAGCCCATGTCTATTAACTCCAGTTTTGACCATCGGATGTACCTACATGCATGTCTTTCAACCCCAGTTGTCAGATGAACTCACAGGTCTTGCATCTCTAGGTATTCCAGGATTACCCCAAAGTCCCTCACCCCAAGTTCCATCATGAATACGCCCCACATCTCATCTCAAGTCCTGACTCTCAGACGTACCCCCTTGTCTCGACTTTATTTCACTAAGAGGCCACCATGTCTCACATCTCTCTACAAATAAAGCAAGGAAACCTCTCACCTCCACCTCCGATGAAATCCTGCTTTGTTCAGCTGCCCATGTCTGCAGGCTCTCCAGCTCCTTTTTCAGTCGTTACACGTGGCCATGAAGTGTTTTCTGAAAAACAGTCCATGTATTAATCTTATCCAACAGCTATTCTGCATATCACTATTTAAATACATTGTTCCAAACAAGCATGAATATTTCATCTTTGCAGCTGCCCTATGATGCTACAGACTACATTTGTTGGCATAAATACTGTACTCAATGGTCATTATGTCAAGTTTCCGCATACACACGCTCTTCATTAGGTTTCAAAGGTGAACATCACCTAGTATATGAATGGGACGCCACATAGACACTTCGCATTCTCCTACCCCTCAGCAAGTTCTTTTGTCGAACTTAGAAGTCTTCTGCAGTGCATACAAAAGACTCATCTGCAGCAGACATGCAACACCTCAAACACTGGCTGCACCTTATCAAGGACGGATGTCCAGCACCTACCTGAAGCTCAACTCCCACCAAATAGCAAGTCCAAACCTGGCTCAACAAATAGATTTGGATGGATTAGAACCCCAAACTTTCATCCAATGCCACGCCCTCAGCACTGACCTCACCCTGGGGTCACACATCATCAAGAAAACCAAGGCCGTCTTTTACCAGCTCTCTCTCTACTGAGTAAAGTGAAACCATTCCTCTTAGACAGGGACAATATAAATGTTCCTCCAGCCCTTATATTCACTCATCTGGACTGTGACAATGTCCTGATACACGGCTTCTCAGATCCACACTGGACCCCCCTAAGGACACCGTACAAGCATCAACACGCCTCATAAAGGTCATGAATAAATATGATCACAAACCTTCCAGTGGGCTACTCTAGCTAGGCCACACCAACTTCAAAACCAGCTGCATCCTCTACAAAGCCATCATAACATTCACTCCCGCACATCTCGCTGACAAGCTTAGTATCTGAGCCAGAACAACATAGATTGGAGAGAAAAAAGTGCAGAAAAAAACAAGAAAAGAAAATAAGTAACCGGCCTTCTCCATCTCTGCATCCAGTATCTGCAAAAACATGCCCATATCAATCAAGACTGCCCAACCCCTTCTCCAATCTAGAAAAGAGCTGTAGAATCACCTTTTTAAAAAACACTACATGCAGTAACAAGAATCGTTGACAGCATCTACGCTTGTCACACCGTACCAGAGGTGTGGAATTTAATAAAATATCTACTTGCCCATGGGGCAGGTTGCTTCATAAATCTACTTGTCCTGTAACAAAATCCACTTGTCCCTTTGCTGCCATGTTGTGCGGCGACAAATTATGGTAGCAATCTCATTATATAAGAGCTCTGATATAGCCTCTCTGATTATGCCAGAGCTCATACCATAGTAGTGTTTGAATACTTGCAATACCCTTATATTGCCACATTTCCACAGGTCTACATACTGGGCTGAAGGTAGTGGTAAGCAATAGTTCCAGGGTTAGAAAGCCCTTTTGAGTCTGTGCAAGCCTACTAACTTGCATGTTTTAAGGGTTTTCAACAACTCTTCTCTAATCTTTTCCCATACTGAGAAATGTTGGAAATTTACTCCTGACAATGGCAGTCGTAAACCTTCTTCCAGAGTTGGGGAAAAAGTGGTTGGAGGGA
The DNA here is from genome assembly GCA_963921515.1 of Calotriton arnoldi. Taxonomy (NCBI): domain Eukaryota; kingdom Metazoa; phylum Chordata; class Amphibia; order Caudata; family Salamandridae; genus Calotriton; species Calotriton arnoldi. The sequence goes on along the minus strand of CAWUFW010004898.1, from coordinate 1,203,074 downwards.
AAGTGAACTTGCAAACACTCAGATTTTCGCATGAGCAAATCTACACATGCATATTTGCTCATTGTAGGAAGCTGGCTCTGTATATACTATACCAAATTGAGGTATAGTGTGCACACTGTTCAGTGGAACCCCAAAGGTAGGCAGAGGTAAAATTAGATAGAACCTTACTCTCCATTTGTGGTAGTGTGGTCGAGCAGTAAGGCAGTATCAGAGGACAGTGTTAAGCATTTGTTGTACACACTCAGTCAGCAAATGAATTCACACACTCAAAGACTGAACTTCAGACCAATTGTTTTTGTATAAAAATATTCTTTTAGGTATTTTATTTCTAGAACCAAGCAAGCCAGGCACAGGTAAGCAATAAATACTTTACAGTAATAAATGCTGAATGTTATACAGTTGTACTGCAATTGTAAATGTACTTTGGTTTGACTTACAGTATTGTTTCAGAGAAATGCAATCACTTGTAAATACAGTACATAGACTTCAATGGGATTTTCAGTAAAATAGCAGGTAAGTTACTTTTGGATTACTTGTCTTACTCAGTGCTGTATGCCTGGATGCAGCACTGGGACATTTCCTGTAAACAAAAGCGTTTTTGTTTAATCGTACAATTTTATTTTTAACTTGTTTTTATTGGCATTTATAGTAGACGTACAGGAGCAGATCACAATATTATTGTCAACTATTGTCTCCACAGCATTACACCGTTTCATTTCAGCTAAAAGACCGATGCCATCACACAGTGTCCATTAGTGCCCTCCACCTAATGCAACAACGTCGATTTCAAAGACAGTACATATAGTGTAGAGTGCTGAGTAGAAGAGGGGACACAATAGCAAGGTCGAGCCTCCTATAGGTATGCTCACAGAGTTTTGGAAATCATGAGGCGTCTGCCGAGTTGCCATAGTTCAAAGCGAAATTCAAACCCAGGATGCTGTGGCCTGCGGGACATTCCTTTCCAGTCTGCTCCTATGAATCACAATTTCAACTTAAAACAGTGAATTCACTATAGAGAACGAGAGGATAGAGAAAGAGATAGCAGAGAAAGAGCAGGTAGGAAAGAAAATGAGGCGAGATGCAAGGGAGGGGCGTGGCCGGGGGCGGGGGGAAGGGTGCTGTCGCCACCTGATGTCAGGGGGTGTAGTCGGCACTGTGGCGTTCAGAATCATTGATGCTCACTGGAGTTGGGCATTTAGAGGCCTGAATCACCTACTTTAGAGAAGGGGCGGGGGTGCTCAGGGTCTGGTGTATAGGCGCCACCCACGGGGGGGGAAGGGCTTCAAGTGTGCCCATCTGTGGATTTCCAGAGACTATCCTCATCTGGCGGATATACAGCGTCCTCGAAGAGGCGCAGAGGCCGCAATCTCGGGGGTTGGAGTCGAGCGTGCTCCAGTCTGCAAAGGTAGTTCACAAGCGGCTGCCACAGTTTGGTGAATTTAGTGACCTGTAGCTGCAAGCGCGCCGTGAGTAGTTCCATGGCAATCGTGTGCCACAGGCGGGTGAACTAAACGTTAATCGGGGGTGTTTCAGCTTTTTTCCAGTAGAGAGCAATGATTTGCTTGGCAGCCCCAAGCAAGTGAAGGCTGAGATGCCAATTTTGGCGGGTCATGGCACGCAGGTTCACCGGCCGAAGGCCCAGGATAATCGCAAGCGGGTTTTTGGGCAGTGGGTAGCCTATTACCAGTCGGATATGACTGAGGACTTCCTTCCAGTAGATGGTCAAGAGTGGGCATGTCCACCAAATATGCAAAAAATCTCCTGGTGCGCTAGTGCAGCGCCAGCATAGAGGGGAGGAGGTGGGAAACATTTTATGCAACCTGTGAGGGGTATAGTACCATTGTGTCATAACCTTATATGCGGATTCCCGCTGGGGGATGCTACGAAAGACCTTCGGGATATCTCGCCACAAATGTTCCCATTGGGTGGGTGTGATATCAGTGTCTGAGGATGATTGCCACCGCAGTTGGTAGGCATGAGGGGTGGTGCGCTGCGAGTGTTGGAGAACTTGGTATGTGCAAGAGATTAGGCCCCTGGAGTTATCAAAGGAGCGCACTAACCGCTCAAACGCAGTGAAGGGGCGGGTGGCCGCCCGTGTCAAAGAGAACGCCTGAACCCAGTGTCGCAGTTGAATGTATCGGAATCTAGCCCCCTCTGGTAGCTGATAATCTCGTTTACATTGCTCAAAGGTTTTGAAGGTGTCTCCCATGAAGAGGTCCCGTATCGTCCTACACCCCACCTCCGTCCAGCCTGCGAAGTAGGGCGAGTGAAGAGCGGGCGGGAAGTGAGAGTTGCGAGCTATGTGGGTATGGGGGGACAGGAAGGATGTGAGGCCTTTGAGTACTGCTAATTTGTCCCAAATCTCGAGCACCGTCTTACTGGAAACCGCGATATAGGCGCTGCGCGAGCGAGCTTCCCGTGAGAGCCATGCAAGGTCCCAGATGGGGCGGCCGGTCACTGCCCGGTCCATATGAAACCAGACTTTTTCGCTCTCCCATGCCATCCACTCCGATATGAAGCGGAGGTGTGAAGCCCAATAGTATTCAAGTTGGGGCAGGCCAGTCCTCCCCTATCGCGCGGAAGCATGAGTATTTTATTAGAAAACCGCGGTTTACTCCCTCCCCATATAAATGTGGTGAGCTCACGCTGAAGGCCCTGTATTTGATGTTCCGGGATGGGTGTGGGAAGGGTCTGAAAAAGGTAAAGTATCTTTGGGAGGATCGACATTTTGACAGTGTTTAAGCGCCTCAGCCAGGATAGCGGAAGGGATTTCCACGCTCTCAAGTCTGCCACAACAGCGTTTTTACACTCCTGCCAGTTTGCTTGGGAACATGTGGCAAGGTTGGGAGTTATGTTAAGCCCCAGGTACCGAATAGAGCGCAACGCCCATTGATAGGGGACAAGAGATTGGAGCGTGGCGACCTCCTCCGCCGGAATCGTGAGGTTGAGAGCCCATGATTTTTAGGTCTCGCCTGAGCCAGCGCATGCGCTGCCCTGGCGAGACTTTTAGTAAGTGGGCTTCAAAAAGCCGAACACAGCTTTTTGTGTGGCCTAGAGCGTGCGGTTACGCGCACAGTTACGAGCACAGGCGCCATCTGGCTTTCCTGTCTCGTCATGGCTCATTAAGTGCATCGCTCGCGGGCACCCTTACATCCCGCGATCGCGATCACTTTCACGGCCGCGTCACTTTCACGGCCTCGCGACCAATGCTTGTTTTTATTTCCTTTTAGCGCGCGTGCCTCCTCGCTCACGCCTCTGCCCGTCATTGCTTCCGTCCTTCCGGCGCCTGTCACTCCGTCTGAGCACACTCGCTGAGAGTAATGGGCATCTGCTTTTAAGCAATGCTTGTTTTATTTGCTGATTGCTTTGGTGTTAAAATGAAAAAAGAACATTGTCATTGTATATGTGGCAACATGCTCCATAATTTGTATTTTCTTGTCCCATAATTTTGCCATTCTTGCCACACAATATGTTTTTTAAATGCCGCAAACTTTGTGTGGGGCCCTTATCACACTTTTGGGCACACTCAAAAGGGGGATGTTACGGAGACAAGTTACCATCCCCAAACTAATTTCTGGACGTGGTCACCTATCGCCACCTGCAGGCCAAAACTATAATTTGTGTGCTGTAATCATATGTAATCGCCACAAGAAAGATCTGAATAGCGTCTGTTGATAGGGTTGAACGTGTGATTTTAAGGAGTTCTGCCTACAAAAGGTATTCCCTGTTCTTGTTTCCAAACATCCTCTCTTCATTCTTCCCTGGTTTATGTCCCTCGCTTTCTAACACTCTTCTCCGTCGCCACCGCGTTTCTTAATTTCCAGCCGGTCGTTCCCCTTTCTCATTTTCTATCCTGCTCTCTCAGTCACCATCTCTCTTCCCCCTTAGACCTACCATCCTATCTTCTCGGTTTCATCCCTTTCTTTATCGGGGTATCTCTTCTTTTTCTTTGATGCTCTCCCGAACTATTTTCTGTCCATGTCGACCCAATCTACTGCTCTTTCACACACTCGCATGAAGCGCCTTTTCTCACCCTCTCCTGCTCCCTTGACATCTTTTTCTCTCCCCTCTTAGACCCCTTGTTCTCACTGGTCTTTTTCATTCCAGACTCTCTTCCCTTGCTCACGGACTCTCCCCACTTTTCCTCTCCTCACTCTCCCAGAATCTCCGCTCCATACGTGAACGAGCCAGGACATCATACATGGTCTCACTAGCTCCTCCTTTTCTCATTGCTTTCCCTATCTTCTCAACCTCAGCTCTCTTCATACTTTGCCCCGTCTCCACCTTTTGTCTTTTTCATTCCAGTTTCCCGCCACTCTGTCCCCCTTTACATCTCCTGCTCATCACTCTTCTGAACCCTTCTTCTCCCTGGTCCTGTTTCTACTTTGTGCTTTCGTCGCCCCCTTTTCTCCCTCACTTCACCATCTTCTCGGACCCTCATCTTCTCCTCTTTCCCGTTCCTATTTTTATATCTGCATTGTCCTTTTCCATCACTCACTCCCTTACGTTGTCGCCTACCTCTCTCCCACTTTATATGTCTACCCTCTTCTGACCGCTCCTTTCGTCACACCTTTCTTCCCCTTTATAGCCCATCTCTTTATCCCGCCCGTCTTTCATATTCTGCCATATTTTTCCTTTTTTACATTACCTTCCCGTGCTCCCATCATTCTCCCTTCATAAATTCCTTATTGTCTTGCACACTCTCCAGCCCCCTCTGCCCTTACCAATCCCACCTCTCTTTCATCTCTCTTTGCACCTCGCCATGAAACTTCTCTCCCACCGACTCCAACTTCAATGACGTCACTTCATTTCAAGAACCTTTGATGTTCCTAAACACACCTTGCCCTCAGCCCACTCCCTCACCCAACCCCCCCCTCGCTCTCTTACTTCACTTCCTGTCACTCTCTCCCTCCTGCTCCTTCTCGCCTTCCTCTGACTCTCCATCTGTCTTGTTCTCTGCCTGCCCCGCCCTCTCTAGCCTCTCTTCAACAGTCAAAGCCTTCTCTTTCTCCCCCTCTCTCGCTCTTGAACCCCCACCCCCCAGCCCTTCTCACTCACACAGATATCTAAGCCTCAGAAATCCATTTCTGGGGAACCTTGGTAAATTGTAATTGCATTTATATAACACTTACTACCCCATACGAGGTGCTGAAGCGCTTTACCCTGGGCAGCATGCTGCTACCGAACCCAAGGTTAGTGGCTAGTCATGTTATTGGTTATTGGGGTTAGTTTAGTGACTCAAGCAACTATTCCATGCATTCACTAGAATTTCCTTGGGGTAGATGAAATAAATAGCAGTTGGGTGTTAACATTAGTGGGGTGGGGGAGTGGTTGAGGTATGCGAGTTGATGCAGATGTTTATTGGGATTCTTCATGCTGATGTTTGGTGGGATTAATAAAATACAGATGAATGGTGGCCTGGACTCCGATGGCGTAAGACGCACGAGGTCTGAGCTCCGCTTTCCAGGCGGCCGGGCTTACCTTAAGCGACTTAAGGCACGGGGGGCAAAGTCTGTACCCCCCCATCGATAGCATATAGCCCGCTGCAGGTCCCTGGCGTTTTGGGGGGACCGCGACCCAATACAACAGCTGGGAGAGCCGGGAGAAGTCGATCGCGGCGATCCCGTCCGCCATCTTGCCCGCAACAGAGTGTCGGCCTTTGACTGCGGGAGAAGCGAGAGTCGCTGGTCCTTGGGCGGAGGAGGTCCTGCGTGGGGTCGCTCGGCCCCGGAGACCCTGCCTGCGACGGTGGGCTGAGTTGGGGAGTCTGCCCCCTCCCTCTGGGAGCGGACGCTGGCCGGGCTCCCGAGGCCCCACGAGCCCGTTGGCTGAGACCGGGGAAGAGCTGAGAGGCAGACGGAGGTGAGGAGGGGGATCGCGGCTGGCCCGGGGGATGGAGCGGCGGCCCTGAGGGGGCTGAGGACTATCGTGAGTGCCAGCGGCAGGTAGTGGACTTTTCCCCACACCCCCCCCGGCTGTGCCTGAGGCTATGGGCCTCGTGTGCCCCTCGCCCACACAGTAGCGGCCCGGCGAGGTCGGAGGAGCGGTGTTTGCGGAGCTGGAGGCCTGGTGGGACCCGGCTCCCTTGGGCCCATCACGCACAGCGCTCTGAGAACCGCCGTGGTTATTGGCGCCTGTGGACACTGACGAGACCGGGGGCTGGAGGACGGCCGAGGCCCCGCGACCCTATGCCTGGAAGTTCACACAGGGGAGACCACGCCTGAGGGATCGGAGGACTTGAGAGCACCCTGCGCGTGCGGAGGAGAGTTAACAGAGAGACGGGGGAGTGGTGGAGGACCCCTGCAGTGGCACCGGATGGCTGACCCTGAGGTGGAGGCTTTGATAGTGCTTGCTGCCCCGCTGTGACTGCCCTGGTGGATGGACAATACTCGTGGTCGGAGGTCCCCGCTCCTGGACCTCTGACTTTGCGTGTACTCCCCTGAGAGTAGAGGACCCTGAAGAGTGGAGAGAGCTTGGCCTGGACGGCGGTGAGGGGCGGGCCCCGGTTGTTGGGCCGGACTGGCAGTGGGGGTGCCCTGTGCTACGCTCGGGGGACTGGAGCGACTCGGGGGCCGGATCGGGCTCCTTCCGGTGCCCGAGCAGAACTGGCGTGGGGCTGCCCTAGGCTCCGCTGAAGCTGTCAAGGCCCCGCCAGGGGGTGACGGAGGAGAGTGGCCCCTATGATTTGAATCGGCAGCGGCTGGAGCGTGGGGTATGGACCCCCGGGACAGTACCTCCTGCCAGGATCGGCGACGAGGGGGGCCCGAGTTGGTCTGACGGGCGGATCCTGCGGTCGGGCCTGCGCCGCCCTGTCCTGCCGCCGGACGGACCTGCGAAGCATCGACTAGGTGGAAGTGAGGAGGCCCCGGTTTGGAACCGAACGAGGGCAGGTGAGATCTACACCCCCCGGCGCTGAAATCATGACCAAGCCCAAGACGGGAAAGGCCGCAGCCCAATTGGCGCCTAAAGATACCTCGGTGGCGGACCTGTGGGGCAAGCAAACCCCGGTAACCTCAGGGGACGACACAGCAATGACCTCCAAGCTGGATATGCTTGAATCAGGCGCCATTACGCAGGCATTTATGTCTAGTTTTCTTCAGGAAATCAAATCAGAGATCTCTTCTCTTAAGTTGGAGGTCAAGTCCTACCTCACGGACATTAGACGAGATGTCACCGAAATTGGCACTAGGGTGGACGACTTGGAGCACACCCTCGACACGCGCACAGAGGAGCAGGAAGATCTCAGGCGCCGCGTCCTAACTCTAGAGGAGCAACATGTGGAACTCCAACTCAAGCAGGAGGATTTAGAGAACAGGAGCCGCCGGAACAACCTCCGAGTCCGGGGTGTGCCGCGGGGCGCAGAGGGACAGGACATAATGACGTATGTCGCAGAACTACTGCATGCGGTCAGGGGAGATGAGGACTCCTCCCCACCCACACTGGACCGAGCGCATAGGGTAGCACCCCCACGGGGAAACACCAACCTGATCCCCGACATCCTGACCAGGGTACATTTTTTTACAGAAAAGGAGGCAATCCTCCGAGCGGCCAGGGCGACCGAAAAGTTGGAACACGAGGGACACGCCATCCAAATCTTTCAGGACCTATCGCCCTTCACCCTGCGCCGCCGTAGGGACTTCCGGCCAGTAACTGCTAAGCTGAGAGAAGCCAACGTCAAATATCAATGGGGCCACCCGTTTGCTCTGATTTTTCACTGGGAGGGGAGGCGCAGGTCTCTGAGATCTCTTCGTGAAGCCCTCCAACTGCTGAACATCTCACCTGGATCGAGGCCTTCCTCTCCCGGGCCCGCTGAGTCGGCATCCCAGATCTCTCTCCGCCCTGAGTGGTCGAGGGTCGGGCGCCCCAGGGCTGGAGCCTCCGGAGCCGGGGGGACGGACCTTCAAGCCAAGCAGGACATTATCCAACACCCAAGGAACATGGAGGCTTCACAGACTTCAACGAGAGAGGGCCTGAGATCGAGGCCGCCTTCCCCCCCTGGCGCCAGCGGTGGCACCTGATAACCAGTTGAGGGACCTCCACAGACACGTGGACTGGCAGAACATACCTCTCACGCTCCATTTACAGAGGCTTCAGATGGGAGAGGGCGTTGGATCGCCTTGACTGCTTGGACGAAGTGTTGGAGCACTTAGGCGTCCATACACTTAATATGATTTGTCTTAAGATGAGTGCCAGCGGAGGCAATGTCTGGTTGTCCCTCGGGGTGGGGGATCATGCCTGCAAAGCACTACGCTCCCTTGAAGGGATGGGTCTGTCGTGGGTGGGCTTTTGGGAGGGCTTATTTATGCGTGTTACTTTCGGCTACCGTATCCACACCAGCTCTAATTTGTTGAAAGCGCGACGGGGGGCGTGGTGTCCCTCCCCCACACCTGTCAGTCACTCTAAGGGTGCCCGAGTTTCTAGATCGCCCAATTGCTTGGAGGGCGATGGTGCCCGGATGTGTTGTTAGGCTCCGGGTCCATTCCAGAGGGGGTCCCCCTGTGGCTCCATCTTGGGCGCGTTCCTCCCCGTCGTTACTGCGACGGGTCGCCCCTGGGGGGCGGACGACTCTTGCTCCCAGGGAAGTCTGAGGCCTACCCCGCCATTTCCTTAGTCCCCAAGAGGAGTGACTTCCTCAGAGCCGCCCTGGTTCCCACCATTGGGCCGCTCCTGGACTGGAAAGGTCCTGTTGGGCCCAGTTGGCCCCTTAGTTATTTGGTACTTTCTCCATTTTGGGAATCTTCCCCTCTTCTATTCTTTCCCTTACTTCCTCTCTTTTTCTGGACTCGAGGGGAGGACCCCGAATCGCAGCGAAGGGCCATGGCTCCGAGACCGGCAGCTTTGGGGACCCCGGGTACTATATCTCACACTCCACCCCTGGGGGGGAATCCACGTTTGCTCCAACTCCCACAGCGGTTGACGCTTCAGGCTCCGACCAGAGAGAGATGGGACTCCTTCAGTTCCGGCCAACGCATGCCTCTTCGGGTACAGATCAATGGCTCAGCTTAAATGTCTCTCCCTTAATGTCAAAGGCCTGAATGCCCCGAATAAGAGAAGACAGATCTGGCGCTACCTCCAACTACAGGATCCAGACATTGTCTTTCTCCAAGAGACCCATCTTTTACGTGCCGATACTATCCGCATGTCTCATCCTAAATTCCCCTTACAACTATGGGCGTCTGCACCATCTAAGACAGCAGGGGTGGGGATCCTTTTTAAAGTAGGTCTCTCGGTAAACATAGAGCGCACCGTTCGGGATGCGGAAGGTAGGTCTCTTAAGCTCCAGCTATCATTACAGGGCAGACAGCTTACCCTCCTTAACTTATATGCACCCAACCAGGCGCAGGATGCTTTCATCCGCCACCTCCTCCAAACTTCCCTCTCCAAGGAAACTAACCCTATCATCCTTGGGGGTGATTTTAACCTAGTTTGGGACCCCCACCATGGATCGCACCTCCCCTTCTTATCAGGGGGTAGGGGCTATGTCCGCCGCTCTTAAACACGACCTAGAAGCCTTGGGTCTGGTAGACGCTTGGCGCTATAAGGAACCGGACACACAGGACTACACCTTCTACTCCCATGTGCATCGTTCGCACTCCCGTATAGATTACTTTTTTCTATCCCACGCGCTCATTCGCTCCCTAGAAACAGTAGGGATTTCAGATATATCTATCTCGGACCACGCTCACTTGGAGATAACCCTGTCCACCTTGGGCCGTCCCCCGAATTCCGCCCCGCGCTGGCGACTCCCCCCGCATGTTCTCCGCGATCAGGTGGATGTGGCCGAGCTCAGACAGGCTATACAATCATACTTTACGGCCAATGACCTCCCGGAGACCACAATACCCATGCTGTGGGACGCCTTCAAGGCCATCTCTATAGCCCACAGGCGGGAGTCTCGCCTGGTGGAGGACAACCTCACCCGTGATCTTAAAACCATGGAACAACAAAATCGTAACGCGCCTTCTATCGTCACAAGCAAGAGACTTGCCTCCCTTCGGGGTCAGCTCAAGGCTCTCCGGGTGAACAAAGCAGAGCGTTCCCTCTTGACTCTCAAGCAGAAGTTTTATGGGGGGGGCAACAGGGTGGGATCCATGCTGGTGCGTCGCCTCAGGAATCAGATCTCTAAGGGCCATATCGCAAAAATAGTCCAGAGTGGGGGGGGCTGGGCTACCTCCGAAAATGCTAAACAGGAGTTTCACGCCTTTTTCTCCGAACTATATGGTCAGGGAAAGACTTGTGGAGACCAGACGGATCCCTTTTTAGCAGCTTGCTCCTGGACGCCACTGACCCCCTTCTTTAAGGAACAATTGGAGGAACCTATTATAGCGGCAGAACTCCAAAAGGCCCTAAAAGGTATGCCTCTGGGAAAGTCCCCAGGGCCTGATGGCTTAACGCTGGCTTTCTATCGCCTCTTCCTCCCCGAACTTCAGGCCCATCTATTGCGTCTTTTCAATTCATTTGCGGAGACAGGGTCAGTAACGCCGACGATGGCAGAGGCGGAGATAATCCTTATCCCTAAACCCGGGAAAGACCCCACGGCATGCGCCTCTTTTCGGCCTATCTCCTTATTGAATGTAGATGCCAAACTATATACCAAAATACTCGCCCAAAGGATAGGCCCTCACCTCCCGGGCCTGATCGAACCGGATCAGGTGGGCTTTGTGAGGGAAAGACAGGGAGCGGATAATATTCGCCGAGTAGCCCATCTGGTGCAAAAGACACAGCATTATAATATACCGGCCTTTCTGCTCTCCCTGGACGCCGAAAAGGCTTTTGACCGGGTTGACTGGTCCTTTTTGCGGGCGGTCCTGCATCGCGTGGGACTCGGACCGACCATGATTGCGCGTATCATGGCACCGTATGCGGCGCCCTCGGCGCGGATCCGAGTAAATGGTCTTCTCACCCCGTCCTTCTCCATCTGCAGGGGTACGCGCCAGGGGTGCCCGCTCTCACCCTTACTGTTTGCTCTTGTGGTGGAGCCCCTGGCGATTGTTATCAGGCAGGCGGCAGAAATTCGGGGACTACGCATAGGAGGCGTAGAACACAAAATTGGCCTTTTTGCAGATGACCTTCTCCTGACACTAACGGAACCAGCAAGCTCACTACCCGCATTACTGGACATTCTCTCTCAATTTGAATTGATATCGGGCCTTAAAATTAATCTCTCCAAATCGCAGGCACTCAATCTCACTCTCCCCCAGCTACAGCTGGATAACCTAGGTCCAGTTAACCCGTTTCAATGGGCCTCACATTCCATACGCTACCTAGGGATTAACGTTACTGCTACCCTAGACACCTGGACTGGAGCTAATTGGCCGGCATGCAGGACGGCTGTCCGGGCTGAGCTCCGCCGCTGGAAATCACTCCCAATTTCGTGGCTGGGCCGCTTGAACGCAGTTAAAATGGCAATTTTGCCAAAGGTACTGTACCTTTTCCAGGCTCTACCCACGCCGATCCCCCAGCGAGATATCCAGAACCTCCAACGGGATCTTACGGCGTTCATCTGGGGAGGAGGCAGGCTGCGTTTTTCCACACGGGTCCTGTTGCTACCTCGCGACAGGGGTGGTCTGGCTTGTCCCGATCTGCTCGCCTATTACTGGGCCTCGCACTTGCGATACATATCGGAATGGTCGGTTCGCGAAAGCGAAAAACACTGGTTCCATATGGACAGGGCAGTGGCGTGTCGTCCACTGTGGGACCTGGCCTGGATTAGAAGTGGGGCCAGGCATCGTAGTGCATACATTGCTACTCCAACCAAGACGGTCTTGGAGATCTGGGACAGGATCGCAGTATCCCGTGGTCTCACTACATTCCCCTCTCCCAACACATCACTAGCGCTCAACCCGGATTTCCCGCCGGCCCTACCCCTAACGTCGTTTCCGGCTTGGTCGGCCGGGGAGTGCCGTGTCATAGAACAACTTTTTGAGAAGGGTATCTTTAAATCGTTCGACCAATGCAGACAGGACTTCAACCTCCCAAAAACCACGCGCATGGAGTACTTTCAGATCCGGCACTGGCTCCGTGCCCCCTCGTACATGGAGGGAGCCACGAGGCGCCTAACGCCTTTTGAAACGCTGGTCCGTGCTTTCGATGGATCCCGGGGGCTGATTTCCCGGACCTACAACGTGCTTCAGCATTCACACTCGGTGCCCCCACACACCTACCAGCGCCAGTGGCAGTTGGATATCGAAGGAGATATAGATTCAGACCAATGGGAGCAGTTATGGCACGATATCCCTCGTATCTTTAAAAGTATAACACAACAGGAATCGGTCTATAAAGTCACGACTCGCTGGTATTATACTCCCCTCAGACTCCAGAAGATGTTCCCGGGCTTCGCCCCTCTTTGCTGGCGATGCCAGGCGGCACAGGGTTCTTTTCTTCATATATGGTGGACCTGTCCACTCATTCTTACCTTTTGGAGAGAGGTGCTGGGCCACGTTGGAGAGGTAGTGGGCTTCCCCTTGCCAAATGACCCGAGGGTGGTTATTCTGGGGCTCCGACCGACGGCTCTTAGAGCAATGAAGCACATAGACTGGCACCTGATTTTTTACATGTTCACTGCCGCTAAGCAGGTCATTGCCATACATTGGAAGAAAACGTGCTCCCCCTCGTCCTTGATTTGGCTTACTCGTCTTTGGCATGTCATGGCGATGGAACTCCTCTCTCATAGGTTGGCATGTACGGATGCTAAATTCGACCGCATATGGCAGCCACTGGTCTCGCATCTCTCTCGGTTGGAGCATACACGATCTGTGCCCCCCAGGTTGAGAGCTCTCCAACTCTTTGCGGACCCCATACTCCCACGGGGGGAACCGTACGAGGAAGGGACAAAAAGGTACGGAGTTCCTCAGGTGGGTTATTGCTCACCTTGTGTGTACTCTAGGTAGTGAGGATGTGGGGAATACCTCCTGTCGGAACTAGGACCCTCACACACCCAGCAAGCTAGGTGTCATGCTTCATCATATGGGTCTGCTCCTCGTCGGGCCAGCGCTGCAATGCTCGACGGGCACCCATAAAGGGGCTCTTTATCGGAGTTCTTTTGTTCCTCGCTGTATTGGTGCCGTGGGTGTGAGGGGCCTAGGTACGTGTAGATGTGAAATGTGAATATAAAACAGGTAAAGGATGCCTCTATGATAAATTTTATTCCGTTAGGGTCCCAACCTGATTAAAAAAGATGAAGGGAGGCGAATGTTTTGTTGTAATGTGACAAAAATTTTCGCTCAAACCCTAGATGGTCAACATGTTTCTCGCCTCAATAAGTCACGGAAGTGATCAGCTGGCGATTCTTCAGGACCGAGTGAATAAAAAACTATCTACAGTGGGTGGCAAGGTGCAACGCTACCTACCAAATGCTCTACCCGTGGGTCATTACCCCGGGAAAAGGCAGTCAACCTCTTCCAAGTATCTAATTCTGCCTCGTCAGTTATCAGCGAAGTATGAGGACACTCAATGTAGTGTCTCTGCTCCCACTCGGAGCCACGTGGCTGACCTACCCGCTCCGCTGCAACCAGGAAGGTCCTCACTACCTAGAGTACACACAAGGTGAGCAATAACCCACCTGAGGAACTCCGTACCTTTTTGTCTCTTGGCTTAATTTAGGGCATATACGTTGGACCTTTATCAAGCCCTTTGCGTCCCTCCTTTTGTTGACATATAACCGTACGAGGAAGACACACGGTAGGGAGAGCAGGGATGTCGGCCCCTCAAATAAGCTCACAACCACACCACGGGAGAACCCTGGGCCCCCTCTCTTCCGAAGAACTGCTGCACGGTGATATCTCCCCAGACTATCCTCTCATCTCCTCTTTTCTATCCTTTCTCACTTTTTTAATTTCTTCTTGACTATCCTTTCCTCTTAGTTATCTCTCCCGGCATAGACAGAACTATGGCCTCCCCAGCTCACTGGCCGCGGACACCGCAGCTACCGCCTTCGAATGTAGAGCCTAGGTAAGGCCACTATGAGGGCCATCTTATCTAGATGGGGTGCTCTGCCGAACACATACCGCGTCTAAATGCGCTAGTGTCTTTTGGACCCCCTGAGAGATACACTATCACACTTTACGAGCGTACCTGGGGAACAACGACCTTATTAAGTATAACATGTACCGGGATTAAGGGCTTGCGCTGGAAGATAACTGTATGAAGTAGACTGCCTGTTCCATGCTATTGTTATATCTCTAAAATTCCGGCTGTTGTTTTTGATGCCTTAGCATGTTACTTGAAATTGATCTCTTGCATCGCACCCGGACATTTGCTCTGGTAAACTGCCCACTATAACGGATATCATGCGACTGGTCTTACTATTGACAATGTTTTGTTACTCTGTGCTGTCATATATTATTCCATGCTGGCTGTCATATTAATGGCTTTTGTTATATGAAAACTCAATAAAAGAGATTTAAACAAAAAAAAAATACAGATGAATGCAGATATTCTGAACCCTTTCCATGTTACAAGCAATAGGCAGTTCTCGGGCACAGCTTCCTTGTCCTAGCCTCATCGCAGGCCTGGGCCCTTTGTGCAGCAAACCACTCACTGGTGTTGTTTGAAGACCTAAACCTTTCCATCAAATAGAAAACAAGCATTGGCATAGCCAATAGGTCTCGCCTTTGGGACCTTATAAGTGTTTAGCCATGCAACAGTTGATGTTGTTGCACCAAGGATATTGTGCTGCATAACTAAATACTTATAAGGTCCCAAAAGCGAGACCTATTGGCTATGCCAATGCTTGTTCATAATTGATTTTAAGCCCCGAGACCCGTTCAAACGATTGGAGCACCTTATGTAGGGCCGCTAGGGAGGTTCGTGGGCGTGATAAAGTGAGAAGTAAGTCGTCAACAAACAGGGCTATTTTGTGATCTAGCCCCCCCAATGGAATGCCATGTATGTCAGGAGACTGGCGGATCATGATGGCCAGCGGTTCCACTACAAGAGCAAATAAGAGGGGGGATAGGGGTCATCCCTGTCGGGTGCCCCTGTGGATAGATAAGGGCTGTGTAAACTGGCCGTTTACCCGCACCTAAGCCCAGGGGGAAAGATAGGGAGCCATAATCCTCGCAATCATCTGCAGATCCAACCCTATTTTCTGGAGGACAGCACGAAGGAAGACCCAATCTCTTTCTCAGCATCGAGCGATAGCAAGCAGGCGGGAATCTTCCAATGAGGAGCCTTCCCGATTAGATGGGCATCTCGCCACACATTGTCTGCCCCCCGTCGTTGGTGGATAAAGCCCACCTGGTCCGGTTCTATGAGTCCAGGGAGGTGTAGGGCGAGACGCTTAGCCAGTATTTTAGTATAGAGTTTGAGGTCCTTGTTTAGGAGCGCGATTGGGCGAAAGGAGGAGCAGAGTGAGATCTTTCCCCGGTTTGGGGATTAAAGCGATTTCAGCCATGGCCATATCTGCAGAGGGCCCTACTACGTCAGTATAAGAATTGAAGAGGCGGAGCATATGTGATTTGAGTTGCGGGAAGAATGCGCGATAGAACGAGACCGGTAAGCCATCCGGCCCCAGAGTTTTGCCGAGAGGAAGATCCTTCAAAGCACCAGCGAGTTCCTCCGGAGTGATAGGATCCTCCAATAGCTGAGACTGATAGCTGCTAATCGGGGGCCACTCGCAAGCGTCCAAGGCAGCAAGAACCTGATCTAAATCGGGCGACTCCCCGGCATAGAGGGAGTAGTAGTAATTCTGGAATGCTTGCATCTTGGCGGCTTCGGTGGTGGCCTAGGTACCATCTCCCAGTTTGAGTTTGGCGATGTGCGCTTTGGCGGCCCGTGTCCGAAGGCGGCGCGCCAGCACCGTACACACCTTGTCCCCCCGTCGTAATATTGTTGGCGCAGAGCCAAAAGAGTGTTCCGCTTTGTTGGTCCTGTGCGCCCGGAGTTGGCGCCGGAGCATAGCGAGGCGCCTCTTGTGCAGCGCCAAGGGGCGCTCCTGATCCAGCCGCTCGAGCGCCTTAATGTCCCGGGAGAGTTTGTCTTCAAACAAGCGAGTTTCTCGAGCCTGAGCTATGCCAATGGATGTGTTGGTGCCGCGAATCGTGGCCTTAAACGCATCCCAAACTACTGGGAGTGGAGTCTCTGGGAGGTCGTTGGTCTCGAAGCGTGATAGCTTCCCGGATCTCCGCCGCATCTACCGGGTCTCTGAGGATATGTAGGGGAAAACAACACCGAGAGGGACGGCGAGGGCGGGAAAAGCGATCCTGAATGGGAAGTTCCACATGGGCGTGGTCAGAAACAGAGATGTCAGACATGGACGTCGAGAGGGTGTCTTTGACAAGGGAGTGTGAGACGAAAAGGTAGTCTATGCGGGAGTAGGAGCGATGAACATGAGAGTAATAAGAGTAGTCACTGACGTCTGGAGAGTGGTATCTCCAAATATCTATGAGGCCGAGAGCGGTTAGTTGCTTCTTTAAGGCCGAGGACATGGCCCCGTCCCGTGGAAAGAGCCTTCGCTACGATCGAGGCCCGCCTCCCACACCAGATTAAAATCTCCCCCCAGGATGAGACCCGGATCATCTTGTGTTATGTGTTCCCGCAGCAAACCCCGCAAAAAGGAGTCCTGAGCTTCCTTCGGTGTGTAAGTGTTGCATAAAGTGAGGATTCGATGTCCAATCTTGACCACCACCTTGAGGTATCTGCTATCCTTACTACGGACTACCCTGGAGTCCCCCTGGTGAATGCCTGCTCGACAGAGGATTGCTACCCCTGCTGATTTAGTGGGTGCAGATGCCCAAGTTTGGAGAGGGTATCGTGGATGAGCCATGCGGGAGACATCTTCGCGCAGAAGATGGGTTTCCTGCAAGAATATGATGTCCGGATTTTGCAGCAAAAGGTATCGCCAGATCAGGCGACGCTCGTTGGGGGAGTTGAGTCCCTTCACGTTAAGGGAGAGGAGTTTCAGACAGGGTACAGAAGTCATGATTTCAGTGCGCCATGTGCGAACGCTGTCCCGGGCAGAAGAGTAGGGGCAGTGCACATGGTATCTCCCCCCTCCAATGCCTCGCCGAAGCAGGCAAAGCAGATAAAGGCCATAATGGTCGCTGTAGGGTCTAGTGCAGTGTGTGAAGAAGAAGGGACGATCTGTACGGAGGGAACTCTCACTACGATCGGGACCGCCCCCCGCCCAAGATAAGGAAAAGAGAAGCGAGAGAAAAAAAGACATAGTACGCAAAAAATAACAATGGCCAACGTGTCCAACAGGGTCTATTCCAGTCCGGGGAGCAACCAGGTGCAGAGACACAGGCCATCCCAGAGATGTCACTCTCCCAGGAATAGTAGTGGAGGCGGGTCATAGGAGATCAGCATCGCCCACCGGGAGCGCAGTCTGGTGCCGCCGTCGGGTTGCAGTTCAGGCACGGAGCAGTCATGTCAGCAAGAAGGCAGCCGGGGTGCGGGGCGTCAGCCACACCCCCTCAAGGAGTCAAAACCTGGGGCGGGGGAAAGACAGGTGTTTGGCAACCACACTTCATTGCTATTTTTCAGAGGGCTGGGAGCCTGGGGGTGAGTGACCAGCTTCTAGAGAGCGGATATGCTGTATAATGTCCTGTTTCTCCTGGGATAAAGTGCAGATTCCCCGAGGGGAGGGGCGCCTGGGGTGGTGTACCTTGGTCCATTGGGGCTTTGCAGGCTCGCAGTGCAGAGGACGCATGCGCGAGGGGCTAGCGGACGGTGTGTCTGGGATCTGCAGCAGCTGGGCTGCCTCTCGGAAGGATCGCAGCACTCGGCGTTTTGACTCCCACTGGAAAATAAGTGCGAACGGGTGTCCCCATTGATAGCGGACTCCCAGCTCCCGTAGTTTATCCGTTATGGGTCGAAAGTCTCTGCGGCGGCGGAGCGTTGTGGGCGCAAGGTCCTGGAACAGTTGGATGGGAGCGCCCTGGTACCAGAGTTCTGTTTTGGCTCGCGCCGCCTTCAGGATGGCTTCTTTCTCTGTGAAGAAATGGACCCGGGCCAAGATGTCAGGAATGAGGCCAGGGTGTCCTGGCGCAGCAGACACTCGGTGGGCACGGTCCAGGGCCGGTGGGGATGTGTTGTCATCCCCCCTGATGTCTTGAAACAGGTCTGCTACAAAAGTCATAATGTCTGAGCCTTCAGCCCCAACCGGAATCCCCCTTAGGCGCAGGTTGTTGCGACGCCCCCTATTTTCCAAGTCCTCCTGTTTAATCTGCAACTTGATGTGTTGCTCTTCCAGGGTGGCTAGGCGTTGCCAGAGGTGTTCCTGATCTTCTGAGCAGGCATCGACTGTCCTTTCAAGATCGTCCACCCTCCCCCCAAGCTCCACCACGTCCCTCCGCAGTTCCTTAACACAGGCCTGGACCTCCATGCGAAGTGAGCCAATTTCAGATTTGAGTTTATGCATGAAGGTGGTCATGAAGGACTGTGTGACAGGTTCAGAGGGTCCCCCGGCTGACGATGCCATGTCCACTGCAGGAGTTGGTCCCAATTTGTTCCACAGGGCTGCTACCGGGTTGTCCTTAGGGGTTGCGGCGGGATCTCTTCCAGTCCGTGATCGAGTCATGGCCCCTTAGGGCGTTATGTCGCGTGCAGGGGGCCCGGGTGAGGGGGCACAGCACAATGTCAGACTGCTGCCCGGTTCGGCTGAAGAGAGTATTCCTGCCAACAGGACCCAGAGGTCGTCGAGGAGAAGGCCAACGAGGGCAGCGTGGCGTGAGGGCAGCCCAAGGATGTGTCCCCCAGGTCCCCCGGTTACTCCACTGGCCGAGTGGGGATGCGCAGGACACGGGCAGGAGGGGCCGTTAAGGCAATAAGATCCAAATCAGGTATGTATGCGGCACCGCCACCCCTCTACTAGGATGTGCAGGGGAGATCCGCCTGCGTAGACCAGGCCGTAGATTCAGGTGGTAAGGCGGCACTCGGTGGTACTACCCCTCCTCTATGGCTCTCTAGGGGGGCCCATCAGAGTCTATAAAGGTACTCACAGTGTCAGGTAATGAGGAGCCTTCTTTCCCCGGGAGACAGCAGGCAGCCGCACGCAGCGTGGACCTACCAGGGCGCTCTAGCGAAGTCACTGCCAGCGAAGCTATGGGCAAGGGCCTCCATCCCCCGGGTCATCACTCCAGTCCTTGAACTCGGGAGCTCACTCCCCGGTGCAGCGGTAGAGAGGTAAAGGGAGCCCAGAGTCTGTGTATGCCGAGGATGGTTGGTGTCATGACCCCGGCCGAGGCTCGATACGGTGGCACTCTGCACCCCACCTCACGCGGCCTGGCGCGCCTGTAGAGTGTCCCCGGGGTCCCGCCGGAAAGGACCCACCAGGGTGGCAGAAATGTATAGCACGCCCTGCACGTCCAGTAGGGCTCAAGAGAGTCTGTGCCTCGCCCCCAGCTGAGGCCCGATCAGGTGGCCCCAGACTTTGCGCCGCGTGGTGTCCCGCGCCCCAAGTAGTAGTAACAGAGGGCCCCCTCGGCCCAGCCAGGAAGATCAGGACCCCGCCGGGGCGGCAGAGGCGCAGGGCGGTTACCACAAGGCTCCCAGGCAGCGGGGGTCAAAAATGGCTGGCAGGTCGAGCATCGGAATGGAGCGCCTTCAATGGGTACTTCTTAGGGGCCAGCCCAGCACCTCTGGAGGCGTCAGCAGTGGGGTCTGAGGGGCCCGGTCAGGCGCAAGATATCCCCGCCGGTCTGAAGATATCTCCGGTCGAACCCCGCGCAGGGCCAGCACAGCGGGGTCTTAAAATGGCGGCCAAGCGGGATGTCGGCAAGGAGGGCCCTCCCCAGGGGGCAGCTGCAGAATCTCCCAGTCCCCGTACCTCCACTGCAGGTCTCGCTGTGAGCCGCTGCTAGTCCCTGGGCAGAGGGTGCGGGCTGATGGTGGTGCCTGTTCCCTCCGGGGCGATGGAAGCTGGAGACCCCAAAATGGTGGCAGTGTCTTTGTATGCCGGGGCGCTCTCCCGCCAGCACACCTCTCGCCGCTGCACGCTAGTTCCGGGGCCTCTTAAAGGACAGCCCAGCACCTCTGGAGACGTCAGCAATGAGGTCCCGGGGCCTAGTCAGGTGCGCAAGGTCCCCGCCGGTCCGCAGTGCTCGCCGGCCGGGCCCGGTGCGGGATCCGCGCAGCAGAGTCTCCAAATGGCGGCCAAGCGGGGTGTCAGTGGAAAGGTCCCTCCCTAGGGACCGACTGCAAGTCCTCTCTGTCCTGCACCTCTCTCACAGCTCTCATTACTTCGGGTCGATGCCAGTCCCCGGGCAGAGTGTGAGGGTTGGCGGTGATATCCGCTCACTCCAGGGCTCAGGAGGCTGCGGGCGCTAAAATGGCGGCTGTAGCCTCATAGGCCGGGGCGCTCTCCTACCGGCTCGGTTCTCGCCGCTGCCGGCCGGTTCCGAGGGTCGCCGGGTCACGGGACTGTCGCCCATTAGCTTCCGCTGCACAGGTGTCCCAGTTTCAGGCTCCCCCGCTACTACTATGCCGCTTATAATGCCGGCGGCGGCCCGGAGCTCCTACGGCATGCATCTCACTCCATCTGTAGCGAGACCACGCCCCCAATCGTACAATTTTAAAGAATTTCTTTAGGTTCCAAAACTCCACACTTGGAAACTTTTTCAGGAAAAACAGTCAATGTTATCCTATGGAGGAAAATATGGTTATCGGTTTTTAGGTAAGTATTTGGTAGTGGGAGTTAAGGTTCTGGGGTAGACTCAGGGGTCCCCCAGGGTCAGTGATGCACTCGTTACACACTCAGCGGCACTAGGGTGGCCGGGTGCAGAGTGTTGAGGCCCAATGTTATCCAATGGGGGACAGAGGGGCCTGCGGTTGGTGGCTGCTGGCAAGCAGCCCACTGGGCTGTGGGAGCAAAGCTCCTGGACTTTAGCTCAGGGCAAATGGGGAAACAAATTAGCACCAAAAGGTGCACCCTCAGCGGCACTAGGGTGGCTGGGTGCAGGGTGCTGTTTCGATGTCGGATGCCCTGTTGTTTCCAAGGGAGAACCTTTGTTTGCAAAGGTACTGCAGGCAGGGAGACGAAGGACTTCTGAGTGCGACCACCACTTCGAGAGGTAAGTTGGGAAGTTAGGGGTTGGTTAGGCACCGTTGGTTTGGGCACACAAGGCCGTGGGGCGTCGGGTGCAGGGGTGCCTATTCGGGTCGGATCTTCTTACCAGCTCCTGGTCGCAGTTAGGCGGGCCTTCTGGATTTAGACTGCAGGCATCGGCTGGAGGCAGGTCAGAGGTCGCCAGATCTCGGGTCAGGATCGCCGGGGTGACCTCCTCGTGGTGTTTGCCCACTCGAGCTCGGGCCGTGGACAGCGGGTGCAGAGTGGGGCGGATTCGTGGTTTCCGGCTGCTGCCAGAGGTTGCAGTTGAACAAATCCGGTGTTCACGAGAGAAGCAGTCTTTGGAAGTGAAGGCAAGCAGGTCCTCTGGGGTTTTTGAGGTTGCAGGCTGCAGAACACACCGGGATTTCGCAGGAGCAGGTTCGAAGAGGAGACAGGCCGGTAGGGCTGGGGCCAAGTCAGTGGGCGTCTTCCTCTTGTTAGCTGCTGCACGGCTGTTCGGTCCTCCTTCTGGATCTGAGGAAGCAAGGTTCAGGGGTGCCCCTAAATGCTAGATTTAGGGGCTTTACAGGTAGGTAAAGGGCAGGGACCAATGGGACCCCTCCCTGGGGTGGGTACACCCCCCATTATGCCACCCTCCAGTGGGAGGGGGGCATGAGCCTGTCCCTGGTTGGCTGAGTCCCCCCATCTTCAAGATGGCGTGGACTGAGAGTTGTGCTTCACCTCGCCTCCCCCACCCGAGGGGTAGAGTTGGCAGAGGTGGGCATGCCTCTCTTCCTCACCTGTTTTTCCCACCGGTTCTCCCGCCCAAGGTGGGGGTCAGAACCAGTGGGGACCAGTTGCTGAAAGCAGCAATTGGCCTGGGGAAGCTCACAAAGGCGGCAAGCCTTTGAAGCTTCCCCTTCGTGAACCCTGCCCATCCTGGGGGAGGAGGCTTGGCACCTCGTCCCAGGATGTGCATTGTTTCAGGCCCCAGAGAGCAGCAGGCTCTCGACCCAGGGGTCCAGAAATAGGTCTGGTGGTGGCAGCTGAAAGCAGCCACTCAGCCTGGACACTACTGGTGGGTTAGTTTTCAGGGGGCATCTCCAAGATGCCCTCGGTGTGCATTTTTCATTAAATCCCACACTGGCATCAGTGTGGGTTTAATGTGCTGAGAAGTTTGATACCAATCTTCTCAGTTTTCAGTGTAGCCATTATGGTGCTGTGGAGTTCGTAATGACAAACTCCCAGCACCATATAATCTTGATGGCAGCACTGCACTTACAATGTCTAAGAATGGACTTAGACACTGTAGGGGTACAGGGCTCATGCACCTGTACCCTCACCACTGGTATAGTGCACCCAGCTAGAGGGGTGACTGACTTATGCCAGGGCAGTGGGTTGTAGGCATGGCACACAGAGATGAGTGCCATGTCGACTCATCACTTTGTTCTGCACCAAAACACGCAGCCTGCAAAGGCAGTGTGTGAGTGTGATGGTACAGGACCTCTAAGGGTGGTACAATAAGTGCTGCAGCCCTTAGAGGCCTTCTCTGGTCACAGTGCCCTGGGAACCTGTGGTACCATTTACCAGGGGCTGACCTGTGGCCAGAGATGCCAATTGGGTTCGTTTTGGGGAAAGAACACAGGCCCTGGGAACCTGATTGGCAGGGACCCAGGGCACATCAAGTCAAAAGGCATCAGTAGTCTGGCAAAAAGTGGGGGGGGTTACTGCAACAGAAACCCACTTTCCTACACTCATGCTAAAATGAAGTTCACAGATATTTTTAGGAGTAGTATTTATTGTCCTACTTCTGTAAATTCTTGGGAATTCACGAAAGCCGTATAGCTGCACTTAATGCAAGGACATATACCACGGATGCACTTTTGAGACTTTTTTATTTAATAATTGGGCCCCTAATTTGGTCTGGCGTTGACCATGACCTTTTGCGTTTATTAAAATTCTTTCTCTCTCTGTATCGGCTGGCTTCACTGTGAGTGACAGCATTCTGATCTTTCACAAGGAGCATATCGGCACACAAAGTAGTTTTGTTCAGTGCCAGTAACTACTGTGGCAGTGTGTGCTTTTTGAGACCAAAAACTTTTTTTGCTTTTGCCAATGTTTGTTATAATGGTGAGGGCCTGGCAGCTCCCACACCAATAAGGTTTTACAAAAACCATGCCAAAACAATTTACACATTGACAAAACTAAAAAGCTGACCACCAATTTCAGACCTACTGGCTTTGCCAATGCTTGTCAGTGTAACCAGTCTTATTGAGACTGGTTACACTGATTTTCCATTATGAATATTTTTGGGAAATACCAGCATGCATCAAGACATGTTACTAAATGATTCTGCAAAGAAATGGTACCTGACATTTTACAGTAGTTTAGCTAAATGTTTTTTCCTGCTTTCATTTTGTTATGAACATTTTATTTTGAAAGCAAAGAATCATCAATCTTGCTTTCAAGCTTCTGCAAATATTTGCATCAAATCAGAGAGCATTCTGGGAGCATTATACATAGCCTCCTATTGCTAAACTTTGAAAACGTGTGTACACATTTTTATACTGGAACCACTGTCAGTAGTGCAGTCAGATCTTACAACATTTACTTAGAGCGCTCACCCTAATAATAAAGGCCTTCAATTAATGAACAATATATACAAGTATGAACAGCATTAACATACGGAAAAAAAAATTACCTTAACTGCAAAGAGTGCCCTTCCCTGATCCATATTGTGGTACTGCAAACTGGCAGCCAAAGGGTTTGTGATGCAGGGGGTTGGGCCTACTTGTCCCAAGGACAAAATACACATGAAAACGTGTTGCCCTTGACCCCAAACTATATATCCTGGGCTTTGGGCTATAGGAATTCCACATCTCTCGTGTACATTGTGCTTTTAGCTCGGCTTCTGCTGTACAAATACAACAAACAAGAAGCCCCCAAGAAAAAGACTTACCAAAAATATTAAACTGAAGAGGATTTGATCTTAGAAAAAATATTTTTTTAAAAGAGTGATAAAGGAGGCCACACAGTATCGCAGAGGCCGCCCCCGTAGGGGGCCTCGAGGGCCAGCACCATAACTGACGCAGAGCCCTGCAAGGATCCGGTTCTGGGCGCCCTAGAGCACCCTAGAAGCGGAATTTGGGTAACCCTGCGCCCCCTCATGGGAGCCAGAGTGGCGCCAAGCCCCCATCCAATGGGGGGGCCTGCCGAGGTACAAACCCCCCAATGGGGGCACACCAAGACAAGGTGAGAAAGTGTTGGGGGGGGGAGGGGGGGAAATATAAGCCACCGCTCCCCCAGGTAGCTCCTTACATCGTGGAGCAGCGCACCGTAAGGATTTTGTGCTTACCGGACGATCGTGGCCTGGCAAAGCGAAGCTCTGCGTGTCGAAGTGCCCCGAGGAAGTCCTTGTGTAGCGGTGTCTCTGGGGGCTACTGGTCGGTGCCGTGCTCAGGAGCCTTTGTTTATCTTGTTTTCCCGCATCGATCCCGGTGCTGTGCTTTGGTGCGCCCTCCCAGTCACTGGCGTAAAGAGGACGGTTTTTGGCGTGCCTCGTGAGGTAGGCCCGCGACCTGTGTGCATTTTCGGGCCAGGCGCTGTACTTTGGTGCGCCCCCGCCTCAGCTTCTGGTGCGAAGGACGACGGTTTTCGACAGAGACTATGGGGGACGACGCCGCGCCAGCACCCAAGAGAAGACGGAGGGCGGCACCCAAGAGAGGAGCCCAGAAGAAAGACCTGCCGCCTGTAGCCAACCCGGCGGCGGCAGGAGCATACAGCGACGCCAGCAACGCAGCAACAAGGGGTGAGCATATAAATGCAATTGTTCAAGAATGCTCAAAATCAATGGCACCCCTGTTGCTTAAGAGGCTGAGAACACGGGGGCGCAAACTACAGAAGGAGTATCAGGGTTGCCTTGGCACTTGATAGACCCGGGCAGCGAGCGCCAAGAACGCTTACAAGGGCAGGCCACACAAGAGGCGGGATAGGATCCCCCATAGCGGCATGGGGCAGCGCAAGCGCACCAAGCTACCCAACTAGGATGGCATTAGCTCCAGAAGCGTACAACAGACCCTCGCCAGGTCCAGCATCAATGACCACAAGGGCCACAGGTTTAGCAAGCCTTATTCCATTGGCAGTAAAAGAGAGGATATGGAGGAAAGAATTTATCGATATTTTCTCATTGTTAGAGATACAATTAGATGGGTTGGACCTAAAAGTGTGTGACAAAAAGGATGAGGATAGAAGGGAAAGAAGAAGGGAGAGGAAGGAAAGGAATTTTGATAACTGGCTGGACGCATTTAGAATAATGGCGTGCATAATAGTTGGAAAATTACCGCGCTGCGCGGCAGACCTATGGTTATATGAGGCCAACATCCATGGGGCACAAAGACAGTTCCCGGGGGATGCATGGCTGGAGTACGACAAAGGTTTCAGTTTAAAGATGCAGACACACCCAGAAATGGAATGGAACGAAGAGGATGTTTCTGGCTTTATACATAAAATGATGGTAGCTAAAGAAGTGAAAGCATGGGCAGGGAAGAGTGAGCAGTGCTTTCGAGGGTCCTTTTACAAAGGGAAGGGCAAGTCCTATCATAGGCCCAAACAATTTAACTCATGGAAACCCCCCACCGCCAGCGGGCCGGCGGCAATCTGCTGGAAGTATGACACTAATGAGTGCACTTGGGGAGCGTCATGCAAATTTCAACACATATGTTCCGTGTGTGAGGGAGGGCACCCGGCGGCTGGGTGTTGACGCAAGAAAGAGCATAGAGGGGACAAGAAAGAAAAGAAAACAGTGACATAGTCAAAGAGGTTGTGGGGGGACCAAAGGGGTTACTCAACTACCGGTTAGCCAGGTCCCCCATCAACACACAACATCTCTGCAGGCTAGCCAACAGATATCCCAACAAATCAGATGCTGCGATCCTAGTGCAGGGGTTTGAGGAGGGGTTCATTATACCATTCAAGGGTCCCCTTCCCCTGGGCGGCGCGAACAACCTAAAATCAGCACTTCAACACCCAGAGGTGGTCAGCAACAAACTGGAAAAAGAGAAATCCATGGGTAGGATAGCGGGCCCCTTGCCTCCTCACTTACAAGAAGGGTTAGTAATCTCACCACTGGGGGGTGGTTCCCAAAAAAGAGCCCGGGAAGTTCAGACTGATTCACCACCTATCCTTCCCTGAGGGGACGTCGGTAAACGACGGGATATGTGCCGAAGCCTGCTCAGTGCGATACGCTACAGTCGACGATGCCATCGACTTAGTACGGTCTGCTGGCCAAGGGGCCCTAATGGCCTAAGCGGACATAGAATCCGCCTTCCGCCTTCTGCCGGTGCATCCAACCAGTTTTCACCTTTTGGGTTTCCAGTGGGAGGGGGACCTGTACATCGATAAAGCAATGCCTATGGGATGCGCAGTATCCTGCGCATACTTCGAACAGTTCAGCACCTTCCTAGAATGGGCCCTGCATGACAAGCACCCAGCGTGGGGCAAACTCCACTACCCAGACGACTTTTTGTTCACAGGCCCAGCCAGGTCAACAGAGTGTAGTGACACACTGGCGGCATTCCAGGAGTTAGCTGGGGAGTTAGGGATCCCGCTGGCAGCAGAGAAAACACTAGGCCCCGCTACAAAGATCACATTCCTGGGGATAGAGCTAGATTCAGTGGCAGGAACAGCCAGCTTACCGGAGGAGAAAGTAAGGCATTTCAGGGACGAGGTAAAGGGCCTCTGCGGGCGCAACAAGGCAACCCTCCGCGTCCTTCAAAGGTTGATCGGCAAACTCAACTTCGCGGCCAGGGTGATCCCCGCAGGAAGGGTCTTCGCCAGGCGGTTGACCCAGGTTACAACAGGACTCACTCACAAACACCACCACGTGCGGCTTGGAGCAGGGGGTCAAGCAGGACCTGCTTATGTGGGACACATTCTTGACTGATTTTAACGGTGTCCTAATCTGGAGAAAAGGCTGGGTGACAGCTAGGCAGATAGCCCTGTTTACAGACGCTTCGGGTAGCACAGGCTTTGGAGCAATCCTGGGGATTAAATGGTGCGCAGGCCAATGGCCTAACAGATGGCACAAGCAGGGCACCACCAGCAACATTACATTCCTGGAACTGTCCCCCATAGTAGTGGCCCTGACCGGCTGGAGCTGAGGAACATGAAACTGACACTGTGTTCAGATAACAAAGGGGTGGTCCAGGCAATTAATAGGGGATCGGCAGGTTGGCCTGACACACAGACTAATGCGGCAATTGGTTAAATTGCAGTTGGAGGGGAACATAGACCTGAAGGCCCGTCATGTACCAGGGGTGGAGAATGCAGTTGCGGACGCCCTGTCAAGAGCACAGATGAGCAGGTTCAGGAAATTGGCCCCTGGAGCGGACAAGGAAATGACCCCTTCCCAGAATGGCTGTGGGGCCTGGCGGGATAGACTTGTCAGCGTTAGTGAATCAGGCCCTCACCCCGGAAGCTGCCAGGCGCTACAAAAATTATGCAGAAACAGTAATGCAGATAAGAGGAATCCAGACACTGGAGAGCACAGCCGAAACAAGAAGAGCAGTTGAGCAATTTATCCAATGGGCTTTTACTAACAAAAAGTCTAGATCATGGGCACAGGCCCACCTGTCAGCCTTCGCCCATTTCACGAGGATTCACACGGGACAGGACCCCACTACATCCCTGTACATTAAAGCAGCTATGAAAGGGTGGAAGCGGGCTGAGGGGGTAAAAGCAGATGGCAGGCACCCAATAGACTTCACGAGATTATAAGCTAGTAGCTGCTAGGAAGAACGGGCCAGCAGGGCGGTGCCTGCAGGCGGCCGATGTCAGACCCAAAGTAGCTGCGGTGGAGCTACTGCTGAGGCGGTCAAAAACGGATCAGGCCGGCAAGGGAGAGGTAGTGCTGCTCAGGTGCATCAAAGACCACAGATACTGTGCAGTTTGCTGCTTGCTCATATACAAGCAAGTTTCAATTTACAACAGTAATGCGCCAGGCCCTTGCTAAAGCAGGGCTACCCCCAGCGGCATTTGGCTCCCACTCTTTCAGGATTGGCGCAGCGACATCAGCGGCTCAACACGGCATGACCGAAACAGGGATCCAAGCGGTAGGCAGATGGCGGTCCCGGGCATACAGGACCTACATCAGACCCCACTTACTGTAGAAAGCTGAACATTGCGGTTAGCAAATTCTGCAAGACCAAAGGCCTGGAGAGCATCAGGCATGGGCTCATCCACCCGGAATAGTATGGGCAGGACGGGGTGCATTTATCTGAAGAAGGGATGCGCGTATTCTGGGATAATCTGTGGGGAGCAATGTCTCTGGCAGGTTGCAAGTAAAAACAAGCATTGGCATAGCCAATAGGTCTCGCCTTTGGGGCCTTATAAGTATTTAGTTATGCAGCACAATATCCTTGGTGCAACAACATCAACGGTTGCATGGCTAAACACTTATAAAGGCGAGACCTATTGGCTATGCCAATGCTTGCTTTTATTTCATCTCCCCCGCACACCCTGCTTTCCTCATGTTTTGTAAACATTTAAAGTTCGTTTTTCGTCTTTTGGAGGGCCTGGCAGCTGCTAGTTTCTGCCTGGCACTCTGCTACGTCAAAAGCATTTTCTCGCACTTGAAACTTTTTTTTTTCTCTTTTAACCCATCTACGCAGTGTCTGCTATCTTAGACTGATCAATAAAAAATATATATCACAATCCTTATTCTGTAGACGCACGCGTGCATGGTGCCTTCATAATGACGTGACCAGCAAAAGCAATCGGGTTTTTTTGGGTGCACTTGCTGTACCTATTTTCCAAAATAGCATTTTGCTTGGGTTTGGCTGTTCCGCACAGCATCAGCAAACCGCATTAGCAAAAGCATTGGCATAGCCAATAGGTCTCGCTTTTGGGACCTTATAAGTATTTAGTTATGCAGCACAATATCCTTGGTGCAACAACATTAACTATTGCATGGTTAAACACTTATAAGGCCCCAAAGGCGAGACCTACTGGCTATGCCGATGCTTGTTTTCTTTTTTTTTAAAGGACAAGCAGTGCCATCAGGCTCCGGCTGCCACTTAGAGGTAGAGAGAGAGAGGTGTGGTGTGTGGGGGGGAGAGAGGTGTGTGGGGGGGGGAAGAGAGGTGTGTGGGGGGGGGAGAGAGGTGTGTGGGGGGGGGAGAGAGGTGTGTGGGGGGGAGAGAGGTGGTGGGGGGGGGAGAGAGGTGTGTGGGGGGGGAGAGAGGTGTGTGGGGGGGAGAGAGGTGTGTGGGGGGAGAGAGGTGTGTGGGGGGGAGAGAGGTGTGTGGGGGAGAGAGGTGTGTGGGGGGAGAGAGGTGTGGGGGGGAGAGAGGTGTGGGGGGGGAGAGAGGTGTGGGGGGGGAGAGAGGTGTGGGGGGGGAGAGAGGTGTGGGGGGGGAGAGAGGTGTGGGGGGGGAGAGAGGTGTGGGGGGAGAGAGGTGTGGGGGGGGAGAGAGGTGTGGGGGGGAGAGAGGTGTGGGGGGGAGAGAGGTGTGGGGGAGAGAGGTGTGGGGGGAGAGAGAGGTGTGTGGGGGGGGGAGAGAGGTGTGTGGGGGGAGAGAGGTGTGTGGGGGGAGAGAGGTGTGTGGGGGGGAGAGAGGTGTGTGGGGGAGAGAGGTGTGTGGGGGAGAGAGGTGTGTGGGGAGAGAGGTGTGTGGGGAGAGAGGTGTGGGGGGAGAGAGAGGTGTGGGGGAGAGAGGTGTGGGGGGGAGAGAGGTGTGGGGGAGAGAGGTGTGGGGGGAGAGAGGTGTGGGGGAGAGAGGTGTGGGGGAGAGAGGTGTGGGGGGAGAGAGGTGTGGGGGGAGAGAGGTGTGGGGGGAGAGAGGTGTGGGGGGGAGAGAGGTGTGGGGGGGAGAGAGGTGTGGGGGGAGAGAGGTGTGGGGGGAGAGAGGTGTGGGGGGAGAGAGGTGTGGGGGGAGAGAGGTGTGGGGGGAGAGAGGTGTGGGGGAGAGAGGTGTGGGGGGAGAGAGGTGTGGGGGGAGAGAGGTGTGGGGGGAGAGAGGGGTGTGGGGGGGAGAGAGGTGTGGGGGAGAGAGGTGTGGGGGGAGAGAGGTGTGGGGGAGAGAGGTGTGGGGGGAGAGAGGTGTGGGGGGAGAGAGGTGTGGGGGGAGAGAGGTGTGGGGGGAGAGAGGTGTGGGGGGGAGAGAGGTGTGGGGGAGAGAGGTGTGGGGGGGAGAGAGGTGTGGGGGGGAGAGAGGTGTGGGGGGGAGAGAGGTGTGGGGGGGAGAGAGGTGTGGGGGGGAGAGAGGTGTGGGGGGGAGAGAGAGGTGTGGGGGGGAGAGAGGTGTGGGGGGGAGAGAGGTGTGGGGGGAGAGAGGGTGGGGGGGGAGAGGTGTGGGGGGAGAGAGGTGTGGGGGGAGAGAGGTGTGGGGGGAGAGAGGTGTGGGGGGGAGAGAGGTGTGGGGGGAGAGAGGTGTGGGGGGGAGAGAGGTGTGGGGGGAGAGAGGTGTGGGGGGGAGAGAGGTGTGGGGGGAGAGAGGTGTGGGGGGAGAGAGGTGTGGGGGGGAGAGAGGTGTGGGGGGGAGAGAGGTGTGGGGGGAGAGAGGTGTGGGGGAGAGAGGTGTGGGGGGAGAGAGGTGTGGGGGAGAGAGAGGTGTGGGGGGAGAGAGGTGTGGGGGGAGAGAGGTGTGGGGGGAGAGAGGTGTGGGGGGAGAGAGGTGTGGGGGGAGAGAGGTGTGGGGGGAGAGAGGTGTGGGGGAGAGAGGTGTGGGGGGAGAGAGGTGTGGGGGGAGAGAGGTGTGGGGGAGAGAGGTGTGGGGGGGAGAGAGGTGTGGGGGGAGAGAGGGTGTGGGGGGAGAGAGGTGTGGGGGGAGAGAGGTGTGGGGGGAGAGAGGTGTGGGGGAGAGAGGTGTGGGGGAGAGAGAGGTGTGGGGGGAGAGAGGTGTGGGGGAGAGAGGTGTGGGGGGAGAGAGGGTGTGGGGGGAGAGAGGTGTGGGGGGAGAGAGGTGTGGGGGGGAGAGAGGTGTGGGGGGAGAGAGGTGTGGGGGGAGAGGTGTGGGGGGAGAGAGGTGTGGGGGGAGAGAGAGGTGTGTGGGGGGAGAGAGGTGTGTAGGGGGGAGAGAGGTGTGTAGGGAGAGAGAGAGAGGTGTGTAGAGAGAGAGAGAGAGAGGTGTGTAGAGAGAGAGAGAGAGAGATGTGTGTAGAGAGAGAGAGAGAGAGGTGTGTGTGTAGAGAGAGAGAGAGAGGTGTGTGTAGAGAGAGAGAGAGAGTTGTGTGTGTAGAGAGAGAGAGAGAGGTGTGTGTAGAGAGAGAGAGAGAGGTGTGTGTAGAGAGAGAGAGAGGTGTGTGTAGAGAGAGAGAGAGAGATGTGTGAGAGAGAGAGAGAGAGAGATGTGTGTAGAGAGAGAGAGAGAGAGAGGTGTGTAGAGAGAGAGAGAGAGAGAGAGGTGTAGAGAGAGAGGTGTAGAGAGAGAGGTGTAGAGAGAGAGGTGTAGAGAGAGAGAGAGGTGTAGAGAGAGAGAGAGAGGTGTAGAGAGAGGTGTAGAGAGAGAGAGAGAGGTGTAGAGAGAGGTGTAGAGAGAGGTGTAGAGAGAGAGGTGTAGAGAGAGAGAGAGAGATGTAGAGAGAGAGAGAGAGAGAGAGAGAGAGAGAGAGAGAGAGAGAGAGAGATGTAGAGAGAGAGAGAGAGAGATAGAGCGAGAGAGAGAGATGTAGAGAGAGAGAGAGAGATGTAGAGAGAGAGAGAGAGAGAGAGAGAGATGTAGAGAGAGATGTAGAGAGAGAGAGAGAGAGAGAGAGAGAGAGAGAGAGAGAGAGAGAGAGAGAGAGAGAGAGAGAGAGAGAGAGATGTAGAGAGAGAGAGATGTGTAGAGAGAGAGAGAGAGAGAGATGTGTGTAGAGAGAGAGAGAGAGAGATGTGTGTAGAGAGAGAGAGAGAGAGAGAGAGATGTGTGTAGAGAGAGAGAGAGAGAGAGAGAGATGTGTGTAGAGAGAGAGAGAGAGAGGTGTGGAGAGAGGTAGAGGTAGAAGAGAGAGAGAGGTAGAGGTAGAAGAGAGAGGTAGAAGAGAGAGAGGTAGAAGAGAGAGAGGTAGAGGTAGAAGAGAGAGAGGTAGAGGTAGAAGAGAGAGAGGTAGAAGAGAGAGAGGTAGAGGTAGAAGAGAGAGAGGTAGAGGTAGAAGAGAGAGAGGTAGAGGTAGAGAGAGGTAGAGGTAGAGGTAGAGAGAGGTAGAGGTAGAGAGAGGTAGAGGTAGAGAGAGGTAGAGGTAGAGAGAGGTAGAGGTAGAGAGAGGTAGAGGTAGAAGAGAGAGAGGTAGTAGAGAGAGAGGTAGTAGAGGCAGAGGTAGAAGAGAGAGGTAGAGAGAGAGAGTGAGGTAGAGAGGTAGAGAGAGAGAGGTAGAGAGAGAGAGAGGTAGAGAGAGGTAGAGAGAGGTAGAGAGAGATAGAGAGAGGTAGAGAGAGAGAGGGTGGAGGAATCACGTGGAAATGGCGTAGGGCCTCACCCAGAGGTAGGAAGTACGCAAAAATTAAGGGTGCCAGGGGTGAGCCACCCAGGTAGTTGCTCGGAGGATCCACTAAGGGATAGTGGATTCTACAAGTAAAGAAGTGCCATGTGAGAATCACGGCATGTAGAAATCGCTTCACAATAAGTAGGTCCACTAATGATTGAGGAAGTGAAATCAATATGCGTTAATTATGGGCCATAAAGAAGGAAGAAATAAAATTCACCATATCAAGCTCAATGCACGTAAATATGGGCCACCGTGAAGGAGGAAAAGCCAAATGAGCATCAAGAATGTGCCATTATGTAGAGAATAGGCTCACTGTAAGTAGCGCAACAAAATTCTATTAGCCATGCAACAGTTTAATGTTTCGCAGTTGCCAAAAGTCCGCCCGTCTGCTTCCTCTCCCCGGGCTGGTTTGTTCCTCGGTCACGCCCACGGCACAACCTCCCGGAAGACACCACTAACACCTAAACTGCCCTAATTAAGGCCCTGCAGGCAAGAGGAGTGGTATGGGTATTGAAAAGGGAAACGAAGATAAGAGGGAAAGAAAGGGGTGGACGAAAAGGAAGCCCGTTAAAGGGGAGCGGAGAGCAGAGATGAGTGGGAGAAGAAAGGGAAGGGTGGAGAAAGAAATGCGGCCGGAGAAGAGTTAAAGCAGGGTGGAGTTGGACCAGAGGATCGGAGAAGAGACGCCTCTCGGAGCCCACCTTGCTGAGTCACGGTCGAGCATCATCTCAGCTCTAAGACGCCATAGAAGAAATGTTTACATTTTTAAAGTGTTACATGTTGCAAAGCAGCTGCGTTTTAATTCTGGAATGGAATTAAAGTCAGCAGATGCGCACCTAAAACCAAACTTCGGGTGGGAAAGGGGGTGAGCGGAAGGGGCGTTGGGATACTCTTTCAAAGAATGTGGGCACAGGCATCTTTAGATCCTAGTCAGAATTACCCGTGGGAACTCCCTTTACTGTTCTGGACTGGAACAATACACAGCCTGGAGGGTCATTTTCCGGGAAACAGTGCATTTTAAAACGCACTGAGCCATTTGGTCCTGGAATAGAAGGCTTAACAACTTGCTGTTTAAGTATATTTCTGTAGTTAATTATTTTGCGTAAACCATTTCGCAGCACATAGCACAATTATATAAGTTGCAAAATGGAATATCGGTACAGGAGACAACTCTTGCAGCTGGGCGGGATTGAGCCTTGAGGCTTGAAGAAGTAAACAAGAGGGAGGGGTGGGGGGAGTGCACGTGCGCACACACATGAGACAACTCTTGCAGCTGGGCGGGCTTGAGCCTTGAGGCTTGAAGAAGTAAACAAGTGGGAGGGGTGGGGGGAGTGCGCGCGCGCGCTAAGCAGCAGCGGTTTGCTCTTTTTCAAAGCACACACTCGTGCTTGTGGCGCGCCGCTGCGCACTCCTGCATGCTCGATGCCGCCACAAGCACGAGTATGTGCTTGGAAAAAGAGCTGTACGACGGCTAAAGGTCTCCTATGCAGCGCATGTGCGCTGCGTAGGCGAGACCTAAAAAGAAAAATTTATCGAGATAAGGAGATTAGGGGGAGCCGCAGGAAGACGTTAGCCTTAAGAAGTAATGGTAAAATGGTTGTTTATGGAGACACACCGACAGGGCGGTGTGTAGGAGGAGGGCCACTCACTTTGGGATGCCGCACGGCAGGGTGAGTTGGCCTAACAAAAAGGGGGTAGCAAACGGAGACTGCACTCGCAGCCCAGACCCCGCCAGATGGCAGGACATAAATGAGTCAGACACGGTAGCGAGTTGGAGCCTAACTTCAGGGAGAAGCTACCCCCCACACGCAAAGGGCGTGGAGAACAACCAAACAATGGTCCCAGAAAGGACAAGACAAGAGAAAGGACTACAAGGAACTAACCAAAGAACTTTCTGTGCCATTCACGATCTGATGATGCATACCATGTACCACATAATAATATGTATGACATGCTGAGCAGATAATTTATGACCCAATATATGACAGTTCGCAAAACGATAATTTATGACCAGGGGTCATACAAATTATGACTGCAGTGTTTTTATGCATACAATCCTAATAAACTGTGGCCAACAACGACCACTACAATCACAACGCTTGTTGGCTGTTTATTAAGGAACACAATATTTGTTTGGTTGTAATACATGTTCTCTGGAATGGGCGCAGTGCGGGGGTTATACTTTTTCTCCCAAATGTTATTTTTCAGTATGCACCTTATCCACCAGGTTTGCTCCTCAACTACGCTCTCACTCTCTAAAGACACACCTACTCCTGCATCTCTGTCACCACACCCTATTGAATGTTCAGCTCCATACATTCCAGCTTCAAGGATACCACACACTTCCCTCTTGGAGGATTTTACAGATTTGGGAAAGTCTAAACTTTAATAAGAAGCGAAACAGAAACCAACTTTTTCCAGAACTTATTCTAAAAGACAAACAACATTCCTATTTACAGATAACAATGAACAATCCTCTGCATGCTTCTTAGGTTTCTATTTCTCTCCTCTGCCTCAATTATTTTGTTATTCCTATATCTTCGCAGTCTCTGATATTCCTTTACTTTGTCACCCGCTTTAAATTCTCTACTCAAAATCTAGACATGTGTATCCTTTGTTGTAACTGCATTAAGTGAACAACTTCATTACTTTCAATGGGTAGCAGAACTTAGACCTCTTCTCATTACCCCCCCCGACCCTCATCTTCATCACATCCCTACACTTATTTTTGTAACCCCAGCCAATATCTTTTAGTCAAAATGTCCATTTCCATACATTATCAAAGGGTCCTTTCCTTTTACTTTTTTCCCCTCTTTGGTGGCATTTTTCAACGTTCTTCATTTGCTTGACCCACTCTGCACTCACATACGTGGTTAGTTTCCTAAAAGTACTTCCCCAGGACAGCATGCAGTGACGTCTATGTCTATCATTCTCTTTTGTAATTCTTCCCAATCCCTCCCATTGCATTTTGCCTATTGCATTCTTTTTTACCACTTTGTTCAGTGTCTCAACCATTCCATTTGCTTCCGGGTACTTCAATGTTATTTTTGTATGTATGTATGTATGCATGAATGGATGAATGAATGTATGCGATATTTCAATAAAGCAAACCTGGCAAAGAAGCAGAGTGTGCTGACACGGTCAAAGATAAGCATAAAGTCAACGGGTGAGAGGAGAGGCAGTTGGGTCGTGGATGGTTAATGCATTCTAGTGTAATGTTCTTAAAAGAGGTGAGTCTTCATCTCGTTCCATATTGGAGCAGCGTTGGGGCAGCCCAGATGGATTGGGGATATTGTTCCAAATACTGTGCGTATAAATGGAAAAGGCTGGTGGTCTTGTTTCTTATTTGCACATCTTAGTCTGATGGTTTCCTGGCTCCAGGTTTGCAATGTATCTGCAGCAATGGTCAGGTTGTCTTCAAGAGGGGCAGGAAGGTTTGGTTTTGAAGATGGTGCGGCTGGGAAGAGAAGCCAATGGAGTTTCATCAGGATAGAGGTGATGTGATCATGTTCTTCAGGCCCTGGATAAAACGTGCAGGGGGACTTTTAGGGGTGCCAGTATGAAGTCTGGGATGCCATGGAGCAGGGTGTTACGACCACCCAGATGCATGGGTTTGGAGAGCAGTTCAAATGGTTTTCTGAAAGAAACCGCTTCACTTTTTCTTTTTTTAGAAGAGA
Source organism: Calotriton arnoldi (assembly GCA_963921515.1). NCBI lineage: Eukaryota > Metazoa > Chordata > Amphibia > Caudata > Salamandridae > Calotriton > Calotriton arnoldi. The sequence goes on along the minus strand of CAWUFW010004898.1, from coordinate 1,166,945 downwards.
GAGCTGGTACCAGGCTATCCTCGGTTTTATTTTGGCAATGTGTCACTTCAGGGTGAGGTTGGTGTTCAGGGTGAATACAAGTAATTTACCATTCACTGAAAGGTGGGGTTCAAAGCCAGTACGTTTCATGTCATTGAGCCAGGTTTGTACTTTTATTTTGTTTGTTGTTCTTGGCAAATGAATGGAATTGGGTCTTGACTGTGGTGAACTTGAGGCAGATGCTGAACATCCAGGTCTGGGTGATGTGCAAGCTGTGTTTGAGGTGCTCGGTGTCTAAAGCAGAGGAGTCTTTCAAGTATAGTTGTGTATCATCAGCATATTGGTGAATCTTGATGCTCTTATCTGTGACTATGGCACCGTGGGGCTCCATGTAGAGGCTGAAGATAACAGGAGAGAGTATGCAACCTTGTGGGACTCTGCAGGTAATTGGGATCTTTTGGGATCTGGAGGTGTCCATGTGAACAAATGAGTGTTGGTTAGAAAGATGGGCAACTGTGCTCGCTATGCCACTGGATTCAAGATAGCCTGGCTGATATGGGGTGATGCCCCGAAACCAGTGCCAGGATGCAGTCAATACTGATTTGTATATGGCAGAGTCCAAACTGGGGTGGCGTGGTGAGCAAAAAAAATGATGGGTTTAACCCAGATCTGTGACTGGGGGTGAATGTTTGATTTGTTAGGCAATGCATCAATGATTTGTGTGTCTTTTTGCTTTCTCGCCCTAAGTGGGAAGGGTATGCCCAGATGTGGGTTGCATGCTCACTATGCCACTGGATTCAAGCTAGCCTGGCTGACATGGGGTGATACCATAAAACCGCTCCCAGTATGCTTGTTTTCCAGTCAAGGGGGGACCTCGCTTACCAGTTCGGCCTGGGCTGTTTACATGGGGAGCAGGGCCAAGACTGATTTGCATATGGCTGGGTCCACACTGGGTTGACATGGTGAAAAAACGTGTGACTGGGGTAAATGTTTGATTTGTTCTACATTCCGTCCATCATTTGTGTAACTTTGGGGAAGGCAGGACTACAGTTCCCACAATGCACTAGGCCATATGGATTTGGGCGATCCCTCGGACGGCTTGATGGCCAGTGATTCCTCGGATCCAGAGCGTTGTTTTACAGGCAGTTTGCAGGGGACTAATGCCACTAATCCAGGAGAGTCTGAGGATGCTTCAGGCTCTCACATGGTCCCTCTGTCTAGAGGGAACTGAGAGTTAGCCTAGGACGTGTCTCGATCAGGCAGTTCTAGGAGCATTGCCATGAGAGAAGAGTATCCCTCTTTTGGTTTTTGCAAGTCCTGTTCTGGCAGACACGGGTCTCTTCTTTGTCTTCTTCAATGCAGGTTGATTCAGAACTGAAGTTCTGGTGTCAGGGGTGGCACTTAAATCCTAGATTTAGTGGCTTTAGGGGTATGGGTGCAAGTGGCCAATGGGCTACTAGCGCCAATGGCTAATCTGCCCCGGAAGTGACCAGATGTGTGTAGATCACCTTTTCTACCCAGACCCCTCTATTCTTCCACTTAAAAATGGCAGAAGTCTTTCTCAGCTGTACAGACCAGGTAGGCAACCCTGGAGGTGGGGCTAGCCATCTCGGGGCGTACGCCTCCTGACTATCTAATTTTCCCACCCACAAACAGCCCAGGTTCTGAATACAAATCCATGGTGAACATAGATGGTTTGGGTGGAGCTGAAGGTGGCCAGGAATAGTGACAAAGTGTTTGCCAGACACAAGCCTCCTTTGCCGACCCCAGAATAAAGCTACTACTTACTGTCACCTACTAACAAACATTGCGGTATTGTGGAACTGTCCTTTCAGAGGTGGAGTGTGCATCGACAGAGGAACCAACTTCGATCTCAGGGATATGGTGGGTGTCCATAAGTTCCCTTTGCATTCTGGGAAGTGTAACCCTGCTTTTATAACAGGAAGACAAAACTACAAGTCCTAGAGTGCAATGAAAAAACCTGTAATGGAGCAGCTAACCATGCTTGGTTGCGGAAAATTAGGAACCTATGAATACACAGGTACAAAAATAAAATAAAAACGTTTCTGAAGCAAAATCTATCGAAGGCCAAATCTGTGGCACACAAGCCTTGTAATCATGGACAGCCTTTTAAAAATGGCAGAAGTCTTCCTCTGCTATACAGACCAGACAGCCTACCCTAGAGGTGTGGCTAGCCTTCTGGAGGTGTACGCCTAATTTTCCAGCCTGCCCGGGTGCAAATGTGCCTGGGGGTAGGAGGATGGCTGTTCCTTCCTTTGGGATTCATTTGGGGTTGCCAATTTACACTTAATAGTTTTAGGGAGAGGGCACTGGGGCCAGGGCAGACCGCTCCAGTGCACTAACAGAGTCATCAGCATTGGAGCAAAAAGTGGGAGGGGGTGACCATGCAAAAAGTGTGTGGGAGTGACCATGCAAAAAGTGTGGAGGGGGTGACCATGCAAAAAGTGTGTGGGGTTGGGGTGACCATGCAAAAAGGACACTTTCCAACACCAACATCATTCGATCCCAAGTGTAGGAAAGTACCTCTTTTGGACATGGTTAGCCCACACTTTTTGCCGGATACTGATGTGGTTTCGAATTAAAGAGCATGGGGTCCCTGCAAATCAGGTCCCCTGTGCCAGATCTCTTTCCTTAAATTATACCTTTTGTTTCCCAATTGGCACAACTTCAGTACCCCTTGTAAGTCCCTGGTAGATGGTACCACTGGACTGACACTGGACTGACACTGAAAAGGGACCCCAAGGGTAGCAGCACAAAATGTGCCAACCTAGGATCCGCCCACTGAGGCAATGCACACTGCCATTGCAGGATACGTGCCTTGGTGCAAACCAAACCGAAGAGTCGACATGGCACACAGCCCTGTGTGCCATGCCTACAGACACTGAAAGGTATATAGGTAAGACACCCCTCAAGCAGGCCTTATAGCCCTACCGTACCCTCACCACCAGACTCCACGACGCCGGCATACAGGGAACCACCCTAGATTGGCTCCGCTCCTTCCTCACCCGCAGAACCCAAAGAATCAGACTCCCGCCCTTCCTCTCCGAACCCACAGAGATCAACTGCGGAGTACCCCAAGGATCATCGCTCAGTCCCACGCTCTTAAACATCTACATGGCCCCCCTCGCCGCAATCGTCAGAAAGCATGTCCTCAGCATAGTATCTTATGCCGACGACACCCAGCTCATCCTCTCCCTTACGAAGAAACCAGACGCCACCAGACTCAGCTTCCAGGAAGGAATGAAAGACGTTGCATCCTGGATGAGCAGCAGCTGTCTGAAGCTCAACTCGGAAAAGACACAAGTCCTCGGGCCCACCCCCTCAGCTTTGGACACCACCTGGTGGCCCACCGCCCTCGGAAACCCCCACCACCCCCACGGACCACGCCCGGAACCTCGGCATCATACTCGACTCCCCCCCCACCATGAACCGCCAGATCAACGCTGTCGCCTCCACCGCTTAAACAGCCTCCGCATCCTTCGCAAGACCTTCAAATGGATCCCCTCAGAATCCAGAAAGACCGTCACCCACGCACTCATAACTAGCAGACTGGACTACGGAAACGCTCTCTACGCCGGAATCAACACATCCCTGCTACGCAAACTCCAGACCATCCAGAACACCGCTGCCAGACTCGTCCTCTGCATCCCACGACATGAACACATCACCCAACACCTGCAAGACCTCCACTGGTTCCCCGTTGAGAAGAGAGTAACTTTCAAGCTACTCACCCACGCCTACAAATCCCTCCACAACACAAGACCCAAATACCTCAACGACAGTCTCCTTTCACGTACCCAAGAGAAACCTCCCACTTTTGGCGAGGACATGTGGGAAAACTTAGGACGAATAGGAGGTGTTTCCCCCTCTGCCAACTCGACCCCTCAGGTGCAGGATGCGAGGTGAAGCACATTTTTTGAAGATGAGGAGACTTGACCTATCAGGGCTAGGGCTAAGTCCCTAACCCTGAGATGGACATAATAGAGGGTGTAGACACCCTAAGGTAAGGGGCCAATTGGCCATTACCTGTCACTCCCCAGTAATGCCTCTAAATTCAGTATTTAGGTGGCACCCCTAGGCCCAGAACTTCAGGATTTCATGGACAACAAGAAGACGAAAGATGAAGAACCGCTGCTGGACCCGAGAACTGCAGACCTTGTGGTGGACTTTGGACGCAAACTCCTGCCGGCCGTCTCTGAACTCAACAATCATCATCCTTCAGCTTGTCTTGTTGCTGTGAGGCCTCCAAAAACCCTGGAGAGTCGCCAGCCCTTTACAAATCACCAAGGATCTCCCTTGAGATAGCGGAGCTAACTCCCTGCAGCTGCAGGCACCAAAGAAAGCATAGTCTGGTATAGCGTTGTCTAGCTCCCCAGCCCGACCAACATCTACGACACCCAGGAAGAGGTACACCTGCTCTGGAGGGTCAACTCTGCCTCTGCACCGAAACTTGAGGCACCAGGACCCACCAAAGTTCCAAAGCACCACTACCCAGGGTACCGGACCCCTTGCAGCAAAAACCTATAAAAGGAGAGTCCAGGCGGACTCCAACGATACAGAGGGCCAGCACCCATCGAGGGACTTCAGGCCTCCTGAGAACCACCTAATCAGTGGCCTAGCTGACCCGGAATCCACTTTTCAAAGTGCCAGCCCCTGACCACGAAGTGGATCTTTGTGCCTTTTTGCCCAGTTGACCAAACAACGCTGCACCCAGCCCGTCCGGGGCACCACCGATCCAGCTGTGGCCTCAGAACTCTTGCATTGCTTTTCCAGGTGGCCCCTTGCCTTCATAGCACACCAGCTACAAACCCTCTTTGCTTGGTGCTCCCGGTGAAATCTGGAATGCTGCAGAGAACCCGGTCTTGGAACTTTGGATCTTGACATCTCAACTCTCCAAGCATCGAAGGGGAACCCCTAAACCTATTGCATTGTTCTTCCAATTGCCTTTTCCCTTCCTTAGGAATGTATGGTGCGTAATTGCGCACAACCATGATTATTGCTATTTACAGTGATTTTCACATTCCACAAAGTACTTACCTTGTACGTGAAGGTTTTGGTCAAATATATATATATATATATATATTAAATGAAGTGGTATTTTTCTAAATTGGTCTCAACCTCATTCTTGAGTGTGTGTTTCATTTATTGCCTCTGTGAGTACAACAAATGCTTAGCACTACCCTCTCATAAGCCTAACTGCTCGCCCACACTACCACAAAAACAAAAGAGCGTTAGTATCATCATATTTTCCCTCTGTAAACCAACCGGGGACTCTCTAGCCACTCTGCACAGTGTACTTTGTTTTAGTGCGCTATATAGAGAGGCGGATTTCTTACACCAAGGCATCACCATCATATCCTACGCTGACACCCAACTCATCCTTTCCCTGACAGACAAGAATATCACCATGAAAACCAACTGCATGGTCACAATAACAGAATGGATGAGATGCAACTGTCTAAAGCTCAAATCCGAGAAGACGGAAGTACTTGCCTTCAGCAACAAGAACTCTCCATAGGACTCTACCTGGTGGCCGACAGAGCTAGGACCAACACCCACTGACCTTACCAGAAACCTAGGAATCATTCTGGATGATAAACTCAACATGACAGCACAAGTCAACGCAGTGAGTTCCTCCAGCTTCCACATCTTACACATGCCGTGAAAGATCTTCAAATAGCTACCCCAGAGCAACAGACGTACCATCACGCAAGCACTCATCAGAAGCAAGCTCGACTACAGCTACGTCGGAATCTCCAAACAGCTGTCCAGACCATCCAGAACGAAGCTGCAAGACTCATCCTCAACCGCCCACGTGACACCCACATCCCACCACACCTCAGCGAAGTACACAGGATCCCAACTCAGAAACTCAGCTTATTCAAACTCCTTACGCACACGTACAGAGCACAGCATTGGACTAGCATACCTAAATAGCCTAATACACTTTCAACAGCCTGCCAGACACTTTGCTCAGCCTTACTCTCAGTTGCTCAGACTCCCTGCATTCACAAAAGCATTCACAAAATAAGCTCATTTTCTTACATCGCACCCAAAACCTGGAACAAACTCCCGCAACACCTCAGAGCCTCCGCCTCACTTATTAAATTCTGCAGGAGGTTGAAGACCTGTCTCAGACTAACTCTGCGGGGCCACAAACCTGTTCAAGTGCCTGGATACCCTCACAGGTGATTAGTGTGCTATAAAAATCCACATAACATAAGTGTCGGTATAGTACTTTGCTTTGACTGATGTGATGAGTTGTCTGAGTGTTACCTGGAGGGACTTCACTGTCATGCGGTCAACATGGGCTGTATTACAATTGCACTTTTTCATTGTTTGCGCCGGTCGCAAACAGTGAAAATGCGCCCTATTACCATGAATGCAGTGCCCCCAGGGCTGCACCGAACTCGTGCTGCCCTGGGGACAACGCATTCCTGTGAAAAACCGAGCGGCTGCTTTACAGCCGCTCCTTGTTTTCACAGTGCAGACGGCAACCCGCCTGCAGTTTTGAAGAGGACTAGAGATCCCCTTGCAGGTGGATGCAGTCAGTGACTGCACCCGCCTGCAAGGGGATGTCTGGGGACGTCATGGGACCCCCTTTCCCCCCTCCAGAGGGCTGCCATCAGGGGGGCGCACTGACCGTGCACCACCTTTTAGATAGCGCACTCTCAGTTCACCTCCTGAGGGCTTCTTTGCATCTGAGCCCACTTCAGTAATACGGCGCAGGCACAGAGGGATAGGGATTCCCTAATTTGCATGGGGCATGCCCCCATGCAAATGAGGGAACACCCCCTTGAAGACAGTGCTGGCGCTTTATGTGCCAGCACTATTGGTATTACAGAAGGGGCCCCACAAGCGTCTGCGGCCCCTTCTTTATATGTAATACGGCCCCTCGAGATCTGCTTTTCTTCCATTACATAGCAGTATTGAGGAACTGTACTTTCAAAGGTGGAGTGTGCATCGACACAGGAACAGACTTCGATCTCAGTACTATGGTGGGTGTCCATATTTTCCCTTTGTATTCTGGGATGTGTAATCCGGCTTTTACACCAGGAAGACAAAACTACAAGTCCCAGAATGCAATGAAAAAAACCTGCAATGGAGCAGCTAACCATGCTTAGCCGCTGAAACATATGAACCTATGAATATACAGGTGCAAAGAGAAAATAAAAACGTTTCTGAATCAGAACCTTTGGAAGGCCAAATCTGTGGCATACACGCCTTGTAATCCTGGGCAGCCTTTGAAATTATATGCGTTTGGGGAGGCCCCACCCCTATCAAACATCTATATTTTACGCACCTTGTAGTCCTGGGCAGCCTCTTCCATGGGAAGCACTGAGTGAGACTTGTGGTCTCTAGACTCTCGACAGATCACACAGATGGTCTCCTGGTCATCTTCACAGAACAGTTTCAGCTTCTCCTCGTGTTTTCTGCACAAATTCTCCCCCTGGACGGTCGCACTCGGGGTGTGAAGCTGTTTCAACAGTTCCACTATGTTTCCCAAATATCTGTTGGGTCTTAAGGTTTTGTTCTTAGAGGTTTCTCTGCACTGAGGACAAGGGAAGTCTGTCTGAAGCCCCTCCCAGCAACGAGTGATACAGGACAGACAGAAGACATGCCCACACTCCAAAAACACGGGGTCTGTGAAATATTCCAGGCATACGGAGCAGGAGATCTCCTCCTTGAGTTGTTTGTTTGCCGCCATTTTTCTAAAAAGAAGTTTCTTTTTTTGCAATCTGTGAAGTGGGCGTGTCTTTATTCTTTCAGGGCACTCTCGGGGTTTTACTGGCTGTTCACTGTGCGTATGCAGCCGGGGTAGGAGTGTCTACCTGTGGGAGCGTGGCCTCATGTGTAACTGGGCGTGTCTACAGCTGACTCAGATGTAAGTGGGAGTGGCTCCAGTGTAACTGGGCGTGTCTGCAGGTGACGCGGGCGTGGCTCCATGTGAGTGTAAATCCAGTTGGCCTGGCCCTAACGGTGATCAGTGTCTGCCTGATTGGGCTGAAACACGACCCACGGTTAGTTCAGTCTCTTGTGATTTGCCCTGGACCCGGGGAGGAGGGGCGGAGAATCCCCTTCCCTGTATTTTACAAAGTGAAAGATTTATGACGGAAGCAGGCAGGTGGGCGAGCCAGAAGAGAGAGTGCCACAGGGAGAGCGATGTGTGGGAGTGCGAAGGACAGTAAGGAAGTGAAAGAAACAAGTGGTGAGACAGAAGGAGAGAGAAGGGAAATTACAGGGAGAAGTGGGAGTGAGAGAAATGTGGAAGGGGCAGGATAATTAGAGAGAGAAAACAGCTGCCTGAAGAAGAAAGCTTGGAAGGAGGGGAAGAGACGTTTAGGAGCGAGCTGCAAACCGACCAATAAACTTGAAGGCGATAGATTGGAAGATACGGTGGAGAGAAAGCTTTTAAGTGTAAAAGGAGGCAGGTGGTTCGATCACACATATTATAAAGACAAAGTATGAGAGTGGCGGGTGTACAGGGCATCTAAGCCAAGATACGGAGTTTCAGGAATCCAGGTACTTCGGCAACAGCACATGCTGGGACTTGCAGGCCACAGTAATAATGAGAAAAGTAAACAAGCATTTGCAATGAAATAGGTCTCGCATTTGCAATGCAATAGGTCTCGCATGTGCAAGAGTTGGAGCTATTGGTGTTGTAAATGACAATGTATTTTCAACACCAATAGCTCTAACTCTTGCAAATGCAAGAGGGTACTGAGAAGTAATTAGGGGACTGTAGAGGGAAGGGACAGGGTGGGAAGCGTTAAAGAAGCGAAGGAACAGAACGGTGTGCCCTGCTAGGGTTTGTATAGTGTTTACCCGTATCATTCATGCTGCCTCAAAGCGCTGCGTAGAACAGGAGAGGCAAGGGAGGGAGGAAATCAGCCAGGAAAGGAGGAGCTTGTATCAGCATGAAGTTAGAAGGCCGAGGGACAGAAACAAAACAAACAAGCATTTGCAATGCATCGGTCTCGCCTTTAGGACCTTATATGTATTAAGCAATGCAGCATATTAGCCTGGGTGCTGAAACATCTACTTTTCTTTAATATGGAGGGAAAGTGAGCACCAAACTGCGTGACATTCCAGGTATGGGAACACATGGAGAGAAATTTTGCCTTTCAGCGGGAAATTGAATTGAACGCTCTGCTTATGACGGCCCAATCACAAGAGCACCCAATACTACCAAGCCCCTATGCCACGTGCGAAGCCTGCAGTCTGTCCAACACCTGTATCCCAAAAGGTATTTCCACGCGTATGTTTGCGTTAAGTCTATAATTAAGGAAAAATACAAACGCCCCGTACAACTGTGACCTAAACGTTAGGGACTGCGGTATTAACTGACATGCTATCATGGATTCCACTTGCCGGTTATGGGTAAGTGAGAAAAAATACTGGAGAAAAAAAAAAGAACTAGCAGCTGATCTTCAATGCATTGGTATAATCGCTCCTGTCTGTTTGTAGGATTTTAAATAGAGCATGTGTCTAAACAAATGTGTAGGCACTTCCAGGTCAAAGCTGGAACATGCAACGTACTTCTTTGTTCACGTGTTTACTTCCTGTAGTAACACAAACATGAATGCTATTCAGGCACCACGCAAAATCATTAATTCACCAGGCACGCTTATGCAAGCAGCTCAAAGCACAATCATAACCTGTTCACAACACAAAACCCAACGACCACACTGACAGGCAGTTTATTGGATGCGTGAACACTCGCTTGTTAAATACACACAACTGAGCACAAGAACATAGGAGGTTTTATAGAAACACAAGCAACTTGAGAGAAACATCTCGAGCTCAGCACAGACCAAGAATAGGTCAAGTTCCTCCTTTGTTGTATTTATTTACTTTAGTTGGTACTGGTAACAGAAAAGGCCGGTTCGCATGTTGTTTCCAGCTGGGGCATAGCATATAGGTGCATACAGACAGGCACCCTTCTCCAAAGGGTACAGCATTGCTCTATGTGTTACCCTTCAGATTCCTGGATCTGTCACGATGTATTTACATCCCTGAATGTGGGTAACATGTTTGCAGCACAGGAGTCGTTGTGCACATACTGCAGTGTGGGGAATGCGGCTGTCCGCGGCCCCCGCACCGCAGGGGGCCACCTCAGCAGGGCGGTCCTTTAGTGCCATTTCGGCACCGCCCAGCCGCTCTAGTCTCTGGAGGGGTTCTTGGAGCCCTCTAGCTTGGTCACCTCAGTGACGTCCTTCCGGTGCGCCGAGGTGGGGGGAGGGCATATATGCCTCCCCAGCCCCTCCTGGCGTCCTCTGTTGCACCAGCCACGCCGTCTCCCACCCCACCTCTTACCCGGCGGACAGGCTGGTGGACAAGCTACTCAGAATGTTTTAATGTTTTCTTTTGTGTTGCAGGCGGAGTTACAGGGCGATCTGGAAGCAGACGGGTACAGTAAGGGTACCTCTGCGGCAGACCGGTACAGTAAGGGTACCTCTGCGCGGCACAGTAGGGGTGCCAGAGCCAAAGACCAGGAGCCTCAGGGCAGGTTCCTGGAAAACCGCGACGGCGCCCCGTTAGTCCTTCGGGCGGTTGGGGGCCTGACCAACCGGGGGTTTGCCCTGCTACGCTCCGCCCTGAAAAGGGCGTGAGTAGAACAGACCAACGTGTCACGTGATCCGGAAGAGGATCATCAAAGGTAGCACTGACGGGGTGTCCCACAGTGCTGGCTCACCAGGCGGGTGGGGGCAGCATAGGTTGGTACAGCTGCCCGCCCTTGGATCGCCCGTAAGATAACCCACATATTGCATACTCCTGTATGGAATAAACCTGCAGCAATATTTTCCCACTACAAAGTTGTCTCGTGTATTTATTCATTCTTGCATGCTCAGACGGGGGTTGGGAGAAGTTGCCGATAATGGCACTAAGCTTTCTAAGGGTCTCAGCACTTACCAGCCCTCCTTGCAGAGGGGCGCGCTGCTAGACTCTGCCATGGCTCCTCTGAGCCGGGCTGCAGTGGCAGCTAGACGCCGCCAGGCCCCTGCTTCGCCCAGCGAAACAACTCCACAAACTCCCAGTAAACTATACCCGGGGCCTCAGACAAAGCCTGGGCCACCGGGTGTGCTTTTCAATGTGATTTGGGGTCAGCGGAAGCCAGTGCCGGCATCATACGTACTGGCAAAAGCCAGGCTTCCATCCCGAATTAAACTGTTACTGGTAGTCAATGAGCCTAAGTGCCCCTCGGGCCCCAACAAGAGCCCCAGAGATACCAATACAAGGACTAGGCAAATGTGACTTTTAATTACTGATTCGTATGGTCTTGGCCACGCTTCTCATTCCAAATCAATACGTGTCCAGCACCCCTTGCCGTTCTCGGCGCTATCAGCTCTAACAACGAAGAGCTAGAGCGCTGACTTCTCAATCCAGAATGTAATTGTCCTGGGCGCCATACTGCTGCGCGTAACAATGTTATTCTCGTTCAAACTGCTCTGACGGATGAAGCCGCGGTGTAAAAAAGGTCTAGGTAGATTTCAGTCTGCAAAATAATTTTCAACTGTGGATTTCATTAGCGTTATCCTTTTATTTAGTAAACTTGGTACGTTTTGTCATCTTTATAAGGTCACAGGTTTGAGAAAGGGATTGTACTTTTCTTCTGCTTGTCTCAACGTTTTAGTGGAGCACGAATGCTTTTTGGAAGGGTCAGTCAGTACAAACAAGCATTTGAAGGCACGAACGGGGTGGGGGGACGGCGGGCGAGCGAGAAGGCAACTGGACTGGGGCGGGGGGAGGGACGGGGAGCGAGAATGCACCGGACTGCGCGGGGGGCAATGGGACGGGAAGAAATTGCCTCGCGCAAAACTGAAACAAGCTTGCCTCAAAGTAAAAAAAAAAAAGCAAGGCACGAGGGGGAGGCGGAGAGAAGGCATCGGACTGCGGGAGGGGGGTGCACGGGAAGAAAGTAGTCTGTGCTGTAAAGGGGCCAGTAGCCATGGAAGGATACAAATGGCTGTCATGGGGAGGGACTAACAAGCTTAAAACCAATCGGAAGGCAGCATTTATAACCTAAGCCAACGAAGAAGATGGGCCGGAGCTGCAAAGCTAGGCGAGACCTAAAAATTAAATCTCCAACCATTATTTTTAAAGTAAAAAAAAAAAACACTGTAAAGACATTCTCATGTTTTTTTATACAAGAAGTGGCTGACCTGTAATCACGGAGGTGGGTGTTCTAAGTGCTTGAAAGCCAGGCGCTTCTGCTGCTAGGAAGCCATGTGAGACCTCTCCTACCCCTGTGACTTCTCCGAGGAGCTGGCTCCGGGATCAAGGCACCAACAGCATAGGGTAAACTTCCATGCAGCCCAGTAGTAACACAAAATGACAGGGCCCTGTTCGGGATGTGACGTGGCCCCCGTGAGTCTCCTGTATTTTGGAGCTATTCATCGGCCTTTGGCAGATTAGGACCGCAGAGTCCTGCCTCCCCGTCCTGCTGCCCTCTTGCGCTGCTGGTGCACACTGTTGTTAATAGAGGGCAGTGGGTGAACCAAGGGTACACGGCTTTAAGGGCGCCTTCTGGGAGACCTGCTCTTCACCTGGGTCCGTGCAGTGCAGAGCGAACTGCCCTGCTACTACTGAAAGGAAAGCCATGTTTAAGCAAGGAAACTGTCTTTAATTTACTAGGAGATATTATACAAGTGTGATTAGAAATGTGAGCATGGGAAGAGGATTTCTGTTGGTAGATTGCAATAAAAATGAATTGCACGTGCGATGTTTGACAGCGTGCATTACAGAGCACAAAATTTACATTGCATGTGATCAAAGCCCTGCAGGGACATAATGACACCAATTCCCAACCACTACTCCCAAACACTACTGGTAAGTTAGATAGTAACTGTAAGCCTATCCATAGCAGTCCGAGCACTAACAACTAGCCTTAACCAAAACTCTGACCCTAAACCAAACAGCCAAATTAACTCAACTATTCTAACTACCCACGTGGCAGCACTAAAATACCCTAAACACGAACTCTATCTGTAATGCAAATGCCAAAGCGATTGAAAGCGGAGGACGTTTTAGAGCAGCTGGCAGATCTTAAAAAGCCCAGGGAGCTGGGGCAGTATATATCAGTAATAGTCGAGACAGACTCCCAACCCAGCTTATGACCACACAATCAGGTCAAATGAAAGTTGGACTGATTAGAGGTTTTTCAAACTCATGGCGGTTTATGGTTTGGGTTTCAGGTTGGGTTTCAGGTTGTAGAACCCTTAAATATCCTGTCCCAAGTTTTGATGTAACAAGAAATACTGTTTTGCTGTTACTCGCACCTTTGTCCATGCCGATTTGGTGACTCGAAAACCTTAAGTCTCCTAAATTTTAAATATATCAGTGTACATGAGTCCCATATAAATAAACTGAAATTGTATTAAGGTATTCTGATTTGAAAGTGAAATTATTTATGAATATTTACCTACCCTGACGGCGAGTGGCATCGTCTTGAGAGTGCGCCTGTACTCAAAAAGCAGCAGAGCACCTCCATTGCAGCAGCTCCGACCGGAGCACAACAGATGGTCGTTTCCAATTACATCCAATAGAAATTAAAGGAGCCTGCCTTAAAGGCATGAGGATTTTTAAAGGGGCAGTTTAAAAAAACACAAGACTGCACAGGCTTCACAGAGGGCTTTTATGCCTACTTCACAAGAAGAAATTCAACTTTAATTGATGTTGCTCGCAAAGTTCACCTACGTGTTTGCTCTTACTGCAAGCTTTACTGGTGTTATCAGAGGCATGTTTGTGAGATTGGAGGTTTTCTTTGTATGAGCTAGCCACGGCGTTTTCTCACCTGTACCTTAAGTTACGTGGTGCCCGTGCACATAAACGTTTCTCCTTCACCTTAAGTTGCGCAGCGGCCCGTGAAGCGTGCGCCATGGCAGGCAATTAAAAAACAACAAATAAAGGAAGTAGTCCCTGAATGAAACAGACCTATAGCGTAACTAAACAGTAGTTGGTCGGTGCTGCTTGCTTAACCCTTTCAGTGCTCATGATGGAGCGGTTCCGTCATGAGCCACGGTGGGCGTGTGCTCATGACGGAACCGCTCCGTCATGGCACCCACCCATGGGGGAAGCGCTGGCGCTCCCCCCATGGGCAGCCCAACATCGTGCCACAAAGGGGGATGGCAGCGGAAGAGCTTCCGCTGCCACCCCCGACCCCCCACTCGGCGATCCTGTGACGTCAGCGCGCACAGCGCGCGCCGGTGTCATCAGGAAGCGTTGGGACGCCTGGAAGCCATTTGCTTCCAGGCGTCCCAAGGAGGAAGGGTTAGTGTTTCTGCTCCGGTGGGGCGGTGGGGCCAGATCCACACGCCTTGAGCCATCGGGGGAGAGGAAACAGTGTTTCCTCTCCCCTGATGTCTCAATGCAGGGCATTCCTGCTGCACGATCGCGCACAGCGTCGCGATCGTGCAGCAGGAATGCCCCCACTAGACACCAGGGATGTCTTTTGTCATGAAAGGAAGCGACCCCTTGGGCAAGGGTCGCTTCCTTAGGGGGATATTTAATTTGAAGAGTTTTCTGCCCCCCCTGGGGACAGATCGCCCGATTTTTTTTTTTTTTTTAAATTTTTTTTGGGGCGTTTTTGGCCCCAGGGGGGGCAGAAAAGCCCACTAGATTCAGGGATTGTTTTTTAATTGAATTGGAAGCGACCCCTTGGGTAAGGGTCGCTTCCAGGGGCCTTATTTTTAAAAAAAAGTATATTCTGCCCCCCCTGGGGGTCGGTTTGTTTATTTGGCCTTTAAAACCCCACTAGACACCAGGGAATTTTTTTTATTAAATTGGAAGCAACCCCTTGGGCAAGGGTCGCTTCCTTAGGGGGATAATTTTTTTGAAGACTTTTCTGCCCCCCACCATGGGGACAGATCGCCTGCATTTCTTGGTGTTTCTGGCCCCAGGGGTGCAGAAAAGCCCACTAGAGCCAGGGATGTTTTAAAAATTAAAATGGAAGCGACCCCTTGGGCAAGGGTCGTTTCCAGGGGCCATATATTTTTTTAAAGTATATGCTGCCCCCCCCCCCCCGGGGGCAGATCGGTCTGTTTATTTGGCCTTTCCCCACTAGACACCAAGGAGTGTTTTAAATTTGAAATGGGAGCGACCCCTTGGTCATGGGTCGCTTCCTTATGGGCCTTATTAATTTTTAAGACTTTTCTGCCCCCCCCCCCCTGGGGACAGATCGCCTGCATTTTTTGGTGTTTCTGGCCCCAGGGGCGGGGGGGGGGCAGAAAATCCCACTAGAGCCTGGGATTTAAAAATAAATAAATTGGAAGCGACCCCTTGGGCAAGGGTCGCTTACAGGGGAAATTTTTTTTTTTTAATGTGTATTCTGGGGGCAGATCGGCCAGTTTATTTGGCCTATCTGCCCCCAGGGGGGGCCAGAAAACCCCACTATACACCAGGGAGTTATTTAAAATTAAAATGGAAGCGACCCCCTTGGGCAAGGGTCGCTTCCAGGGGGACGATTGGCCTGTTTTTTTGGCCTTTTTGCCCCAAAGGGGGGGGAGGCAGAAAATCCACTAGGCACCAGGGATTTTGTTTTGTGTGTAATGGTAGCGACATGGTTGCTTCCAAGGGGGTAAAATTTGGTTAATGTTTTTTCTGCCCCTCCTGGGGACAGATCTGCCCCTTTTGGGCCTTTTTGCCCTAGGCAGGAGGGGGGAGGCAGAAAACCCTACTAGGCACCAGGGATTTATTTCTTTAGCAAGGGGGGCACATTTCTGTCTGCTGTTTTCTGCCCTACCTGGGGGACAATTCGGCCTGGCAGATAACCTCACCCGATCCCTTGGGAAAGATCACCCCCCATTTTTCTCAGCCCTATTTGAAGGCCCATCTGTCAGATTGACCATTTGGGTAGTGACATAGCGTGTTATAATGTTAATTGTTTTATTTCTTGCGAATTGCAATTGTAATGCTTTATTTCTCCCTTTTTGTTTTAGTTCAAGGCTTTTTCTCTTTAGACTGTTCCAAGTTGCAGTTTCGTTACTGGTGGTTCTGCTGTTTGTGTAGTTGCATGTGTTTAGTAAGAGACTTTTTTTTGTACAATGTAAATGTTTTTCATTTTTCTGCATGAATATGTTTTTTGCAAATGGTGTAATAATAGCAGTATGTTTGGCTTCTGTTTTTTGAGTGTCAAAAACTTTTTGCATTTGTGCTCGATGTGTATTTTGTTGTCTTGTGAGTAATTATTTTTTTTTTCCTTTCTAGTGGGATATTGTTGGTTTTTTGCTGTCTCTCTGCAGAGTAGGTGCTGGTAAGTGTAGCTGTCTCTTGCAAGTGAATCGTATAGTTTTTGAGTATATAGATCTTTGTGATAAAGGCACACATTTTTTTTTACTTACTTATTTTGCACAGTGTTGGTTGTTGTTGACTTGTTTGTGCAGTCTCCTTTCTTAGTAAGGATAATGGCTAGCCGCAGGATTACTGCTCAGCAGGTTGTTGGTATGCTTTTTGAGTCTTCCTCTGACCATGGTTCAGAGACTGACTGCATCTGAGGCAGAGGAGGGAGGGGAAGATTCAGGCAGTGAGTTTTCTCTCCACATGGAATCATCGGATGATGAAGCTACTCTCAGTGCGGATGAAGCGACTCTTAGTGCGGATGAAGTGCCTGTTTTAGAGGAGGACATTGATGTGCCGATAGTGCAGCAAGAGGCATCTGAGTTGCAGCCTGGGGCTGCAAGGCTTCCAGTTGGAAGTGATGACCTCTGAGTTGCCCCAGGCATGGTGCAACTGGCATTGCCAGACTTTACTGGTGTTCCAGGGTGTAGAGTGAATACAGAAAAAATTTTGCCGATACATTTTTTTCAGTTGTTTATGGACGATGTGTTTTTGGCAGAGATTGTTGAGCAGACTAATTTGTATGCCAAACAGTTTTTGAGGGACAACAGTGCCAGCCTTAAGCCCCATTCTAGAGCTACCCGGTGGACTCCCAAAAATCTGGAAGAGATGAAGAAGTTCTTGGGTTTAACTTTTTTGATGGGCTTGCTAAGGAAGCCATCAATGTCTTCATATTGGTCTACTAGTCCCTTGACGGCAACTGCTATATTTCCGGCAGTCATGAGTCGTGATAGGTATTTGCTTCTGCTTCGGATGCTGCATTTTGTCGATAATGGTTTAGCGTTGCCACGAGATCACCCTGAGTGTGACCGTCTTTTTAAGATTCGGCCTGTCATTAATCACTTTGTAGGTCGATTTTCTGAGATCTATGCTCCAGGGAAAGAAATAGCAGTGGATGAGTCTTTGGTCTTGTTCAAGGGCCGCTTGGTTTTTAGGCAATACATTCCTAGTAAGAGGGCTCGCTATGGAATTAAGCTGTATATGCTGTGTGACAGTAGGACTGGATATGTCTCTAATTTCAGGGTGTACACTGGTAAGGAATCCAGGATTAACCCCCCTGGTTGTCTGTCTACTTTTTCAGTGACTGAGAAAATTGTGTGGGAACTTGGTAGAGGACTTTTTAACAAAGGTCACCATTTATATGTAGATAACTTCTACACTGGTGTGCGGTTGTTCAGGGAATTGGCCAAAGTGGACACTGTTGCTTGTGGCACAATCCGCTCTAACCGTAAAGGTTTCCCAAAAGAACTAGTTTGTCAAAAGCTTGTGCAGGGACAGTGCAGTGCGTTGCGTTGCGAGGAACTTCTAGCTGTGAAGTTTTCAGACAGGAGAGATGTCTACATGCTGACTACCATCCATGATGAAAGCACTTCACCTGTGACTGTTTGGGGTCAGGTTGCTGAAGCGCGCAAACCTGTGCGCATTTTAGACTATAATAGGCACATGGGTGGTGTTGACAGAGTAGATCAGAGGTTGGAACCTTACGCTGCTCTTGGTAAGGCTTACATTTGGTATAAGAAGTTGGCTATCCATCTTTTCCACTTGGCAACCTTTAATGGTTTTGTTGTATTCAAGGATTCTTGTCCTGAGTCAAAGATGACTTTTGCTAAGTTTCAGGAGTCTGTAATAGGCAGCCTTGTTTTAGTGGAACAGGCAAGTGTTCCTAGAGTTGGAGTGGTGGAGGATGTGGCTAGATTGAAAGATTGCCACTTTCCTGATCACATTCCTCCCACACCCTCAAAAGACTTTCCCAGTAGGAGATGTAGAGTCTGTTGGCGAAGAGGTACGCGGAAGGAGACTCTTATGTACTGCCCCGAGTGTCCTAACCCTGGGCTGTGTGTGCCTGCTTGTTTTAGAATGTACCACACGCAAAAGAATTTTTGGGAGCATCCATGAGTGGTAAAGTGAACTGCCTGGTCTCTATTGTTTTATATTTTTTGTTCAGTTTCAAGGTTGGCATTTGTGCAATGTATTTAGTTTCAGATTTTGTGTTAGTAGATTTGTATCTATTTGCAATTTGTTTGTGTTTTCTTTTTTGTATAAAAAAATCCTAAATGTGATGGCGGTGTGTGTTGGCTGGCACTTGGCTGGCGGTGTGCGTGGACTGGTGCTTGGCTGGCGGTGTGTTTGGACTGGCGTTTGGCTGGCGGTGTGCCTGGACTGGCGCTTGGCTGGTGGTGTGCCTGGACTGGCGCTTGGCTGGCGGTGTGCCTGGACTGGCGCTTGGCTGGCGGTGTGCCTGGACTAGCGCTCGGCTGGCGGTGTACGTGGACTGGCGCTTTGCTTACGGTGTGTGAGTAGTGACTTGCTGCTGGTCACTGCACACACTGCTAGCCAAACGCCACTCCACGCAATCCGTGAGCTGGTGTGGTTGCTGTGTCAGGAATGTGGGCGTGTGAAAGTGATGGGCCCTTGAATGGCGCTGTCTGCTGGTGTGAGTGTTGTAATGTGCTGGGCCCGCGGTTGGCGGTGTGAATGGTTTTGTATGTGTCACACGTATGAAAGGTGTATGAGTGGCCTGTAAAGAGGTTGGTGCCTTTTCGTGGCTTTACAGCTCACGAGCTGTGAGTCAATGGTTCTGTTTCTCGTCTTTCCAATTATTAACAGTGCATTTCATTTTTGTGAAATCTCTGGTTAATACAACTGTATATACTGAACCATCACTCACCCTCGTGCCAAATCCAACCAGTATGTCTGTGTGCTTGAGGAATAGTTGGTTGTGCAGAAATATTTGTCTTGTCTGTCTTTCTCAAGCAGGGTGTACCTTGTCACTTTATGTGAATGTTGTAATGTGTTGGTTTTGTGCCTGGTGGTGTGAATGGTCTTGTGTGTATCACGTATGAAAGGTGTGTGAATGGCCTGTAAAGCGGTTGGGGCCTTGCCGTGGCTTTACAGCTCACGAGCTGCGAGTCACTGGTTCAGTTTTTTGTCCTTTCAATTATTGACAGTGCATTTTATTTTTGTGAAATCTCTTGTTAATAAAATTTTATATACTGAACCATCACTCGCCCTCGTGCCAAATCCAATCAGTATGTGTGTGTGCTTGAGGAATAGATGGCTGTGCAGTAATCATAGTCTTTTTTGTCTCTCTGCCAAGGTGTACATTCCATCTAAGAATATCCTACCTACTGTAGATATTGTCGAAACTAAACACCCATGGGAGTACATGGTGATGGCTTATGGATCCCAACAAGTTATCTAACCCACAATGTCCTGCAATCCTCTAAATGTGTCTGTTACATTTTCCTTGCAACAAATTTCATACCCCTCCCCCCCCCCCCGCCTTTCTCCAGGTACCTCTCTCTCATGGGTGGGTCAAGGACCCGCAACAGGCAGGGTCCCAAAACCTAGTGAGGCGACATCAAAATTACCTATCACAAACCAACCTGGTTTTCAAGGGGGGTCCCATGAGTTTTTGGCCCGGGGCTCGGCGGCCATCTAGGGAAACCTACCAAACCCACACATTTCTGAAAACTAGACACCCAGGGGATTTCAGGGAGGTATGGCTTGCGTGGATCCCCCAACGTTTTCTTACCCAGAATCCCCTGCAAACCTGAAATTTAGCTGAAAAAAATCACTTTTTTCACACATTTTTGTGTGGGAGAGTTGTGGCATCACGGGGCTGACACAAATTTCCTACCACCCAGCATTCCCCCAGGTCTCCCGATAAAAATGGTGCCTCACTCGTGTGGGAGGCTGTTGGGGCACGGCGAGATTGTTAAAGCACCAGCACACCACGTTCGCTGCTTGAGAGGTTTATTGAATAGGTCAGTACAGGCAATGCTGGGGAATTGGTGATTGGTCCGGGAAACTGGCGTCTTCGTCAGGGGATTTGGCTTCTCCACCTTGGCGCTCAGGCTCCTCGGGTATGGTTAGGCTCCTCACCGGTACTGGTACATTAGAGGAAAAGGAACCAGTATTAGGGCGGAGCACAATACTGCAGCTCAGGGGACGGGTAGTGAGGGAAATGCACCCGGCAAAGTGAGGGAGGGAGGGAAGGTCCCGACACCGGGGAAGAGAGGCACGGGACTCAGGGTGCAGGTTTTCACCCGGAGGGACTTAGCCTAACCCTGTTCGGGATCCCGCCCGGCCGGTAGATCGTTGCGTTCCCTCCCCGCTCCCAAACCCCCGGATTCTGGCACGCACCTGTTGAAGCCACGTCCCTCCTGGGCCGTGGCGGGGCGCAGCGTCCTCCTCTCGAACACTCGAAATCCTGGGCAGCAACTCCGCGTCCGTCGTCTTCGGTCAATGGCGGTTCTCCGACTTCCTCCTTCCGGTCGATGATAGACTGTTCGCCGGCCCCTTCCTCCTTAAACAGCCAAGGGCTGCAATCGTCCGTCCCCTTCGGGGCGTGGTTTTCGTCCTCCGCGTCGATGTCATAGGGCCAGACTGAGGAAGAGAAATGACGCGTCGGGCCTCCTGGACTGGTGTCAGCGCCCGGCAGCTGGGAAAAAGAGAGAGAGCCTGTTTGCGGGGGTGAGTCTGTCTCTGTAACGGGGTTTGAGGGTAGCGAACCCCGACACATTCCCCCCCCAGAGTCTTCCCGTTCGGGGATGAACCGGGACAGGAAATCCGCATTAGGATTTAGAGTGCCACCGCGATGCCGGACGTCAAAGGAAAAGGGCTGCAAGGAAAGGAACCAGCGCATTACACACGCGTTGTTACCCTTATTCCGGCTCATCCACACAAGAGGAGCATGATCGGTATAAAGAGTGAATCTGGTCCCCTCCAAGTAGTAACACAATTTTTCGATGGCCCACTTGACAGCCAGACATTCCTTCTCGAGGACAGGATAGTTTCGTTCCCGGGGGAATAGTTTCCGGCTGACAAACAGGACAGGGCGTTCCTGTCCATCCTCTGAGAGTTGAGACAGAACAGCCCCGATACCCACATCAGAGGCATCGGTCTGTAGAATGAATGGCCGGGAATGGTCAGGTGAGATAAGGACAGGGCTCTGGGTGATGGCTTCCTTTAGTTTCTGAAACGCCCTTCTGACTGATGAAGGAGGGGTCTGAAGAACACTTTTTGGTGTCTCCTTTCTCAACAGGTCCGTAAGAGGGACAGCCAGCTCTGAGTATTGGGGAATAAATAGTCTGTAATAACCAAGGAGACCCAAAAAGGCCCTGACTTCCTTTTTCGTGGTAGGGAGGGGGGGCCTCAGTGATGGCTTTGATTTTTTCCCTCTGTGGTTCGATACACCCGTTACCCAACAGATACCCGAGATATTTAACCTTGAAAAACCCCATGCGAGACTTCTTTGCGTTAATGTGAAGTCCGGCTTTTCCTAACTCCCGGAGGACCCTATGGCAGTGTTCCAAGTGTTTCTCCCAAGTGGGACTGAAGATGATTATGTCATCAAGATAAGCTGACGAGTAGGCATGATGGGATGACAAAACCCTATTCATAAGCCTTTGGAAGGTGGCGGGAGTACAGTGTAGTCCAAAGGGTAACACTGTAAATTCAAATAGACCTCCCGGGGTGGAAAAGGCTGTTTTCTATTGGTTGGATTCACACAAGGGAACCTGCCAATACCCTTTTGTCAAATCTATGGTCGATATATATACGGCATCCCCTAGTCGTTCTATGAGCTCATCAACACGGGGCAGGGGGTAGGCGTCTAGTTTGGAAATGGAATTCACGCGTCGGAAATCAATACAGAACCTTATGCTCCCGTCTGGTTTAGGAACTAGAACTATGGGTGAAGACCAATCGCTTTGTGAGGGCCGTATCACTCCCATCTTCAGCATGTTTTCGACCTCTACCGCCTTTCGTCTTGCGGCCGGTAACCTGTAAGGCC
Source organism: Calotriton arnoldi (assembly GCA_963921515.1). Taxonomy (NCBI): domain Eukaryota; kingdom Metazoa; phylum Chordata; class Amphibia; order Caudata; family Salamandridae; genus Calotriton; species Calotriton arnoldi. The sequence goes on along the minus strand of CAWUFW010004898.1, from coordinate 1,144,813 downwards.
GTAAGCGTACTACGGTGCCGGGGGGAGTGTCGATGTGGTGTTCTACTAAGAAGGTTTCCCTGGGAGGTCGGAAAAGAGGGGTGCGTATTCTTCCAGGGTATCTAACAGGGTCTCCCGTTGTTCCCCCGACAACTGCTCATTAACCACAAGCTGTTCTAGGGTGCAGGCGTCTTTTTGTGGTACCAGAGCTAACTGGTTGGTAGTAGGGGGAGGGCCCAACCATTTCTTTAGCAGGTTGATGTGGAAGAGCTGTGAGCGGCCGGGACCCATTTGGAGCCGGTAGGTGGTGTTACCGATAGTATCTACCACCTTGTAAGGCCCCTTCCAGTCGCTCTTAATCTTGGCTAACGAACTAGATAGGAGAACCAGCGCCCAATCGCCAATGCTCAAGGACCTTGTTTTTTTTCCTTTGTCATAGTACCGCTTTTGTTCCCTCTGGCTTTTCTCAAGATTGGTATGGGCCAATACTCGTAGCTTCGCCAACCTGGATTTAAGATGCTGGGTGTAGTCAAGAAGATTGGTAGTGCTATCAGGGTCCTTCTCCCACGCTTCCTTAGTCATCTCCAACAAAGTCCGGGGCTGTCGGCCGTATAGCATCTCGAAGGACGAACAACCCAAACTGCTTTGGACTTGTCCCCATATGACAAACAGGGCGAGGGGTAGGAGCCTGTCCCATTGTTTCCCTTCTACGGCCAACATCTTTCTCAAGGTAAGCTTCAGCGTTCCATTGTACCTCTCCACCAAGCCATCGGTCTGTGGATGATAGACAGAGGTCTTTATGTGTCCGACGTCCAACATTCGACAGACCTGAGACATGAGCTTAGATACGAAGGGGGTGCCCTGATCCGTAAGGATTTGCCGTGGAAACCCGACCCGAGAAAAGTATTCAAGGAGTTTGTCTGCGATGTTTGCAGTTGTGGGGGCTCTTAAAGGGAATGCCTCGGGGAAGCGGGTACAGTAATCCACGAGCACCAGGACGTATTGGAACCCTCTTGTGGAACGGGTTAGGGGGCCAATAAGATCCATACCTACTCGCTCAAAAGGTTTCCCGATTATAGGTAACTGCTGCAAAGGGACACCGGGGGGTTTGTAGGGATTTTTCCTTTGACAAATAGGACACTCCTGACAGTAACTTTTTATCTGAGCGTAGATACCAGGCCAGTAGAAATGCCGCTGAAGGTTGTGGGTCGTTTTCTGGGCCCCTATATGGCCGGCCAGAAGATGGGAATGGGTGTAAAACAATACCTGCTCCCGGAAAGCCCTAGGTACTAATAACTAGGGTTCTGTCTTGTTGTCACCAACCCGATAGAGGAGCCCGTTGATTAACTGGAAGGAGGGATACTCTGGGGTCGGTTTTCGGGCTTGTTGCCAAGCTATCGCTAGTGTAGGGTCATTGATTTGTGCCCACCTGAAATCCCTATCTTTCTCCCAGGGTTCTTGTGTGAGCAGGGTTTGCTTTACTCTTTTCTTGGTGTAGCCAGCCTTGGTATTCCCCTCCCTTACTTTATCTAAGGATAGGGATATGAACCTGGGGTTGTCTGTGCCTAGGATCAGCTTTTCAGGAAGGCGAGGAAGAACCCCAACAATCACTGTTGAGAGAACCCCCCTTGGGCATTGGAGAGGGACCCGGGCTGTGGGGTAGGCCTTAATATCCCCATGGACGCAACGTATGTGAATTTGACGCCCTTGGAGGTATTGTTCGTCTTTGACTAGTCCCTTTCTGATCACTGATTGACGGCAGCCCGAATCAAGCAAGGCCGTGACCGGACTCCCGTTGAGCTTCAGACTTACATAAAAGCATGCACCCAGTTCCTCGGTATACATCAGGTCTTTTGGGAGGTAACTGACATCCATTGGTTCTTCGGTTTTCCTTCTGGGACAGGCCCGAGCAATATGGCCCCATTCCCCGCAATCGAAACATTGCGGGCCTCGCGGAGTTGACGTATCTGGTTTCAACAGCCTGGCCCTCTCGGGTTCCTTTATGGGGCGTAGGGGTTTTCTTGGAGGAGGCGGGGCTCGTGAGGGTTTCTCCGGCTCCCAGAAGGATCCACGGGGTTGGGCACTTGCGAAAGACGCAGCCATGTCCACGGCTTGTTCGGGCGTCAGATTCGCATGTTGCCTAAGCCATCGTTGTGTGGGATATGGGAGGGCTTCTAAGAATTGTTCTAAGTATATGGAGTTCATTATCTCCTCTTTGCTCCTGTCCAGGGGCTTCAGCCATTTGTCAGCGGCCATCTTTAGCTTGAAATATAGGGTTTTGGGATTGTCTCCTGGACTCCCCCTCTCCTTTCTGAACCGCATTCGGTAGGTTTCGGCGTCCATCCCCAGGTGGTCGAGGATAAGCGCTTTCACCTCTTCATAGGGGGTTACTCCCCCTGAATTGGCGATCTGGTAGGCCGCCTGGGCCTCTCCTGTCAGCAGCGGAGCAAGGAAGAAAGGCCATTTGGCCACCCGGATGCTCTTGCCGCCCTCTCAAAATTTAGTAGGAAAGCATCTGGGTCCTCTCCAGGGATGTATTTCTGCAGAGACACCGTAGGGGTGGAGGAGATGCTCCTAGTGCGATTATGCCCGCTACCGCTCTGGCCTGGTTCCTCGCCTGCTGTCCCTTCATCATCTCCTTTAACATGTCTCTGTCGGCCTGGGCAGAGGTCATCTGCCTCTCTACTGCCCACTCGAGCTTCTTCTGGCCCTCCACTGTGTGCTGGATGAGCGCCTCCATTTTGGGCCCACAATGGAGGTATTATACCTGCATTCTCCACCACTTGTTGGGGCACGGCGAGATTGTTAAAGCACCAGCACACCACGTTTGCTGCTTGAGAGGTTTATTGAATAGGTCAGTACAGGCAATGCTGGGGAATTGGTGATTGTCCGGGAAACTGGCGTCTTCGTCAGGGGATTTGGCTTCTCCACCTTGGCGCTCAGGCTCCTCGGGTATGGTTAGGCTCCTCACCGGTACCGGTACATTAGAGGAAAAGGAACCAGTATTAGGGCGGAGCACAATACTGCAGCTCAGGGGACGGGTAGTGAGGGAAATGCACCCGGCAAAGTGAGGGAGGGAGGGAAGGTCCCGACACCGGGGAAGAGAGGCACGGGACTCAGGGTGCAGGTTTTCACCCGGAGGGACTTAGCCTAACCCTGTTCGGGATCCCGCCCGGCCGGTAGATCGTTGCGTTCCCTCCCCGCTCCCAAACCCCCGGATTCAGGCACGCACCTGTTGAAGCCACGTCCCTCCTGGGCCGTGGCGGGGCGCAGCGTCCTCCTCTCGAACACTCGAAATCCTGGGCAGCAACTCCGCGTCCGTCGTCTTCGGTCAATGGCGGTTCTCCGACTTCCTCCTTCCGGTCGATGATAGACTGTTCGCCGGCCCCTTCCTCCTTAAACAGCCAAGGGCTGCAATCGTCCGTCCCCTTCGGGGCGTGGTTTTCGTCCTCCGCGTCGATGTCATAGGGCCAGACTGAGGAAGAGAAATGACGCGTCGGGCCTCCCGGACTGGTGTCAGCGCCCGGCAGTAGGGAAAAAGAGAGAGAGCCTGTTTGCGGGGGTGAGTCTGTCTCTGTAACGGGGTTTGAGGGTAGCGAACCCCGACAGAGGCCCAAGTACCCGCGACAGGCAAGGGCCCAAAACGTATTGAGGCGACATCAAAATTGCCTATCACAAAACGACCTGGTTTTGCAAGGGGGGTCCCATGACGTTTTGGCCCGGGGCTCCGCGGCCACCTAGGGAAACCTACCAAACCCACACATTTCTGAAAACTAGACACCCGGGGAATTCCAGGGAGGTATGACTTGCGTGGATCCCCCAACGTTTTCTTACCCAGAATCTCCTGCACACCTGAAATTTAGCTGAAAAAAATCACTTTTTTCTTGTCGCCTCAATAGGTTTTGGGCTCTTGCCTGTCGCGGGTACTTGACCCACCCACACAAGTAAGGGACCATTTTTCTCTAAAGACTTTGGGGAACGCGGGGTGGGTGGAATTTTGTTGATCCATGCAGATTCCAGAACTTTCCACCACAGAAATATGAGGAAAATGTGTTTTTTTGGACCATTTTTTAGGTTTGCAAGGGATTCTGGGTAACAGAACCTGGTGAGAGCCAGTCAAGTCACCCCATCCTGGATTCCCCTGGGTGTCTAGTTTTCAAAAATGTATAGGTTTGCTAGGTTTCCCTAGGTGCCGGCAGAGCTAGGGTTCAAAAACTACAGCTAGGCACTTTGCAAAAAAAGGGTCATTTTTCACTGTGAAAATATGGTGTGCCCACGTTGCATTTTGCGCCGTTTCCTGTTGTGGGCACTAGGCCTACCCACACAAGTGAGGTACCGTTTTTCTCGAAAAACTTTGGGGAACGCGGGGTGAGTGGAATTTTGTGGATCCACGCAGATTCCAGAACTTTCCACCACAGAAATGTGAGGAAAATGTGGTTTTTTAAAACTTTTTTTTAGGGTTGCAAGGGATTCTGGGTAACAGAACCTGGTGAGAGCCAGTCAAGTCACCCCATTCTGGATTCCCCTGGGTGTCTAGTTTTCAAAAATGTATAGGTTTGCTAGGTTTCCCTAGGTGCCGGCAGAGCCAGGGTTCAAAAACTACAGCTAGGCACTTTGCAAAAAAAGGGTCATTTTTCACTCTGAAAATGTGGTGTGTCCACCTTGCGTTTTGGGCCGTTTCCTATCGCGGGCACTAGGCCTACCCTCACAAGTGCGGAGACTTAGGGTAACACAGAATTGTAGAGCAACTGTTATTACCTATTGACTTTCGATGCATTTCTGCCTTCCAAATGAAAGACAATGTGTAAAAAGAAGTCATTTTGAAAAATGACCTATAATTCTCATGCTAGGATGGGTACTCCCAATTTCGGAAATGTGCAAATATCTACTGTTTCTAAACTCTATATTTTGTTCCCATTTCAGAAATACATAGGTGTCTTTCATACCGATTTTTCCATGTATACATTTTCCCAGAATAATTGCTATATACCCGGTACATAATAAAAAAACATTGCAAGACAAGACGCTGCTCAGTTATTGGCTCTCGGTTCGTCGGGTTCTTGGTGAACCTACAAGTCCTATATATCGTCACAACCAGAAACGTCCAGCGGATGTAACGGTATATTGCTTTCAAACAGCTGTCATAATTAGAAGAAGTTACAGGTGAAAACATTGACACAAATAGCTGTTTTTATCAACTCATTTTCAATTTTTCCTATATTTAACTGTTTGTTTCTATAAAGAAAACTTGAAGGATCTACACAAATGACCCCTTGCTGAATTCAGAATTTTGTCTACTTTTCAGAAATGTATAGCTTTCCAGGATCCATTATTGCTTTCATACCCATTTCTACCATTAACTGGAAGGAGGTTGAAAGCTCAAAAAATAGCAAAAATAGGCTATGTCCCAGAAAAATGCCAAAACTGTGTAAAAATGTTTGGTTTTCTGACAAAAGTCTGCTTGTCCCTGAAAGCTGGGAAGATGGTGATTTCAGCAGCACAACCCCTTTTTTGATACCATTTGCAGGGAAAAAACCAGACGCTTTCATCTGTAGCCCTTTTTTGCATTTTTCCCCAAAAAAACAAAATTTAGCTGTATTTTGGCAAATTTCTGGGTCCCCTCCAGGGGAATCCACAAACCCTGGGTACCTGTAGAATCCCCATGATGTTGGAAAAAATGGACGCAAATTTGGCGTGGATACCTTATGTGGTCAAAAAGTTACAGGGGCCTAAGTGCGAACTACCCCAAATAGCCAATAAAAGGCTTAGCACAGGAGGGGAAAAGGCCTAGCAGCGAAGGGGTTAAAACAGAAGTGACGTAGCAGGAGCACCAAACAGTAATGACCCAGGAAAGATGAGCAACGGAGGAGTGAACCAATGCCAAGCGGCAGGCGGGATTACACTACGAATACTGTTTACTACAGGTCTTGCGACAGTGTATGCGCTGTCTAGGCTCGACCTAAAAACCAAGTCCCAGAAAAAGAAAATAGATGCCCTGGTCACCATTATCATGAGGATGTTGGAAAACGAGTGGATGTAGGGGAAAAAAACTGAGACAGACGTGTGGGAGAAAATCCAATACGAGAGAAAGAGTCAATTAATGGGGAGGGGAAGATGGAGGGAGAGAAAGGGTGAAAGGGAGTGGAAGAGAGAAAGGTAGAGGAAGACAGAAAGGAAGAGAGAGTTTGTGGGAGAAGGAAAGTGTCAGGTGGGAGAGCTGGGATGCAAAGGTGCTAAGTGACCCATATTATGTGTGAAAACTTCAACCAGGCCTGAATTTCACCAAGCACCACTTTGCATTCTGGGACTTGAAGTCCCACAATTAAAATGAGGTTTGCAACTACAAGCCAGTCAAAACAAAATTATGGGGGAATAAAAAAAAATCAGGATTTGGTCAGGAGTAACACATAACATGTAGCCCTTGGCAGCCCTGCTAGAGGAGGAAAGAGTTGGTATAATGTCTCATTTATGGCCTCCCTTCTGTATTTACACTTTGATCTTTGGATTGGTTGATCAGACAGTGCCTGCAGGTGCCCTTTGCCTGGACTCTCACGCCAATGCCACCCCAAGCTTCCGCCAGACAGCCTGTGCAGGTGAGACTGAGGTGTCAGTTACGACGGTGCCAAGGTCCAGTTTGAACGAATATTATAATTACGGACTAAACATATTTGAACTTGTGACCTCTCCTCATACACAGAGCTCTGCTTTTAGCACATTAACCCCGTGCCCTGAAATACCTTACTGGAATTGGCCCACTTGACTTGGAAGTTTCACGCAGATTTCTGCATTGGGCACTTTAACCCCCTCAGCCACGTTACAGGGAGTGTGCGCTGCTACAGGAATGTTACAAATCATACATGCCAATATGTTACAACAGTAAAGTGTTATTTAAAAAAAAAAAAAAAATAAGCTGGTCACTTATTTTCCCCACATTGACTTCTATTAAAGCAGACGCGATTTTAGGCTTCGGATATCTAAAACAAAGCTGGTTTTGCTTACAAAATCGGGACTCTCATGCCTTAATGGGATATAGGGCCATATGTATGAAGGCAATTTTGCAATCGCAAATCAGCAGTGTCCAATGTATGACACAAAACACCCCTCGCAAAATAAGGAATCGCAAATTTTGCGATTCTCTATTTTGCGATTGCATTTAAGGAATCGCAAATTGCGATTCCTTAAATGCAATGTAAGAAGCACAGAATAAGTGCAATTTGGACTTAAGGAATCGCAAATTACCACCAACTTCAAGTTGGTGGTAATTTGCGATTTCTTTGAAAAATGCACTTTTTTTGCATTTTTCAAAGTGCCATGTGACTCACATGTATGTGCGCCACATCTGCACCCATGCTCATTTCAGGGGTGCAACAGGGTGTCCTTTTGACACCCTGGCACCCTTAAAATTGCATTAGCAATTTGCGATTCTCTAATTGGGAATCGCAAATTGAGAATGTCTTCCCATTCATTCCTATGGGCCTCTAGGCCCATAGGAATGAATGGGGAGGTATTCCTTAATTGCGAATCGCAATTTGCGATTCGCAATTAAGGAATATGTAGGATTCGCAAAATGTATTGCAAATCCTACATACATAGCGTTTTGCGATTCTCAAATAGCGATTCGCAAAAATCGCTATTTGAGAATCGCAAATGGACATTTTCATACATATGGCCCATGGTGGCATATATAGATGTAAATCTTTGCAGCAGGCGCATTACCCCCCTCAGCTGCGTACCCGGGGGATAGCCAGGGGGGCGCTCATACCTGCCCGCTGTGTAATTGTCCAGCTGCTGCATGCGGTTCAGGTGTTATTCAATCTTCATTATGGCCAGGTCCAGGCCAGCTGCTCCTCGGGTCCGGAGCAGGCTAAGTCCGTTATGTCAGCCCAAGGAGGTTTGGTGCGTGCCGCGGAGGGAGCGCTGGCCTGCCTCCCTCTTTGCCTGTCAGCGGAATGCGGTCAGAGCTCTTCCCCACGCTCATCGCGAGACAGAAGATGAAGGAGTCTGAAAGAGACCGCTAAGAAGGCTAGTGCTTGCGGTGAGACAGGCGTGGGCTCCCTCCCTGAGAGACAGAAACAGCTCTCAGCATAGCTGCCAAGGTTTCAGATTGCCATGTGTGACATTTTCATAATTTCAGTGTAATTATGAGTGACATTTCAACGACTATGAGTGACACTTTCTCACAAGCAAAATCAATCAATGAAGACGAGGGAAAGATATCAATATCAGAAATTACACCAGCCCTGCTAAGTATTACGCATCAAGAGTTGGACTAACGCACACAGCTGCCAAGTTTTTAGCATGCATACCAGTGACATTTTTATGTTTATACTCTACTTATTAGTGGTATTTACGTCTATCACGTGTGACACTTTTAATAACATTTTATCAAGAGAAGTTAGAAAGAAAGCTTGTATGGGACAAAATAGCAAATCATCATCCATGTATTGTAAAACCCAGATTAGATCACCAAATCCACCATAGGACAGTTTCAGATTTCTAAAGCTGTTGTGCATCAGGTTCCATAGTACTGTGGTTCCTCTAATTTTTTTAATAACATTCAAAATCTATTTTATTTCTTTCATTGCATTAACTAACTGCCCCACCATCATTAACAACCATATAAAACTCCTTACTGCTCTCTTGCCCCCTCCATCCCCCATCATTGAAATTCCTGCCCCGAGGCCTCAAAATAAACATACCAGGGACAGGGCAGAGAACCGGAGCCGGGAGGGGCAATAACAGGGCGTCAGAGGAGGAAATAACAGGACCTCAGACAGGGCAATAACAACATTGGAGGGGGCAATAAGAAGGCATCAGAGGGAGCATTAATAGGGAGTACAGCGGGCAATAACAACGCATCAGAGGGGACAATAATGAGACATCAGAGGAGGCATTAATTGTACAATAGAGAGGGCAATACTAGCATCAGAGTTGGCAGCAGTCAGGCATCACAGGGGGCATTAACACGGAGATAGAGCAGAAAAAAACGGCAGAAGGCAGGACAATAATAGAACATGAAATGGGTTAATAACAGGGCAATACATAAGGAAATCATACTACTTCGAACAGGGCAATAATACTGCATCAGAGGGGGCGTTAAGAGGGCATCAGGGAGCTTAACATGGCATCAGAAAGGACAATGATGTCCCCGTTGCTGTTTGCTCTGGCAATGGAACCAATGGCTGCACATGCCAGGTCGGGCAGTTATTATGCGGGGCTTTTGGTGGCGGGACAGGAACACCATATTTCGCTATATGCGGACGACTTGCTCATGTTCCTGCCTGACCTTCGGGATGCGCTCCAGGGGGCGAAACGGCTCTTGGAGACTTTGGGGAGAGTATCGGGACTTCGCGTGAATTGGGCCAAGTCGTGCTTGTTTCCTACCAAAGCAGGCGGGCGCGATAGGCAGACTGTGGGGGCGATACCGTGGGAGCCTTGTTGCCTCTCCTACCTGGGAACCCGGATTTATCATGACAGTGCTGACCTGATGGAGGGTAATGTGGGGCAAGCGTTGCGTAGTGCCAAAACTAATTTTGAGTTTTGGGGATCCCTCCCGCTCTCTGTCGCGGGTAGGGTTGCCTTGGTGAAGATGGTCACCTTACCACGGTTCCTTTATTATTTTGGGACGCTCCCCATTTGGATACCAACCAGGTTCTTTACGCAGCTGAATTCTTTAATCACGGGGTTCCTGTGGGGCACGGGGAGACGGAGGGTCGCGCTGATCACTATGAAACGACCCAGGATGGAGGGGGCCTTGCGCTGCCAGATCTGGAGGTCTATTATCGCGCTGCGCAATTCCAATGGTTTACGCAGTGGGTGGCGGGCCACATTAGACATCCGGAGGCTGTGGGGGGATTGGATCCTAGCTGGCGCCTGCTGTCCTGTGTTCTGCTGCGGGTGCATCCGGGAGGTGAGGCGCTGCCGTCGGACTTGGCCGTGGTGCGGCGGTGCTGGATGCGTATGGCCAGGAAGCTACGGATCAGGACCCTGTATGCGCCTGAAATTCCGCTGACAATGTGTGCGGTGTTGCCTCATGGGGGTGACTGGAGCAAACTGCAGTCCTGGGCGGAGCTGGGCATACTCACTTTGGGGGATCTATATGAGGAGGGCAACCTCTTACCGTTTAATGACCTCCTGGAGCGTCATGATCTCCCGCGTGGAGATTTCCTTTTCCATGCGGCCCTGGCTGCGGCAGTGAGGAAGCATTGGCGGGGGGGGCTATTGGAACCGGCTACGTCCCTTGCGTGCCAATACGTGGTGATGGCTGCGGGTGCTTTTAAAGCGGTGACCTGTCTTTATCGCCGGATTACTCAGGACCTGCGTCAACCCCTGACAGTGCTGCGGCTCAAATGGGAGACGGACCTGGGGGAGCCCTTCTCGGATGGAGCATGGGGGGCGGTACTTGAGAGGCCATGGAAGAGTTCCCGAAATGCGCGCTTCCAGCTCATTCAATTTTATGTCTTACATAGGGCTTACTTAACGCCCAACAAACTGAACGACTATTTTGGGGGGTCGTCTGCCTGCCCTCGTTGTGCTCTAGTGGGGGCGGGGTTCCTGCATATGTTCTGGAGCTGCCCGCAGTTGGAGGACTACTGGCGGGACATAATGGCTGCCTTAACGACTGTGACGGAGAGAGAGCTGGCACTGACGCCAGGGGTTTGTTTACTGCATGAGTATCCCCACACTGCGAAAACCAAGATCACCAGTAAGTACATTGACCTGGGATTAGTGCTCGCGAAAAGGGAGCTTACTAGCCGGTGGAAGACGAGGCAGGGACCTTCCCTTGAGCGATGGAGAAGGGAGCTTGTAAAGTGGGCGGAGAGTGAGGGTAATTGCAGGATGGGTATGGCTAGACGCACGGGGCACGAGCATTCAATGGAATTGGCCAGGGCATGGATGGCGCTTGTGGAATTAACTAAGCATCCACCTGGTGCTGAGGAAAATGTGCTGACTGAAACGGGGGGCACTCAGGACACCTGATATTGTGAGCTCTAACTGACAGGGAGGGATGTTGCGCCCGCTGGCGGGGCTGCGGGGATCGCCTCCGGTGATTCTGCCCTATCACGGTTGCGGATTTGTGTGATGGGATACCGGGCGGTCCATGGGGACGACCTGGGAATACCTGGAACCTTTTAATTAGTGGCTAGCGGCATGCTTGGGAGGATGGGTGGAGTGGGAGGGGCTAAAGGGGCTTAGAGGGGTAGTTGGGGTGGGGGGTTGTTGGGGTTGGGTGCTTTATTTCTTTTTTTTTTTTTTTTCTTATGCTTATGATGACCCTGCACTCTGAACGGTACTATGCATGGGGTTGCTAGGGACTGTATAATTGCATACAGCGGGGGCTGAGGGAGGACACAGTAGCGGGGCATGAGGGCCAGGGGGAATCGTTGGGCGGCACCCTAGGGGAGCCTGCAGTTATGGCACTAATAGCACTTGTAATATATTGCTCCCCGAATCCTTAATGTATGCTGTCACTGAAGCTTTTTGTTTGCTTTCTCAGAAAAACTAATAAAATTCTGTTTAAAAAAAAAAAATCAGAAAGGACAATGATAGGGCCTCAGACAGAGGTGTCAATAACAGAGCATCAGTGGCAGGAATAACAACAAATTACAATCAGCACCCTCCACCCCAGGCTCTGCAGTACCACAGTGCGCCCCCGAGTCAGGGCGTGATCCCCTAACGCCTGCCTCCAACCCTCCTAAGCAGCAAGAGCACAGAGCAAAGACGGACACTCTCAAGCACAGTGCGCCGGGCCACAGAATGAGCCCTATAGGGGAGAGTGAGACAGAGCCCACACCTGACTTCTAGTCCCAATCCCCACTCTGCCCCCGCAAAGCAGACACAGAACTGCGCTGAGAGAAGTGTCGAGTGCAGTACAACATGGGAGAAGCACATAGTTCTCCCCCAACCAGGCCCAGACCCTCTTACATCCCCCTGCCCCAGTTCCAACCGCCAAAAGTACGACAGACAGGGCATTGCCATGTCTCGGGGCTGTGAGCACCCTTCTCATCCCTCCTCCCTGACGAGAAGACATGTGGGAGAGCAGACTCCTTTAGGCTGCACTGCTCCCCCACCCACGGGACCCCAAACGTCATCCTTCAATGACTCCCCATGATATTTTGGGACATCTCTGAGCAGGTGGATTTGTTCCCAGAATCGTGGAAAAAGGCCCGGCATTACTGGGTCTGTGTGATCATTCCTGATTCCAGGTGCTAAACAACTTTTCTGCTTTCACTGATCTTCAAACAGGCAGCGCTGCCTGACTGGCGTGTCGGCGACTCAAGGCAGCTCAGGCCTCAACGAGCGAGCCACTGCACCTCCCTCCCCCCGAACATCCGTCTTACTTGGTCCAGGTGGCTGTCGGGCTGTGTGTCCTCAGTGAGTCCTGGTGGCTGCTGCAACCGTGACGCCGGTCGTCATGACTTCGTCACTGACGTCCCGTCCCACAGCACTCTCTCTAAGCCGGCACGGAATTACATTACAATTGAAATGATCTGAATTAAGCTGCGGGCGAGCGGCTATTAAAGGCCACAGAAGGGATGGTGCGAGACGCAGCGCAGCGGGCCTAGTACCATGTGCGGCCGGCCCCGCCTGCAAACCAGTGAGCTGCCAGCCTTAGACCACAAACTCCCAGCGCACAGGGACGTAACGTTCCCCCACGGCGCCATGCCGGTCACACGTGTGTTCACGCTGCACGCAACCTAACTGGACTCCGGGCTGTCTTGGTAGCAGCTATTGAGCACTACGTAGGCTGTAAGGTCAGGCAGGCTATCTGGCTGACAGTGACTCAGCCGCATGGCGCCACGGGAATCCTTGATGGAGATACATTGTAGCTAGCAGCAGGAAGCCCACTGGAGCAGCAATTCAGCGCAGGCAGACCGCAGCGCGCCGCCAGCCAGCTGAGCTGCCACATACACACACACACTTTGCAGCGCTTCAGTCACAGTGATAGCTGAGACACTATGCATTATGCGTGACAATGCATTTCAGTGCGGTGATGCGGAGCACCTCACTGAAATGCGATAGTGTCACGTCTGATGCATGATACTTGGCAGGACTGTCTCAGAGAGACAACAGCGGGCTTAGAAGGAGCCGAGAGAGAACTGCAACTTCTTCCGGGAAGACTGGCGTAGGTTGATGAAGGACCGGGAGAAGCGAAAGGATCAGCCACGGGCCGATGTACTTCTTTCGGGGTTCCCGGTACCGGCGTAGCATAAAAAAAAATAACGAGCACTGGGGGGGGGGGGGGTGAGGGGGGGCAAATACCTGTATTTTTCGGCACGCTCTGGGTCAGTCGGTGCCCGTACCACGTTGCCATGGGGTACAGGCTTTGTTTAACTGACGCGCTGCCAATTGCTTCTGAAATCCCCAGATACCTCTGAACCCCAAATCGTGTCCCAAGAAGTAAAACCCTCTCTGTTCATTATCCCTACTTCGACTGCATCTCACCCCTAAAAACATAATGCAAATTAAACAAATTTAAGAGCACCCAAAAAAATCTAAAATCTGCATAAACCCTGAACCTGCAAAAAACTGTCCCAAAAAAACCCACTCCCTGCCCATAATCTCTACATCCCCTATATCCCATGCCTACACACATAATGGAAATTAAAAAGAATTGAAAAGAGCACCCAAAAAGTCTAAAATCCCCAAATACTCAGAATCCAAAGAAAACTGTCCGAAAACAAACACTGCCCACGATAACCCCTGCGCCTAATTGCAAACATATCGCAAATTGAAATTTTTTAAACAGCACCCCCAAAAAAATCTAAAATTCCCACAACCCTATAAATCCTTTGCCTTACCAATAACCCGTCCCTTTTGCCTAAAAATGCCTTACTATCCTTAGGCCTCCATCCATTTCTAAGGCAAGCCCCTTACTACTCCTATCCTCAGCTTACATACACAACTCTTACTGCTGCTACCCTCAGCTCATCTTTAAGGCCTAACATCCTGTACCTACCCCTTACACACCTTTTACTTACCTATACTTTCTATCATCAAAATTATTTTATTCAGCTTATAAAACAAACCATGCAGGTACAATAAATATACATCAAAAGCAACATTACAGTTCATTTAAGAAGCACAAATTCATGATTAAAACATCTATTTAAAAACAGAACAAATATAAAATCATGCTTAAAATAACTGATCCAATCATTTGTACTAAGAACAATTCATTGTTAATCTCAATGTGACGGCCTCTCTCCGGATACCAGCAACAGAAAAACAGATCTGCAAGTAGGTAATAATTGTAAAACAAGCATTGGCATAGCCAATGGGCATCGCATTTTGGACCTAATAAGTGTTTAGACATGCAGCATATTATCCTGGGTGCTGACCTGCCAGGCTCGACTTAAAAACAAGCTTTGGTAAAGTACTCACGAATGGCACCAAACTCTTAAGATCTCGGCATCAATCCTCTGACTTCACAGCACGAGGGAACTATTCTTAAGGAGACCGGATGACTACAGTTCCCAAGTTGCAACTGGACTTGATTAAGTCCTTGCTTGTAAACCTGGACTAAGGAAAACTTAAATTAATGCATCGAAGCAGCAAAGGCTTCAGTGTCACAGAGGCAGAAACAAGTTTCCCTGCATCAGTGGGAGCACCTTATCTGCCATGATTGTACTTGTTTCACGTTTTAAGTTGGGCTGTATGTTTATCTCCGACTTCGTGTCGGATATTTTGAAGATGTAAGAAGACATGACTTGAGTGGGCCAAGTGGCACTGCCAACTCTGTGGCTGGCTGAGCACAGGTCGCGGGTCTGAGCGGGTTCCAGCAGTTGCACCACGCTGGTCTTGCACATGACGTGTTCATTGGTGGCACTGTTAAAAACAAGGCATATCTTTACAGAAGACATTTTGGATTTATTTCTAGGCCCGAGCTTTCATGTTAACAGTGCAATCTGGGAGCTGTAGTCTTTATTTTACTGGCCCGCTTGGACTAACACATTTGTAAAAGGAAAGCTCGGTACCGGATGCATCGTATTTGTTTTACGGGAGCAATCTATCAGTCCTAAATGAGACATGGGTTAGTTCCCGAGAGTCGTAGTCATTGAATTGCAATGCCACAGTTGTACGTTTGTAGCAAAGAGGCCAAAGAAGATATGTGCACCCAGTCCGTACTGTAGTCTAAGAGGCCAAGGATGAAAGACCTATGTAGAAGGCATTTGTTGTTACGTATTAGAGATGATTATGTCTAAAAGAAAGAGGGGTTGAAGCGCTTGTAGTCTAAAGGATTGAGTCACACAGGGCGAGTGATGTTCACAAGGAGAGGCCAAGGTTGAGTCCTGGACACTATGCTTTTTTTTACCACGTTAGATATGATTTTCTCCGCGGAGGCCCTAAATAGCAGAAGTAAGTCCGGTCGGACCGGTATGTGTCTGTCCATCAGTCTGTTTGTCATCTGTCTTTGCGTGTGTATGTGTGCCTCGGTTTGTGTTGTGTCTGCGTAGGTGCCTTGCTCGTCTGCTGACGTGTTCATGGGTACCTGCACGCCTGTGTCTGTGCACACCATTACCTTTATGCCATCAGCCCTATGTGCAGTGCTTTAAATGGGCCGGTACTCACCGGTACCCAGTACCGACAGTTCTGCATGTTCCACCCTTCAGTACCAGAGCTGGTCTTTTGCCAGAGAGCGTACCAATACTCTTATGGGACAGCAGGGCGGTGGGCTTGGCAGGCTCAGGTTATGTATGGCTACTAGCTCAGCACAGGCGCCGCTCTGCTCCCGAGGGGTTTCTAAGCACATCGAACCTCTGTGTACCCCAATGCGGAGTTACTGCAGAGATTCCAGCAGCGCTCATCTGAAGTTCCCCAGGGCTGCCAGGGGTGGAGAGGGCCCGCGTCACACCGTGACTGACAGCTGGGTCCAATCTAACCCTGCAAAGCCACGCACAAGCCACTCCAGCCCACCTTCCAAGCAGTGCCGGTTACGTGTCGTGTCTTGTGGGCTAAGGTCGGTGTGCACGGCTCATGGACACTTCTCGGGTTTCACAAGACTTGAGGAACAGGCTGTGTGTGACCTGCACTTGGAGAGAAGCGCTCATACCCCAACGGATCAGGGTAGTACAGGGCTCTTCAGCTCTCCTTGTGACCCTGGACACACAGAGAGAGAGACCTGTAGCAAACAGAACGAGGGGTGAGGGGGGGTATATGTGCAGCCTTAAGCACTCTGTCCATGTGCTTTAAATGGAAACATAGAAGTGCAGGTACTCAATATTTAGAGCACCTGTTAGCTCCAATTAAGTGCTGGTACTCTCCCATTAAATGTATTCCAGGAGTGCAGAGAAGTGCAGGTACTCTCCCTTTGAAATTAAAGAAGTGCAGGTACTCAGTACCGAACAATACCAGCCCATTTAAAGCACTGCTCTGTCCTCAAATTACCTTTCACACGACGTGCGTGTTCATCTGACGTCACAAGGCCAGAGGAGCAAGTCGTGGTTGAGGGTAGCGGTAGCCTCTTCCAGGTGGACCGTCCCGTGGCACACAGGGTGGCGAGTACCTCTGTCTGTGGCCTTCCCCGGCTTGGCAGGCTCTAGCCGAAGACACTGGAGGCACGTGGTCCTCGAAGGGGCACAGTGGCATGTCCTCCGCCAGCCAGAACGCAGTGATATGTATCCAGAGTTGTGCGCGAGTGTGTGTGCTTCTGTGGCCAGCTCCCACCGATATCAAAATGCTGCCAGCACCCCGCAAGCCCTGCCTCAGACTCCGCAGACACCAACCTTTCACAAAAGGCAGTTTCTAATCGGACACATTATCATGTGCACTTTTACACGATGTAATAATAGATGTAGTCACTTTTAAGGAAATATGTCGGACAAGCATGCTGCATTAACAATGCATTTATTCTACTGCTAAATAATCGGTAGGCCACAGCGTGTGATATGAGATGATTGTGGCCTAATCCTCACTTGTAGGATGCACTTTATTTTTAGCGCTCACATTCATGCTTCTCTGTTTAAGCACTGTAAATAACAGATGCTAAGCACTGGTTTTGCCCAGTGACTCAGTGGCGTAACTGGGGGGAGATAGAGGGAGGAGGGAAACAGGGACACAAAGAGGAGTGGTGGGGGCGGGTACACGGAGACAAGGAGGCACTGCAGCTGCCGCCCTGCGCGCCGCTGCTCGCTCCCGTGGCAAAACGCCGTGGGAGTAAACCTTTTCAGAAGAGGTGGGACATGCACCCACTTTTAGCCATTTGCAGGCTACGATAAGAAAATGACACGCAAAAGCCAACCCAATGCATGGGGGGAGTCAGACCCACACAGAGCAGTTACAAGAAGCCTCGCAGAGCAGCGCATGCGCGCTGCGCTAGGCTCGACCTAAACAATAAACAGGTCTAGCTTAGACAAGGTTTAAACCTCTTAAAAGTGAGGCAATAAAAGTGGCCCTCAAAGGTGCATAAAATCTAAAGAAGAACTCAAAGTGCATAGTGTCTTGTACTGAAGTAGAGTCACACCAGCAGGAAGCCAAATTCCGCACCGTATGCCACCCCCTTGGCACCACCAGCAAGCAGTGTAACAATCTATAGACCCTATCCAGGTAAGACTCCATGTCCAGAGTGGATATCACTAAGGCTAGGAACGGACTGTGGGTTTTGCTAAGTGCTCCGACTTCCTCAAGTTTTTCCTGTGGGCATAAAAACTGGACTTTGTCTACTCAAAATCTGCTCCGGTAATACACTTGGGGTATAAAACAAGCCAGGTCACTCAAGAGTACAAAACCTCGATTTGGCGTACATTAGCCATTTGATCCGATGTACCCCATCCAAATTCAAACAGTCCCTTATAATGTCCTTATTGAGGAATGTACCCCTCAATGCCTAACAGATAACCCTCTTAACAAGGGACGAAGGGAAAGAACATCAGAGATAAAGTCCTCTCTGAGCTCCTAGTGGGCTATATATGCTGGGGTAGACTAGGGAAGAGACAAAAGACGATTAAAGAAATAATTCTCCACCATTTGTAAAGCAGATAGGTTTTCAACGGCCTAGATGTCGCTCCCATAAGACGCAGTATTAAGGCACCTGACTTGGTGGATTATAATCTTGGTGCACAATGGCTTGTTACCCATCCTAAGGGCAGTCACAGACTGCGGAAATTGACCTGGTCGATGTAAGCTTTTTTTATAGACCGAGCCGGGGACCAAGAACCTTCATGATTGGAATGTACCCCCAAATAAGGAAAATCACGTACCCTAGTAACGTCACTACCCGAAATGGTGTAACAGCAGGATTTAGTAGCTTTCGGGCCTAACACCATTACATGAGATTATGCAGAGTTAATCTATAAATCCAGAGAAAACATGAACTCTTCAAAGGAGTGTAATAACTACTGTGAAGTGATGGTAGCACAGCCAGGGAACAAATGACACAGGCAGCTGTCACAGAACAGGGACCACTCTCCCAAGGAGTAAGGAGGCGCATACTCTGACAATCAGGGAGAACCTGTGAGAAAATAAGGAGACATATGCTTCAGAGTCTTAAAAGGTTACATCAATCAGGAAAGAAGAAGGCATCTCTCTGAGAATAAGTGAGAGAACAAATTTCCATGGAGGTAAGGAGGCCACATCTCCCAGGGAATGTGTGTGTGCACATAAACCTGATGATACAGGGATGCATGAACCCAAGAGGGGCTTTTCTCTCAGGAAACAAGAGTGAAGGGGTGCATCGCTCAAGGAGCCAGAGAGGAGCATCTCAGAGAACCAGAAGGTGGTGCATCTCTGGGAGTCAGAGTGAGAGTTGCATCTCAGCAAACCAAAGGGGATGCATGTCAAGGTACAGGAGAGCGTTACATATGTCAGAAAACATGGTCATATGTCTCAAAGAACACAAGATGGAGACTCTAATATGGGAGAACACGAGGGACAAATCTCAGAGAGCAAGGAGGTGGGGCTCAAATGTCAGGGAACAAGGTAGGATCACATTTTAGGGAACAAAGGAGGCAGATCCAATGGGACTTTTATCTGGTAAACTAAAAGGAAACATTCCATGGCCTAGGAGGACACATCACAGGGAATACAAGGACACAAATGGACTATAACATATAATTATAGGAAAACTAATAATCTGGTCTTTGGTGGAAACCGCAAGACAGTGTTGTATGTCCATAATAATAGAAAACTATGCTATAAAAAGGACAACAGCAGCGTAGCTTGGGATGACGTCATCTACATTTATCTGCTTATGACCCCCGTTTGTATTTCATATATTCATACATTAATATATTCATGTGTTTGAGTGTACATTTTCATTTATAAATGTGTGCTCACTGCATTTACTATTTATTGCTCACACATATGGTATAACATTTGCTTTATAATAGTTTGATAGTGCATCAATTAATCTTATAGAAGTATTCATATTCTTCATAAAGTATGACATAATTCAGTGAAGCTGCAACAAGATTATTGTGTTAATTATTGCATTCTGCAAGAGTCCTGCCCTTTTCAAAATAATGAGGACAAGGGGATTTAAGCCTGGCACAGACATCTACTAGGCAGAGAGAAATCTTCGACTTTCTGGGAGACTTGGTTCATGCAAACGTTATGTATAAATATCCTCAGTAAAGGCCATAGGCTTCTCAGAGCCAGCCTTGCTTTATAGGCATGCCTGGAAATGCCATAACTGAGTCACAGAGACAGAGCACAGTCTTCTCATAGTACAGAACAACAGGCCTGTTGCTTGGCTAAGGTATGTGGGCTAGAAGCCACCTCAAGAAACTCAGGCAGGCAATTTTGCTGCTAAGACAGCTTAGCTAGGGTCTACAATGGAGGGGTTGGAGAAGAGAGACTGATACCATCATACAATGAAATGAACGTAGAAATACATAACAATGTTGCAATTCTTTTAAATACTTTAGTTATACAAATCATTTATAGCCACTGTTATGTTTATTTTCATAGTTATAATTGTACAGCTTTTCTGCACATTTAGGATGTTGATTTTATTGTAATCTTAAAATATATCCATGGTGTGGATTCTTGCATTTGTCCATTAAAATTGAAAGGAACTTGGAGCTCACAAACAAAAACATAAGCCTGTAAGTCTCACAGGACTGATTGTTGCCCAGAACGTACCATCCTCATGTAATGCACATGTGGGTCGGGGGTTCCAGTCCATCAGTTTTCCTGTCTCTAGGTGGTAAGTTGGCACTGAGCCTGCATTTTGTCATAGTGTCTAGAGATCCTAATTCTGTGTCGTATTTTACCTAAAATTCCAATAAACATATTATTTGGCTGATCCGGTTGATACGCGATCCCGGATACATGAGGAAGACTGGTCGTACTCGCCAGAGCATTGCACACGGTGGATGGTGCCGTGTCAACAGCTTAGCCTTACCGAGGCTTTCCACAGCTTAGTATTGACAAGTACATGCCGTACACGGCAGTGAGATTCATTTTTTATTACGGTTCCACAAACCACGGAACGGGAGCAGGATTAGCCTTTACAAAAGCTTTAACTCAAGATTGAAAGTGCAGATAGCACAAAGAATTGCACCTCACCATTAAGAAGTATTATGACCTACAGGGTTGGAATTATCACCGGTTCCAAGGTCTAAGAGTTATATCACTCCGTTACAGCCCTGAAGAAGTCAGGTGTTTACACACCACGGACGAAACACGTGTTGGCTGTCTCGTTAAGCAATACATCATTAAATGTGAACATCTCACAGAGAGAATACCAGTGTCTTCATCTTTGATCAAGGAAAACTGTGTTATAATGTTTTTTTACTTACATGCGTGTGCATAAGACTTGTTGTCACATATTATTTGGTGTCCACCATGGGGATGATTTTTAATAATTCTGGGTGATACACACAAGACAATACTAAGAAGTTCTAAGAGAGCAGTATTATTGTTTGTTTTATCCCTCAATTCATGCTGATGCCCCTTCTCTATTGTGGGTTTGTCAAGCACTTGGCTAGTAAAAGATATTCCTCTTTCAATTTCATTTTTGTATCTCATTCTGAATCTGTTTTGCAATGGCGGCAAACCTGTTGTGCTAAGGGTAAATCTTAGGGCACCATTAACAATACACCTTACGAGAAGGAGTTTCCTTGAGGCAGGGGGGTGAAGTCATTTTTGTCATAATTGCACATGCTGCCTTTCCCTTTGAAATATGTTACTTATGGGTGAAGATTGATCATATATATCCAAACACTAGGCCCATTCGTGTATACAAAGCTGCCATTACGCCTGCTGAGTATCGACCTTATTAAAACGTAGACATCCCAATAAAATATCAGGAACACCAAGCTTGGTTTGGCAGATATTTAGCACATAGACTGCAGAATGTCAGAATGGTCCACTTAGAGAATCCAGAGGCTACCTAGCTCAGGTTGTCTGGTTATACTGTGCTCTCAAATGTAGCAAATCTGAATGCTTTGGAATCAGGACCCACACACACATCTCCTGAGAGTTGATCATTTCATTAGCGCAAGGTGCTGAGTGACTGATATAAGGCTACTACTTGATTTAATAAAATCACTACCTTCCCAGGCTAAAGGCCTGCTGGATTTGGGAAAGGTGTACACCCACCCAATACTGGCCAGGTGGCCCCTCATTACTTAGGGTCTGAGTCTGACATTCCGATGTGTGTGTGGTAAATGACCACCAAATCAAATTTGGTGTTCCTGGTATGCCAAAGAAAGGCGGTTGTGTTTTAGGTGTCAATCTATATTTATTAACTAATAAAACCCCATCAAGCGGGAAATGGCTCACATCAATGTGAACATATAAACACTGATAAACACCTACTCAAACCCAAAGTAAAATGCTATTCAAAGAAAGGAAAGTGAGAGTGAATGAGTCATTTTATTTCTTTCTGAAGGGGCCAATACAAAGTTACTTTGTTATAAAAGTTAGAAGCAAGAAAGACTGGTCTGAAACTATTCTGCTCGAGTTTTGTTGTTTAAGGATGTCACTAAAATATTGTTTCTTCTTGCTTTTCTTTTCTTCAGTTCTGTGTGTTTAAATGAAAGGTGCAGGGTTTAGCAGTATGTTTTAGGTCTCAGATAATTATTTATAGACCGTAGAGAATCTGGGAATATTAAACTCATATTTGATATTTAGGCCGTGTTTAATTCTTTCACTGGTAGGGAAATGGCTACCTCATAAGAATCTTAGGTACAATTATCAAATTTACTCACAGACACTGAATGGGCAAAAACCCTTTGATAAATCAACCCCTTTTCTTACAAGGCCTATTTTGATAGAAGCTCATCTGCCAACCGCCTTGAGCTTTAAATATTCAGTGCAAGGTGCCTGTGAAAAGAGTGCGGTCACCTTGCACATGGGATACTGGTGACAAAATGATACAAGGGTATCCAAATACAAGCAAAGTTCACAGCTGCAATGTGCCACATTGTCATTTGTGATACCTTCAGATAAGCCTGGCTTTTTATCCACCTGCACTTTACTGCTGGGGGTTTTGAGTCCCAGAATACAATGGGATGTCTTCTGAAAGTTCAGGACAGACTTAAAGGGAGGCATTTGCCATAAGGACACTAGGCAGCTATGAATATTCACATAAAAGCAGCACCATCTTAATGCTGTCAGACAAAGAGTGCAGCAAAGCAGTGGTGAGCATGCTTAAAGCAACAAGTGTTAGGTGTCTTAGAATGCTTGGCTACAAATTATCTGAAATAATTCAAAATTTTAAAAGTTTCAAAAGATACTATGCTGTTGGCAGGGTTGACCACCTCTACAATGTCACAATATTCAGTAAGGGACCCCAAACGGTATCCAGGAATTGTTTTATTGAAATAATTTAATATAGAACTCTTACTTTTTAAATCCATTAATAATCTTGTAAACCAGACAGAGCCCCGACAGAGTGAGTATGAGAGGTAATGAGAAGTAAGAGAGTGGAATGAGATGTGAGTGCGAATGAGAGCACAATACACAGCCTTTTTATGTTTAAAACAGTCTAACATAAGTCCATTGGATACACTGTCAACGGGAAGACACTACATACCCCGCATTACTTCTTCTTTAAATTAAATATGTGCTTTATAAGACTCACTGCAAAAACAAGTTTTGTAAACACTGGAAAAACACATTTCTCTATTTTGGGGGTTAGACAGCTGAAAAAATTGATAAGCACATATTTCAAAAGGTTTGGAAAAGATTGAGAAAACACTACTGAAAAGCACAAAAAATAAACACTGAAAACAAGACAGCCTAGTCAAAGGAGCTTCCAAGTCATGATATGCTTTTTATTGTGGAGGAACAGCCGCAGCTTTATATGTGTGAAAATGCGGAGTAGCTTCATCTATACGATCAAACTCCACCCTTGAGTAAAAAAGTTCAAAGGCATCTGCATGAACCACAAGCATGAATTCACCCACTAGACAACAGGGAGGGAGGAGTGGCACCAAGGCATGGGCAATTGCTACCTCTATTTTTGGAAATGGTAGTCTTTCTGCTTACCTGGGGGAGAGAGGGTCGATTGAGGAATTTACACCTTATTGCCTCATCGGTTGAGGGGCTGAAAGCCCACTAGACACCAGGATTTTAGAAACAAATATAAAGGGGTGGTGGCAGCCCACCCTGGCATCAGGCCATGACCCCTCCCCAAAAAGGTCCCAACGGTCTTTCTGTCTCCTCCGTGGGTCAGATTTGGTGAATGTATCCCCAAACTATCCCTTGGGGGCAAAAACAACACTAGACGCCAGGGAAAGAAGTACAAAAATAAGGAAAGTTTGGGGAAGCACACCAAAGTATATTGCGGCGCCCCCACTCATAATGACCATAGAAGTCTTTTTGCTCTCCTGGTGGGCAAATGGGGGGTTTATCTCCGATCTGCCTGTGGAAAGTACTTACCTGACAGGGTGATGGATAGCTCACGTGTGCTACAAACCTCATCACCGCTACAGCCACCTACATGAAGGAAAGGAAATATAAGACAAGGAAAAAAAGGCACACAAAGACATGGAAAGAGGAAAGGAAAGAATAGGCATGGAAAAAAACACAGTAGTCACACATGTGTGGTCTTTCCAAAACAGGACGCAGAAGTCAGAAGGTGTGCCCTGGGAGTAAAGAAGAGAGCAGGCGAGAGAAGACAAGAGAAAAAAAGAGGACACCAGGAAAGACTCCGTGTACTGCCTGTGACACCCACGTTCCTAGTGGCTCCAACTGCTAGGTGCATTAAAGCCTGTATCCCAAAATTCACTCCCACCCTTATTAGCGTTCTTGGGTTCACCATTTCCTGAGTCCTACTTCGTTTTTTGTCAGCGGTGGGATGTGTGCTTTGAGTCTGAATCCGGGGCGAAACACAGGCCCTTCCCCCCAGCTTCAGGAGCGCTCCAAGCCACATTAAACATGTAAATATCTGTGAGATGGGGAGTCTCGCACCCCCTTATGACATTCTGAGTTGGGGAGAGGGCGTCATCATTTTGTCTTATGTCACCAGACAGGAAAGGGGCAGGACATCAGAGATGCAGTATCGGTTTGTGGTGTTTTGACTGTGCCCACTGATGCCAATGGCGTAATGAAACTTGAGGGGACTGCCCTGCAAAGTACATAGTGTGGCAGTGAGGAACCCCCACAATCCTATGCCCGAAATACACCGCAGTCAGACACCTATGGTGGGTGGATCAGGGCCGGTGTTAAACCTCAATTTCATGAGTGTGTCCCAAGATAAGGTACAAAACAGCTTATCAAAGATACAGTCAAATAAGGAAGGACAAAAGGAAGTTATAAGGCACAATTAGAAAATTTAGAAGAATTTAATTCAAACAATTCAAAAGTACAATATAAATATTGTAACGTGAAGATTCATAAAATCATTGCCAGGAAGGCTTTTAGCATTAGGACAATACAGAATAATAGGCAAAATTAGAAATAGTCTTAGTCCCAAATGAGCACCAAAATCAGTAAGAAACCGGACAGCATCCCTAGTAGCATCGGAAAGGTCTCCAGAGTGCTTCCCAAAAATCAAGGGTTTATATAGGAAATCTTCTCAGAGAGTTAAATGAAAACTGCAGATCCATCATGGTGTGAAAAGAGCACAGAAATAATAAGCGTCATATTGCCTGAGCATCTAAGCACTATCCCACTACATGAACATTGATTCAGCGCCCTCTGACCTAATGTCTTCCGAAGACGGTGGAACAAACTAGTTACAAAACAACATTAAATCATCAATGGGGGAGGGGGGTGCAGTCTTTTGCTGTCAATGAGAGGTGGTTATTATGCTTGCTGTCGATGAACAAACATACAGACACTCATGCACACAGGCAAACAGACACACAGGCTTCCATATGCACAGACCAACACTCATACACACTCTTGTGCTGCAGATTTGACATCACCATGTGCTCATCTACTAAGGGACATCACAAATGTGCACATCAACCTGTGCTCACTGATGCACATCACACTATGTCCTCTAATGCACAAAATCAAGTATCCTACTGTAGAACACTCTGTGCCCCTTGCTGTATATTACCCCGTCCTCCTAGATGTGTAACATTCGATGCTCCCAGTGTACATCAGCCTGTACTTCTCTGAACTGAAGCTTGTTGTCTTACACTTCCATCCTGCCAAACACAATGCAGAACCTTGCTGCATATCATCTTTGAGCTTCATGGTGCACGCCACCCTATGCTTCCCTGATGCACACAACGTTTGCCCCTTGCTGACTATCAGCTGTTCTCTTGAGTGCATTCATGTTTCATGTCATTGTGCGAGTATTGAACCAGTTCTGATCTTTCTTGGATATCTGGTACTTGTTGGAGAACCGTTTTATGGCATGGGCAAAGTGGGAAATTGCCCAACACGCGAAACATCCAAAGTGCCCACTGGTAAAGTGATCAAGATAGCCAGAAGAACTGCCATAAAAACAATGTACATAAAAATCAGATTCCTGTTTTTTTGTTAGTTTGGCATGCACACTTTGCAGAATTTTAAGAGTGCATATCTACTTGCCCAACCTTAACCCTCATGCTCTCAGGTATTTTATGACAATTAAAGAATAAACTTCCTGTCTTTTTCCATCATCACCTCACCTCTTCAATCGCATCACTCTTTCTTTACCTCTCTACCAAACTCTACAACTTTATGTACTATCAATACACTTCTCTCACCCCTCACATCTGTCTACCTCTCTCTCATCAACTCACCTCTACCTCTCCACCAATCTCTACCCTTCCTCTACATCTCTATCTCCTTACCCCTCTATCTTACTCAACTGTCTATCTCTACTAGCTCTCTGCATGTACTGTTCTGTTTCCATCTCACATCCTGTGACTCTCCTCCATTTACTTGAAGTCACTCTCACCCGTTTCATTTTCTTTACCTCGCCTCTGTCGCTCTCTCAGTCTCTATATACGAAATCTCTTTTGACCTCACTCTTAACCCTCTCTCTTTCTCACCCCTCTGACTCTACCTCAATTCCCTCTATCTCACATCTCTCTCACCATCTCATCTATCATTAATAAATGTCCGCGGCCTTTCACTACCAAACTTCTCACCATTTCTTTGCTACCCAACTTCTCCATCTCTCCTCTTTCTCTTCCTAGCCCTGTTCGCTCAAAACTTTACTCTTTTTTGGTACCTTTCTTACTTTATCTTTTTTCTCTATCAGTGCCTCCTCTCTCGCTGCACCTCCTTCTCTGTTTCAGTTCACCCTCCCTACCTCACCTCACTCTCTCCACCATCCATTTTAGGTTTCGCTTGCACAGCACTTGTGCTGTGCTTGTGATATCTCTTGTTAATCAATATAAATCTTAAAAGGGGTGTATATCCTGTCCTTACTTTTTATTTGTTCGTGTGCTTGCCACTTTTCCTTTGTTTCTGTTGGTTGCCACATGCTAGTTCCTGGTGTTCTTTGTGTGTTTTTCTTATCAGTGAAGCTTGGCCCAAGTACTCCTTTTCATCCACTTTTTTTAACCTACTTTATTTGTGAGCAAGCGTGTTTGGCAAGTGCATTTTATTTTACTTTTGTCCTCCACCTTTCACCTAATCTCCCCGTGGCTGCCCGTATTTGTAGTACGTTTTACAACCTCCCTCCCTCCTTACAACACTTTTTGTCCCCATTTCTCGTGCTGCTCACTATTGCATGGCTGCAGCTGCTTCTACAGGTTGTTTTTTGCCTTTGGTGCCCGATTGAAGCTGTTCTCAAGGAGATCTTAAATGGACCTTCCAGCGTAAAATGCTATATTGTCACCCCACCCCCAGTCTCCCGTCGGCAACAACGATTCTAGAACGTCCCTCCCAGATGTCTTCGTAGATTCCGACCTCCTTCACTAGACGGTCCCTTTAAATTGTATTTTCAGGGGGACATGGTTAAGATGGCGACCGGGTGAGACGTGTCTTCCCGTCTCTCCGTCCACTCACCTACGCCTTGTGTAGCCGGACTTGGAGGCCCTCACAGCCCTGCACCCGACACAGGCTGACAGCGGGCGCACCCAGATGCTGATTTAGATGGCAGATGCCCCGAAATGGCGGTGGGGAGCTCAAGCTGACACGCCCAGATCGAACACCGCACTGGGGGCCTAGGCGGAGGCCTGATATCCCCGGCCTGGGGTGCTTCCTCCCTACTGGAGCAGTCGAGGCCGCGCCAGATTGAACCCGCCCATCAGGTTTCCTGTGAGTGCCCTATCTGTCCGCGACGCTGCCCAGGGGTGCTTAACGAGCGGAGCTGCCTACATAGCCCCTGGGGCGAGATGCCCGCTGCTTAAGCTGACGAGGGGCGCAGGGAGAATGTCGGCCGAATCTGGTGGCTCTGAACTCCCTCGGCCCTTCCAGAGCGAAGCCACGGATGCCTGGCGTGACTCTCCCCCTGTGCTGCATACCTGAAAAAGACGACTGCCCACCCGTGACGGACTGGAGTGCTTCTTGCCGACTGGCGGTCCAGTGCTCATCGGGGTGACTGGAGCTCCCTGACGTGTCTGCCTCTGCTTCCTGCTTGTCGGGTGCTGCGGTGAGTCACCCCCGGTGACTGTGACCCTGGAGGGGTCTGGGGCCTGCAGCCTTTGATTTCTGGAATCTCCCTCTGCTGGGATTGCCTGGGGGGCCATGCCGCTGGGGAGGTGAACGTGGCCGGCGGCCGGCCCAGGAGCCAGCTCCTGCCGATCTTCCACTTGGGACTTCCTTGCCTGTGGCCCTGGGCTGATTAGTCCCTCGATCTTCCTTGCCCATAGGGGTGGACTGACAGAGGGGGGGGGCACGTCGCGATACCCCACGCAGCCCGATTTCCTTAGTGTCTAGAGGAGATGCTGGGCCTACAGCTCTCTGCCCCTGCGCATTGTTCGGATCGGGTCCTGCCCTTGCCGGAGGACCCTGAGGGCCCACCTGAGGGACTTGAACATTCTGTCCCGAGTTGCTTGGGACTGGTGGTCCCCCATCGCTGCATATTTGCACTGCACCCAGCATCCTGGTGAGGGTGCCCCAAGACTATTTGGCCTGACTCTCTGGCCTGCCGCTGACCCAAGTGGCTGCCCTGAAACCGGACGACGAGTGGACAGTACACGCCGGCGGCAGTGTGTCTATATGGAGTGTGAGCCCTGTGCCCTACTAGCTCTGCCACACCCTGTGTGGCCCCATCGGGCCTACGGAACTTGCTTATCTTGCTGACGGAAGCGCCGCTCCACTTGATGAAGACACAGCACATTCCTTGCATTGCTTCTTCCCCACACCTCTGCCACAATGGCAATGAGAAAAGGGAAGAAGGACCGCTCAGTGAAAGACTTACTTCTCAAGACTGCCAGCTATCACTCTGAGGGCTCGCCACCAGTCCTCGATCCGTCTGTGTCCTCAGACTCCGTAGACGCTGAAGCCCCGCTCACCCGTTCCTTCATAGAAATGCTCTTTGCTTCCCTCCGAGAAGACATACAAACCATGAAGAAGGAGCTCTCCTAGGATCTTAGAGAGGTGAGGAGGGATGTAGACACTTTGAGCGACTGGGTGGATACTCTTGAGGTACATGGCACGAGCCGGGATAAAGAGATCGAACAACTCCAGCAGGAGATCCTTCGCCTCCGAGACCAGCACCTAGACCTCCAGACGTACACCGACGATTTTGGAGAATCGCTCACGCCGTAATAATATTCGCATCAGGGGGATCCCGACGGGGCAGAGGGCCCAGATATCGCCTCCTTTGTGGGAGACATCTTCCAAGCGACTCTAGATGCGCCCCCCACTTTGAGATCAAGCGGACATTCTCACGTGTCCATGATTTCCCACTGAAAGGAGCGCATCATCCAGCGGGCCCGGGATGGTGGCCCGATACAGTACCAGGGACACAAGCCAACCTTGTATCAAGACCTCGCCATGCCCACTCTTCTGAAGCAGAGGGCATTTCGGCCGATCACCTCCCACCTCCATTCCATCGTAATTCCCTACTCTTGGGGACATCCCTTCTGCTTGATCTTCCGCTTAGATGGGAAGATCCACCAAATACGATCACTCAAGGAGGCTTCTAAGCTGTTGGAAATTTCTGCCGAATCCCAGGAGTGGTCTCCACCAGCGAAAGGGGCGAATGCTGACCGCTGTGCTCGTAGATGGAAGATCGCTTGGCTCCGACCCATAGACAATGGCCAAGAAACGTCGAGCGGTGTTGGCATCCCTCAACGAGGACCTCTCCTACCCAGCGCAGCCCTGATCTTCGCCATGCCTCCCAGTCATTGCTCTTGACATGTGCTTGCCCTCCTTCCTCCTTTCTATCTCTGTCTTCCTGAACGGGTGGTAGGCCCGGACGGGGCAGGGGGAGAGGTGTGGGTGCCACTGGCCTCTTTCACCTCTCTCATGGGGCTTCTTGCCCAGGACATTGATAACATTTACTTTGTTGTGCTGTATATTTGTTGGTTTTACATTGGGATGTTTGGACTTCTCCCGCCCCAAGTTTCCCCCGGGATGGATCTCTCCACTGATATGCCAATGGGTCAACTGTTTCACAAGGTTGTGGACTTGGTCCCGGCCACCAAACACCCCCCACAGATAGCAGCATCACCAGGTCCGCTCCGCAGTCTCCTCAATGACCCCAGATCTTAAGATCATCACACTGAGGGGCATATTCACAAGAAAGTGGCGAAGCATGTCGTTAAGCCAAGGAAGCTAATAGCATGCTTCGTCACTTTAGAAACGCAGGGCTGCACCATATTTACTAGAATATGGTGCAGCCCTGCGTTCCCCCTGCACTGGTGCTAAATTTAGGTGCCTAGCACCAACGCAGGCACGCTTGCACCATAGTGCAAGGGTGCCTGTGTTGAGGGGAAGATTGCTTATGTGCAGGAAGGTCCCCTTTCCTGCACATAAAGAATCTTTAAATGCCGTTTTTTAACTTCTTAATGCAGCACACATAGCAGTTGCAAAACGGCATTTTTTTTAAATGATTGTTTATGTGCAGGAAGGGGCACCTTCCTGCACATAAACAATCAATGGCCATTTGCTGTTTCTATGTGTGCTGTACAACGCACAAATAAAGCATTTCTCCTCGTTTTGCCTGTTTAGACCAGGTTTTCCCTGGTATTAATTTTGGCGCTGCCTCCTATTTACGCCACCCTTGTAAATAGGGGGAAGCATCAAAATCAATGGGTGTTGCGGTGGAACGCACACCACAACACCCATTGTCCGCCCCTTTCACGCTAAGTGTGGCGTGAAAGGGGGCCTAATTTACAAGGCAGCGTTCAGCCACGTTAATTGGCTTAACCCTGCCTTGTAAATAAGGCGAAGCCCCTATCGTCATCACAATGTCACTGAAAGTGACGCTCTGGTGGCGATAGGGGCTTGTAAATATGCCCCTAAATGTGAAGGGTCTCAACAACCCTGTAAAGAGGTGCGCTATTCTCTCTTACCTGGAACACTCAGGGGCCCACTTATGCCTTCTCCAGGAAACCTACCTCCTCATGGGCGATACTGACAGGCTCCGAGCTAGGGCGTTCCCCCATCCGCTTTTCTCCTCACTTCCCACCAAATCTGCTGGGGTGGCTATCCTTGTCTCTTCCTCCTTCCCGGGAAGATTGGTCCTAAGCAGACAAAAATCAGGGGCAGGGTTATTGGCTCACTCACTCTTGATTGGCTCACACACCTTCACATTGGGTTCCGTGTATGCCCCAAATGATTGTCAGGAGACCTTCCGGGGCCTGGCAGTGGCGAAGCTGACAAAGTCGATGGACTGGTTGTTGTTAATGGGGGGGCAACCTTAATATAGCCTTCGACAGCGCAATGGGTCGCTCCGCCCAGCGACAGGGGCGGTTTTGGGGCTCTCGCATGAGAGGATACAGTGGCTGGGGAGGTGGGTCTGGTAGACGTCTGGAGGGCTCTACATCCCAACACACGAGATTACACTTTCTATTCCCACTCACACAAGACATACGCGAGGATAGATTATTTACTGGGCACCTCTGGCATTGTATCCCAAGCCACGGAAATTATACCACGCTTTCTGTCAGACCACGAAGCGGTCCCTCTCACGTTGTCTATCCCATCCACCCGGCCACCCTCTAGGACGTGGCATCTCTGGGACACGCTCTTGCATCGCCCTGCAGTAGTTCAGCAGATTACTACAGCGCTGCAGGACTTCCTTGCCACGAACTACTACCCTGAGACCTCTGCCATCACCCTCTGGGAGACTCTGGAAGTGGTGATTAGGGGGGAATTTATTGTGATCACTGCAGCAGACAATAAAATCCATAGGGACAAATGAGACCAGCTTTCACGACCGGCCCAGGAGCTTTAGCGCATTCACAAACGGACTGGGGCCCCTCGGATTTGGCGGCAGCTTGAGACTGCTCGCACTCGGTTGGCCGGCATTGACCTGGATAGGGCAGAATACGCAGAACTCCGGCTACACCATACCTTCAATGTTGAAGGAGATAGATGCGGGTGGCTGCTGGCCAACAGATTGCGTGCCCAGCGGCAATCGTCCGGTGTCTTGTCTGTGATCGATACGGCTGGGGTAGAACAGACTGAGGACCTGCAAATAGCGGAGAAGTTCCGCCAATTCTACGCAGACCCATACACAGGACAGGCACTTCCCTTTGATGCTCGGCTTGTTATCTCGGGGAGGCTGCAATCTCCAGGCTGACACAGGACCAAACTGTGAGTCTGGACTAACTGATCCAGATTGAGGAAGTGGTGTCCGCTATCACTTGGCAGAAACCATTTAAATCCCCTAGCCATGACGGCTTCTCTGTGCTTTTTTTATAAGACATTCTGCCCCATTTTGGCCCTCATAATTACCAGAGTCTATAATGCCATCAGAGTCTCTTCCACACCCCCCACCAACCATGCTAGCAGCCTCCATTGTCGTCATCTCTTAGCCCGGCTAGGACAGACATCATTGCACCTCTTACAGGCATTTTCCTTATTGAATGTTGACCTCAAACTGTTTATAGGGATCTTGGCTTCGCGATTGGCCTGTCTCTTGCCGGGTTTGATAAACACAGACCAGGCGGGGTTTGTCCCTAATCGCCAATGCGGCAACAATACGAAACGG
The DNA here is from genome assembly GCA_963921515.1 of Calotriton arnoldi. Taxonomy (NCBI): domain Eukaryota; kingdom Metazoa; phylum Chordata; class Amphibia; order Caudata; family Salamandridae; genus Calotriton; species Calotriton arnoldi. The sequence goes on along the minus strand of CAWUFW010004898.1, from coordinate 1,112,388 downwards.
GTACTCCATTTTATCGACAAGGCACAGTGCTTTGTTACGGAAGGCATGCTACTCTCCATCTTTTAGGAATAGACAGGAACAGTGTTGTCTTCTTTACAAAGTAATTGGGTTTATTCAGAAAGGGAGTAGTAACCCCTAGCAGCCGTTCCTCCTAGAGCAATGCCAACCTGCCCTAAGATTCCACAATCCAGAATCCAGTGACAGAGCTAGCAGTTGCCAAGGTCCGGTTACCAGGACAATAGAACCAACAATACACATTACTCAGTTGATAGAACATAACATATATCCTCTTTCCTTAAATAAGAACAAAAATGAAATGGACATACGTTTCCACCTAATTAACACATGAATTAATTGCATATGTAATCTTGAAACTTTTTGGGTGCTGCCCTTGCACGAGTACTGAGATTTCTTCTGGAGTTACACGATTGATCATCTAGAGGATTGTTTTTTAACCACTCCTGAACTTCCACATCTCTGCAAATCGCAACACGTTTGGAATTCCACCACCTTCCATCAGAAAGTTTAAGGGAATCACCTTTGACCACAGAAACCTTTTTAATGTCTGACAACTTGGAATAGCCTTTTCCAGAACCCGTTCCCAAAAGTACTCTCACATACATCCCTTCTTTGAACTCTCTTGTTTTTTTAACTAACTTGTCATTGTGTCTTCGCTCATACGCTAATTGGTAATCTTCCACCTTGTTCCGTACATCTCTCTCATCCACATTTTTCTTTCCATATCTCTCCATCCAGGCTGGCACAGCTATGGTACATGGAACTCTACCCTTTAGCAAACGAAAGGGTGTTTCCCCTGTTACAGAATGTGGAGTAGTTCTATAATTCCATAACATCTTCTTTACAGTACTCTTCCAACACAGATTGCTATGCACAGCCATTTGAATGCACTCTCCCAAAACTCTGTTAAACCGCTCAACTAAACCATTTCCCCTTGGATGATAAAGAGGAGTTTTGAAATGTTTGATACCCCATCTTTTTAGAAAGTTGCTGAACTCACTAGAAGTAAATTGAGGGCCGTTGTCAGATAAAATTTCCGCAGGACATCCCTCTCTACGGAAGATTTCCTCACAAAAGTTTATTACATTGCTCGTTTTAACTTCTCGAACAAAGGTTACTTCTGGCCACTTCGAAAAATAATCCATTATGACTAATGCATATTTTTCTCCCACGCCCAAGAGCTCGAAAGGTCCACATATATCAATAGCTACTCTTTCCCACGCACGCATAGGCCACTTTACAGCATGTATGGGTTTTATCACTGCATGAACACGCAATGCATTCTCTTACAAATCTTTCTATGTGTCTGTCCATACCTGGCCACCAAAAGTCATCTCTAGCCTTCCTTTTCATAGCTGTCATCCCACCATGACCTTCGTGCAAAAGTACCATAAGTCTATTCCTCATAGTGACCGGAACAACCAACTTGTCGCTCCTTCTCAAAATCCCTTCAACTACTGATAATTCACTCCAAACCTCTTTAAATTGCAACATGTCATCATGCAATTTCCAACCATGCTTATTGGGTAGATTTTTTATCACTTTACATATAACTTCATCATCCGAAATGGCTTGTTTCCACTCAGATTCCCCTATGGCTTGACACACATCCTCTAAATTAGCAACAATCCAATTGTCTTCATCAGATTTACCTTCATCACTTTCCAATTTATCAACAGGCAAACGAGACAAACAGTCAGCGTTTACATTCCTGGATCCAGGAACGTACTTTAAGACAAAATTGTATTCTTGTAACCGATAAATCCACTTAGCTATACGCGGTGTAGCTCTACCTGCACCGGCCGTGGAAAATATATCGATGAGGGGTTTGTGGTCAGTATGCAATTCAAAATTGGTACCCCATACAAAAGTGCGAAAATGCTGTACTCCCCACCAGCATGCTAATGCTTCCTTTTCAATGGTAGAGTACGTGCCTTCAGCACCCTTGAGTGTGCGTGATGCGAAGGCCACTACTCTTTCTTTCCCTTCATGTAATTGCATCAAAACCGCTCCCAAACCATATCCGCTGGCATCTGTTACTATTATACTTCTATCTCTAGGATTGAAAGGCTTCAAAGCGGTAGCTTTTGCAACAGCTGCTTTGATATCATTGAAAGCACCTTGACACTTATCAGACCACACATACGTTGCATTCTTTTTCATTAATTCACGCAAAGGAAAGACACGGTCAGAAAAATTAAAGATAAATCTTGAATAATATTCGGCCAGTCCCAGAAATGACCTTAACTGGTCCTTGTCTTGCGGAATAGGGGCTTTCTCTAAATCCTCCACAAGTTTGAGTTTAGGTTTGACACCTTCTTGAGATAGGGTATGACCCAAATAATCTACCTCTGATTTGCAGAATTTACATTGCCGTAAACTTATGGTCAAACCAGCTTCTTCCAATCTTCGAAGTACAATTTTTAAAACCTTATCATGTTGTGACTTGTCTTTACCCCATATCAAAACGTCGTCTTGGAACACCAACACATTAGAGACATCCTTTAAAACTCCTTGCATCACCCTTTGGAAAACTGCAGAAGCAGATGCAAGACCAAAAGGCATGCGAATGAATTGAAATGCACCTTCTGGAGTTATGAAGGATGTCAAATGTTTGGATTCGGGTTGTAACAACACTTGATGATATGCACTAGACAAGTCCAAGGTAGAGAAAACCTTCCCGTTGTCCACACTGGCAAGCATCTCGTTTATGTGAGGTAACGGATGACGGTCGACCCATATGCATTCATTTAAATCCCTCAAGTCCACACACATGCGGATACTGCCATTGGGTTTCCGTGCGATCACAATTGGACTTAACCAATCAGATGCTTCTATTGGTTCAATAATGTTCTCTTCACATAACCTGTTCAATTCGATTTTAAGAGGTCCTCTTAGGGTCAAAGGAACATTCCGCACTTTGTGCACTTTAGGAGAAGACCCTTCTTTAAGAATTATTCGATGTCTAAATTTCTTTAAGCAACCTAAATCTTTTTTGAAAAGATTGGGAAAGCTGGACACCCATTCGTTTATACTTTCTGGTTCAGTCAACAACACCTGCATAGGATGATTGGGGTCAAGAATGATATTTAAAGCTTTTTGTTCTCTCCACCCCAACAAAGATTTTCCCTTTTCTACAACATATATCTTAGCTATGGCTTCCCTTTTACAAAAACTAACTTTTGCCACAAAATAACCCAGCACAGGTAATTTTTGGCCACAGTATCCTACAGGATTTACATCAGCTGTTTGTAATTCATTGGAACCCAAATCCATCCATACTTGCTTATCAATTAAAGTGATAGGTGAACATGAATCGGCCCACATAGCTAATTTCTTGTCGTCTATACAAATATCGCATCTAGGTGGACAATAAGTGTTGCTAGATTTCTCCTTGGTATCATCTATTTCATTAATTACTAAAACCTCTATGTCACTTTCACTTCCTGAATTGACAGCTGAGTTGTCTCTGATGACATTTACAACTTGTTTGGTACGAGAAACATCACTTACTCTGCATACTCTAGAAAAATGACCTATTTTTTTACACTTATAGCACCTACTTCTTAACCCCGGACAATGAGTGGCATCAGCATTGTGCCTATTGCTCCCACACCTATAACATGACCTTTTAAAGTTCGAAAATTGTTTTTTATCGCTATTGTCTTTGGTATCATCCGGGCGTCCTCCTTTCTTATTGCTACTCACAACGCATACCTTAGAAATGTTAGCATCAACGATGGGTACAGATTTCGACAACTCTTTTACATACTGTGATGTATTTTCAATGCGCTTGGCAATTTCTAAGGACTTCTCTAAAGTAGGATCCTTTAAATCTAGTAATTTTTCTTGTATCTTAGTGTTGTTAGTGGCATTAATCAATTGATCTCTGATTATCTCATCCCTGAGATCCCTGAATTTACATGTCATTGCCAATCTCCTTAATGCTGCCACATATTGCTCAATCTTTTCCCCTTGTAATTGTTTGCGCGAAAAGAATTTATGTCTTTCCACGACTATACTTAACTTTTTGCCATAGTTCTCAGATAACGCAGCAATAGCTAATTCATACACATCCGCACACTCTTCTGTTGTGTCTTCACCAGAGCTCCTTACATTAATAACAGGTTTAGGAAGAGTTTTCAAAACTTTTCTACCTTCTATCCCCAAGCTCAATTTTAAGATCGCTAATTTTCTACTAGCTACATATACATCCCCTCCAATCGCCTCTATATAAGTTGTGAAAGCTTCTAACCAGTCCTCCCAGTCCATGCAAGTGGAACCAGGTTCCTCCAAAAATACGGGAGGTGGAGGAATCGATTGTGAAGCCATAATATACTGATTAGAAATGACAGTTAGCTGTTGAAGTTCTTTGTTGAGGAAATACGGAAGAACTACAGCTTGTTTCAAAAATCGGAAATGAAGTCTCAGAGAGGTTATCTCACCAAGTGTAGAGGGTTCTCGGATGTCACAGCCGTCGGGGTCAAGATAAGGAATGCAATCGCTTCCAAATAAGCAAAAAGTGGACCCAATCTGTCAAACTCTCAAATGCCGATAACGAAAAAGAATTTTTTTCCAAAATGGCGGCACGTACTACGTGACCTCAATAACGTGGGTCACGCTACTAATAGAATGTAAACTTCACTCATCCAAGATGGTGGCACGTTCAACTTGAACTCACTGACGTAGTCGCGCATCATCAACGTCGGGAGGAACAGGAACTTCAACGTGGAAAGGAACCTTGCTGGCTGACAACGGCACAAAGGATTCTCCGTGAGCTCCTCGCGGAAAGGTAAAGATTCGAAAGATGCAATGCGCGCACAGCAGCCCCAGTGGCCGTTGATCGACAAAATTGTAAGTTCAAGTACTTACATATTTTTTTTGGTCCAAATTGAAGTTCATACAGTGCATACACGCACGCTGCTAGGGGTTTTCAATACTCCGAACGGCAAACCAACGACCGCCACACGACATGAGCCGCCAGCCCAAACACAACGAAACGAACACTGCTGGCAGAATGTCTTCTTCCTCTTCTTCTTCACGGGATCATCCCACCCTCGTCGCCATTTTTAGGAATAGACAGGAACAGTGTTGTCTTCTTTACAAAGTAATTGGGTTTATTCAGAAAGGGAGTAGTAACCCCTAGCAGCCGTTCCTCCTAGAGCAATGCCAACCTGCCCTAAGATTCCACAATCCAGAATCCAGTGACAGAGCTAGCAGTTGCCAAGGTCCGGTTACCAGGACAATAGAACCAACAATACACATTACTCAGTTGATAGAACATAACACCATCGACACAGAAAAGGCATTCAATAGAGTTCACTGGCCCCACCTGAGAGAGACCCTTCAGTACTTTGGTTTTCAGAACCGGTTTATTCAATGGGTCGTTAGTAGTTACACTCGGCCCTCAGCATCGGTGCTAGTGAACGGTTACTCCTCCACCCCCTTCCCAATCTTTAGGGGCAAGAGGCAGAGATGTCCTCTATCTTTCCTTTTGTTTGCCCTTTATATGGAGCCTATGGCTCAAAGGATACGAGACAACGCTATTATATCTGGGGTTCGCTTTGGGGGGGACAGACACATGATTAGTCTCTACGCGGATGACATCGTGGCTACATTAGAGGATCCCTTAACCTCCCTCCCAGCATTCATGGCCGAACTCGATCTTTTCGCCCAAGCGTTGGGATTTAAAGTCAGCATCCATAAGTCCCAAGCTCTCAATCTTTCGCTCTGGGCCCCCACGCTTTACGAGTTACAACGCTTTTACCCTATCCAATGAGCCTTCACCTCTGTCCCCTATGTCGGGCTACAGCTCATAGTGAACACCCAGAGCACGGTATCCCTTAATTATAAAACCCCGCTTTGGCTGATACAATCAGACTTGTGTCGCTGGAGACCACATAGTCTTTCTTGGCTGGGCCATGTGGTGGTGGTAAAGATGTCCATACTGCCAAATATACTTTTCCTTTTTCAAGTCCTTCCGGTGGAGCCCCATCCCGTGTACCTCCGCACTCTACAGCAGGAGATCAATAGCTTTGTATAGGTGGATAAGCAACCTCGTCTGCATAGAGACCTCTGTTACAGACCCCCGAGGGAGGGAGGTCTGGGTGTACCGAACTTGCAATGGTATTACCAGGCTGTACAACTTAAAACCTTCAGGGACTGGTCGCGCCTGAATCTGAAAAGGATTGCTTTTCATGGATAGGGCGGTGGTGGGGCAGTCCCAGTGGAAGATTCCCTTCCTCCCCAAATCGGCATGTCCTAAAAGCCTATGTCTGTCTCCCATCACACAGACCCCTCTTGCTGCGTGGGACAAGGTGGCCGTGCGGGGGGTCTTACTTCTTTCCCATCACCGCTGACACCTATTGCGGACAATCCTGATTTAACTCTAGACTTCTGCTCGGTAGCCTTCGGACAGTGGAAACAAGAGGGCCGTAGATCTGTTGGACATTTCTTTGATGACGATGGACCCTTGTCGTTTGAGAACTTCCGCTTACAACAGGACGTCCCTGAATCGGAACAAAACCGGTATCACCAGGTTAGACATTGGGTGATGCACCTGATGGAGCAAGGTAAATGAAATAATTTTGAAACCCCCTAAAATAACACTAATTAATGTTAATAATTGTTTGATGAACTAACCAACAGATTACACCCTTGGTAAGCATTTATACAAATGGTAATCGCTATTTATGTGCAATTCTAACTTATTTACAATTGTAAAGTAAATTAATATTAATATAGTGATTTGCGTACTAATTAGAGCAAAATCGCATGATTTGTGCTATGTAGTAAATTGTATTGTGGCAAAAGAGTGCGGATGGTAAGTAAAATAGCTTTAAATGTTGCTTCAGCTAGGTAACATCTAACACGGGTTCTTAGAATGATGGGTGGTAAACAGAAAGGCTTATTTTCTCTATTTTAATTATGATTGTGTTTGTTTTATGCTAGTTCGTTCGGGCCTATAAGGCCAGGTTGAGAAAATGGCTGCCGAGGCAGATGGGATCATGCGCAGAAGCAAAAATGACCCCTAAGCGGAAGAAAGCAATGGAGCTAAACCACGTGGATGCAGCTCGAGTCCGGAGTGGGAGATGTCAAGGTCGGAGCGACCTAACATGAGGAGAGTGCCAAGAAAGACTCAGCACATACCCGTGAGAATGGAGTATGAACCAAAATGAATTAACAATGGACTGACAAAATCGAGACCATCAAAAAGTAACATTATGAACTGTCAATTGGGACTGCATTACCCAAAGGTCATGGGAAAGCGAAATTCATAAAACCATTCTAAAACCAGTTTGAACAAGGAGGGCAATGAGGTGATTCTCGCCACCCCTCCAATGGACCAATTAGCGTGATTCTCGCCCCCAAAGATTGCAACTTTCTGTTTAGTAAGCTAGTAGTAGGGTATAAGAGGACCTACTCTTAAGTAGGAGGAGCGTCGTTGTTCCTGTATATTTTTGAGCACTGAGCATTGTTGCTGAAGAAGCTGCTACTATTTTCTATAGGCCGTTTTTCTTTGCTTTTGAACTTTAAATTTGACTGGGAAAAAGGAACGAGACCGATGCGGGAAACCTGTATGGGAGGTCCGTCGAGGAGGCCTTTAGCGGGACAGTCAGTCAGATTTGGGAGTTCCATGCTGTGATCTACAATTTTTCTGCTTTGGTGAACCTTTTTCAATTTGCATCAAAGAGGGGTATGCATAAAATTCTTTCTTAAAATTTATTTCTTATATGCTATTGAAATGTATTAAAATGATTAATAAACTTGAATCTCACTCATGCACTTAAGAAAATAGATAACATTTTATTCTAATTAAAACAACGAGTCTGTGGTTCTTTAGCTCAATAATAAGTGCAATGATTAACAGGTTTTAAATGTGATTGAGCTGGTCTTAATCACCATCAACTTATTCTACTAATTGATCCATCGACCAAGGAGCGGAATACCTTGATGTTTTGGAACTGAAAGGATTAAACTGATTATGTATGATGTTAAGTTAATATTCTGTTAAACTTTGATAAGGTATTCCGTTCTTCCAGCAATTCGTCCTTCTCCTACTGAACAGTGGATGTGATCCAGGGAACAACTGAGTGAGTGTATGGTATGGGGTGTTATGGGCCCCACCGTCATATAGTATGGTAGATGTGAATGATTTTTACCTGGATTCATGTCCAAAGGAGAAATTTATATTAGCCGCGCTGGATCAGATTTCTTGGTAGCAGAGTTATGGTTATTATAGATTAGTTTGGTGATTATTGGTTATTGATTATTGATTATTCATGTTTAACATTTCGTGTAAAATCGTATTATGTTATATGTATGTCGAAAATTTTGAAGCTTCCGGGAAGTAGGAAGTGGACACGTGTGGCAAGAGAAGTCACATGGAATTGTGCATTGTCTGATTTTTCAAAATTGGTGATAACACAGGATTGTGTTATGATAGGGACATTTCATGTATAAATGTGTACGAGTGAGACAGCAACCGGTTTTCTTGTGAAACTCTGGCCTTAATTCTCAGGAGCAGTATAGTCTCCACATGTGTTTTATCCCCAGAGAAACGGGTTTACCCCTTGCTTGAGAGAAGGGTAAGGTAGAGGGAAGTGCTACACTTATCGAACGAAACAGTATTCTTGCAAGATAGAATAAACTATCTCTTTTGTTTAGTGAAAACAGGCAATGGAAATGTGTTTTACGTTGTAACTAATAAGATCAGTCAAGAGAAAAACTGCCGATAATTTTTGTAAAGGAGGGGTCAGGAGTAGAACTGACGTTGACAGAGACCGCGCTGGGATTGGCCAGGGAAGGGAAAAACGAAGAACGTTCTGGTTGGTGTGAGACGCGCTAGGATAGGTCCGTGGAGAGTGACGTAGAAGCTTGCGGATTGGTGCGTTGGTGTGAGACGCGCTGGGATAGGTCCGAATAGCACATAGTAAACCGAACAGAGTTGTGAGTTTGTCGAAAAGGGAGAGTTGTGCAATACGGCTTATTATGAGTACTGTAGAGAGAAACCGTCATGGATGGCGAAAATTAAGAACTTTTTCAAGAAGGACAAAAAGGTAGTGACTAGGGAAGGACAAGTAATTCCTCCGCCAAAAACGCCAGCTTCTCACATGATGTTGAAATATGGTTATCATACCTGCATATGGTTAGAGAATTGGACAAAATATACTCAGAATGATGGAGTATTGGCTTTTCCAGAAAATGGTTCATTTAGCACAGCTATACTTCGAAATTTAAGAGAGAAAATGATGAAACTTGAGCCAAGACCTAGGCCGACGCAGTTTGAAGCGTTAGGTGAATGGGAAGACGAGATGTATGAAAGAGAAAGACACAGAGGTGCAAAAAATTATAGTTTAGTTCAAGGAAGAGTATGGGGAGTGAATCATGAAGACAGAATGAGGCGATGGAGATACGCTAATATGACGGATGGTTTGTTTCCGGTTCTAACAGCTGAGGAAGTTACAGGGAGAAAGTGTACACAGAAAAAGAAGCATGCAGCAACAGAAAGGTATAGGTATGGAGGTAGTGAGACAGAAGATGAATTGCTGGAAGACATTTTAAACAGAAAACCACCTCCATATCAACAGAATTCTGCGGTGGTGACACCCAAACCACCGATGGAAACTGGGAGGAATAAAAGCCCTGAACGAAGATATGATATAAATAGGTCAAATGAACTTTTAGAAACTCCACAAAATGAGAAGCCTGACAGTAGTAATACAGCTGAGTTAGCAAGAACCACAAGAGAGTTGACTGAGAAAATAAGAGAGTTAACAATGAACATGGAAGCTGTGACTGTGCCAGTGACAATAGGACCAGTAATACCAGTATTTGAAAACCAAAGAATAGATGAGCATTCCTTAACCATCCCAATGAACTCAAATATGCAAAGAATGAGAGAAGGGATAATTACAGAAACTAAAGAGACAAAAAATTTGGTCAGCTCATATAGACCGAGTCCACCTACTAATTTGACAGTAAATGAAAGTGAGATAAAAAGGATTCCTATGGGAACTGAGTCAGCAACTGAGACCCCAGAAAGAAACACAAATTGGATAGAAATAAATAGTACACCTGTAGGTCCGACTCCAGAAGAATTAAATGAGTGGATGAGAAATTTACAAAAGAAAGATGCAGAACCACAACCATTGGATGTAATCAGACTAAAGATAGACATGGAAGAGTTGATTTTAGGGACAATTGGTACAGAAAAACTGAAATCATATCAGGATGAGGAAATTATGTTCCTATGTAAGAGTATTACTTGGAGAGCTAGAAATTTACATGAAAAGTTGGAAGAGACAGCGAATGAACTAGGAGTAGAATTTGGAAAACTCAGGAGTTTGCAGAAACCGTATAGGGTAGATTTTTGTGAAAAAGATATAGAAAATCTGAACACAGGACGATTAACACAGATAAAAGAACTGATTGTGTTATTGAGAAAATGGGGTGATGTGGACAGATGGAGAAGCAGGTGGACCAAGAGAAAGGAGGGAACAACCGATAAAGCGTCTTTGGCTTTTGCGGCAAAAGAAAAGGAACCAATGGTAATGGAATGTCCAATGAGAGAAACTCCAGGAGGAAGCTATGTGCATGTCCCATGGTCTAGACAAGATATATTGTCATTTACGAATGATTTTCCAAAATTGAGGGAGAAACCTGTTGAATGGTATAGACAAGTGGAAAGATTTGTCAAAGTTTCAAAGGTGTTGTGGGTAGATTTGGATGGATTGTTTGATATTGAGTACCAGCAGATTTATGGACAGAATGTAAGATTACCATCGATTGGCCAACAGAAGAATATCCTAGAGATGCAAAAACAGGGGCGCCAGGTCCAGAAGTAATGAGAAAGTATGATCAGGTTATTACGTTTTTGAAAAACAAAATTCCACCAAAAGAAACAGATTGGGTAAAGATTGATAGAACAACACAGGAGAGTAAGGAGTCTGTACATGCCTACTATGAAAGGCTACTTTTGGTTTTCAAACAGTATAGTGGTTATGAGACTTTGAGTGAAAAGGACACGAGTCACTTTGTATATAGATTTGTCTATGGATTGAAACCAGAGATAAGTGAGATGATTAAGCAGCATATGTTGTGCTGGCAAAATAGCACTGTGGACGAAGTGTTGAGATATGCTAAATATTGTAGTGATGACATTGAGTGTAGACAACGTAAATTAAAAGAAAAAGCGATGTGGGCACAAGTAAAGGTTGCAGAAAAACAAGAAGCCCAAATGAATAATCAGACTGGTGAGACAGGACAGGCTAAATCCAAACCAAGTAAAGGTAAAGGTCAAATGAGTATAGAAGAGGCCAAAAAGAAATGGCCTTGTCATAACTGCGGAAAATTAGGGCATTGGAGAAACGAGTGTAAATTTCCTCCAAAAGCTAATATGGAAAATCAATCATTGAATCCACAGGTGCAGAATGAGGTGAGTTACCAACAGCTGCAGCAACCGCAGGTAGTTACTCAACAGAGTCAGGTGCCACAACCAACTCTTCCCAAGAGTGTAAACCCCCAGAGATACAGTGCAGAGACAGGATTCTACGGAGAAGAGCAGGTAACAAAATTGCCGCGCGCAGCTGCAATATCGCAGTATTGGTTACGACAGGATGGAAATTAATCGGATGAAAGTTTATGACGGTGCCTAGGAGAGGAAGAAGAGTGCGTGCTTGGCGCAACTCTAGAGGTAGATCAGTCAGGTCCATTTGTGGATGGAGAAGTGAATGGTGTAAATGTTACATTCCTTGTGGACACTGGAGCTACCCGTTCTACTGTTAGATCAGTGGAAATTCCAACCCTTCCTCTCTCAGGTGAATTTATCCAAGTTGTAGGTGTTTCAAACCAGCAGATTAAAGCGCCTCTTACCAAACCAGTAGAGGTGAAAGTTGGACCATTCAGAGAAATGCATCGATTTGTGGTGTGTGTGATTGCAGTCCTGTAAACTTGCTAGGACGTGATCTGCTTTGTAAAATGAATTGCACCATTTATTGTACCCCGGATGGTATTGCATTTCAGACACCAGATGAAGATGTTCTGTACAAAATGACAATGGCAGAACTAGAACCAGGAGTAAATGACATGTTTCCTGTGTTTGATGTAGAGAAAATCCCAATTGAATTAAAAGAAACAGTCCGATCTGATGTATGGGATTTCACAGGCGAAGACATTGGGTTAATGAGAGGAGTAGACCCTGTAAAAATTACTGTAAGAGAAGGAACAAATTTCCCAAATACTCCACAATACAAGTTAACGCCAGAAATTATTGAAGGAATAACACCCGTAGTTAACAAAATGATTGAACAGGGAATTTTGAAAGAAATAATGAGTAGCCCATGTAATTCACCTATAATGGGTTTGAAAAATCCAAATGGAACATATAGAATAGTCCAAGACCTGAGAAAGATAAATAAAATTGTTATTCCTTGTTGTCCGATTGTGCCAAACCCCGCTGTGATAGTGTATCAGATTCCACATGATGCAGAATGGTACACAGTTATTGATCTGTGCCATGCATTTTTCTCTATTCCGTTACATCCAGATAGCCAGCCATTATTTGCGTTCCGGTTCGGAGAGCGTATTTTGGCATGGTGCCGAATTCCTCAAGGGTATACGGAAAGTCCCTCAATCTTTAATCAGATCTTAAAGAAATCATTAGAAGATTTAAGAATGCCTGAAAAATCTGTGATGGTTCAATACATAGATGACCTGTTAGTGGCATCTATGACCAAAGAAGCATGTGTTACCGACACAATTGCTTTGTTGAACCACTTGGCAGAAGGAGGGCACATTGGGCCTGATTCACAGAACTAACTTACGTCAAAAACGTAAACGTAAACGTAAAGTTAGTACTATTCTGTGAATACCAAAATGAGTAAGTGTATTCTGTGAATACCTAAAAAGTACTAACTTTACGTTTACGTTTACGTTTTTGACGTAAGTTAGTTCTGTGAATCAGGCCCAATGTGCCCTCCTTCTGCCAAGTGGTTCAACAAAGCAATTGTGTCGGTAACACATGCTTCTTTGGTCTTTGGTACTATACCTAAAAAGTACTAACTTTACGTTTACGTTTTTGACGTAAGTTAGTTCTGTGAATCAGGCCCAAAGTGTCTCCGTCAAAACTGCAATTTTGTCAACAGGAAGTACAATACCTAGGTCATAAGATTGAAAAAGGGATGCGAAAAGTAACAACAGAAAGAATAAAAATTATCCAAGGAATGAGAGCTCCAATGACACAGAGAGAGGTAAGAATGTTCCTTGGAATGGTTGGGTATTGCCGACAGTGGATAAGTGGATTTTCATTGTTTGCAAAACCTTTACAGCGATTGACAAAAAGAGATGTTAAAGATCCGTTTGAATTGAATGAGGAAGAAATGAAAGCTTTCAAAGAACTAAAAACGAAGTTGTGTGAAGCACCGGCATTGGGAATGCCTGATTATGAAAAAGAATTTGAGTTATATTGTAGTGAGAGAGATGGATGTGCACTGTCAGTGTTGGTGCAAAGGCATGGAAGAATGAAAAGACCCATTGCTTATTTTTCAGCTGTTTTTGACCCGGTATCAAAAGCGTTGCCTGGTTGTCTGAAAGCAGTAGCTGCTACTTGTGTGAGTCTGGAACAGAGTGAAGGCATTGTGATGGGATATGCGTTAAAGGTATATGTTCCACATTCTGTTGAAATTCTTCTGACCAGAACCAAAACCCAATTCATGACACATAGTCGGCTGACTAGGTATGAAAAGGTGATTTTGAGTGCAGACAATGTAACCATTGATAGATGCACAAGTGTGAATCCTTCCACTTCACTGCCAGACGAAGAGAGTGTAGGAGTTAAGGATGAAGTCGATCATCAATGTTTGGACGTGCTTGAATTCTGTACAAAGCCTCGACCGGATATTAAGGATGAGCCTTTGAAAGAATCAGATTATGTGATGTTTGTAGACGGATCGTGTCTGAGGACGAATGAAGGAGTTTTAAGTGCTGCGTATGCTGTATGTACAGTAGCTGCCATAATGGAAGCATCCTGTTTGAGAGGGATACGTTCAGCCCAAGTAGCTGAGTTGATTGCTCTGATTCAGGCGTGCAAACTGGGAAAGAATGTCCGAATTACGGTGATCACGGATAGCCAATATGGCTTTGGAGTGGTCCACAATTTTGGACAGATCTGGTCCCAGAGAGGTTTCTTGACGTCTGCAGGAACTCCAATTAGGAATGGTGAGTTTGTGAAGAAATTGCTTGAGGCGATACAGCTGCCTAGACAGATTGCAGTGGTGAAGTGTGCAGCACACAAAAATGGGGCAGACTATATTGCAGTTGGCAACAAGTATGCGGACGAAATAGCCCAATACTGTGCCAGAAATATGGTCTCGTTAAACGGAAGGAGAGAAAGAGAAAATGTTTCATGTCCATTGCTGTTTACTAACATTGTCGAAACATGGGATGAGGTAAGGCAATTACAGGAAGAGGCAAATGAAGTGGAGACAGATGGTTGGATAAAAGCAGGTTACAGGAAAAGAGAAGAAGATGACGTTTGGGTTTACAGAGATGAAAGACCAGTTATGCCTGAAAGCATGATCTCTAACATGGCACGGATGTATCATGGACAAGCTCATATTGGTAGGGACGCCATGATTAGGCTTTTCAGACAGACTTGGTACAATCCAAAATTCAGAGCTATAGCTAAAAGTCTCTGCCAAAGATGTCTTACATGTCAACAGATAAATCCAGGAAGGAAAACAGTAGTGAGTCTAGGTACAATAGGACGTGAAGGAGGTCCTTTTACCAGAATGCAACTAGACTTTATCGAAATGCCTCCAAGCAATAGACTGAAGTATGTTCTTGTGGTCGTTTGTTTGTTTTCTCGTTGGGTGGAAGCCTATCCGACAAGAAGGAATGATGGAATTACTGTAGCTAAGCTCCTGCTGAGAGAATTCATTCCAAGATATGGTTTTCCAGTAACGATTGAAACAAATAGAGGAACACATTTTCAAAATGAACTAATTCAACTGATATGTGAAGCTCTTGACATTCAACAGAAATTACACTGTGCTTACAGACCAGAGGCTTCTGGGGTGGTAGAACAGGTGAATGGAACAATAAAGAATAGGTTAGGGAAAATGTGTCAAGCCACAGGACTCAAATGGCCTGATGCCCTACCATTGGTACTGATGACTATCAGAAGCATACCTGACAGGAAAACAGGTCTAAGTCCTCATGAGATAATCATGGGACGAGCAATGAGACAAGCACATGTACCTGTCAACAAACTGCTGACTATAACTGATGATCTCGTATTGGACTATTGCAAAGGATTGGCTGATGTGGTACATTCTGTGTTTCATCAGGTTGGACCGGATGCGACCACTCTTGAAAGAAAACCAGCACATGATTTGAATCCAGGAGACTGGGTCCGCATAAAAGTCCACAGAAGAAGAAACTGTTTGGTTCCTCGCTGGGATAAGCCACGTCAAGTGATCCTGGTGACAACAACTGCTGTCAAATGTGCAGGAGTGAAAAACTGGGTGCATGCCAGTCACACTATCAGAGTTCCAGATCCTGAAGCTCGACCTGTAAGTCGACATCTGGAGATATCCGATACCAGTTCAGCATCCGAAGCAGAACCTGAGACAAGCAGAGTTCCAGATCTTGAAGATCGACCTGTAAGTCGACATCTGGAAGAACAAAGTACAAGTTTTACAACTGAAGAAGAACCTGAACAAATTGAAAATCCAGATTTTGAAGATCGGCCAGTAAGTCGACACCTGGAAATATCAGATACTAGTTCAGCATCTGAAACAGACCAATCGGAAATTGATGAAAGGCAAAGGAGAAAATTACACACTGACATTATAGAAAAAGAAACTGAGCCAAGAGATAGTGATAATGAACAACCAAGTACAAGTTATGGGAAAATTCCTCCAGAAATAGTCGAACTAACTGAGGGAGATTTAGATACAGATAGAGAGATAGAGGAGGAAGCGGAAGAAACCTGAGGAGTAGTAGGGACAGATCAACATTTTGAAGAAATACAGGGAAATTTAGAATTAGACAGAAAGATTAATAAAAATCCGGAAGACAATCGAGGAGGGATAGAATCAAGCGAGCCAACAAGAGAGATACAAGAAGGTTCAGATTCAGAGAATGAAACAGAGATCCTAAAGTTCAAAGTTAGAGGAAGTGAAGTGAGATCTGAAACAGAATCAGAAGAAAGTGAAGGAGAAAGAAAGGAGAGGCTAGGACCAAGAAAGAGGACTTGGAGAACTGAACGAGAAGAAAAGGAAAGTGAACCAAAAAGGCCGAGAAAAGGAGACAATTGGCCCCACGAAGTCAAAAGACTAAGATATAAGATAATAAATTTGAACAGAGATGATGCGGAACAAGTAAATGAGATAACAAGTCAAAAGGGACAAGGAAAACAATTGCAGAAAACAAAAAGAGTGAAAAGGCCAAATTTGAAATATAAGTCACCTGAGTGGCTATACATCGCATTGACTGACATTAAAGAAGAGGATAACACTCACGAGAGCCCAGACGAAAGCTGTAAACAAATGGGAGAAAGTGAAGTGCAACAAACCTGAAAAGATAAAGAAAGAAACCGGACTAGACACAAAACCTGAATGAGACAAGAAAGAGTTCTGAAAAGAACTGAAGAAAGCACCAAACAAGACAAAGTAAAAGGGTAGAGTGGCTGAGACGTCATTCTGAGGTGTGGTGACACATTTTCTGTACACATATAAATAGTTAGGTAATAGTATAAAATGGTAGATATTGAGAATAGAAAATCTAGATGTGATTTCTTACGTAGATGGTGTAGGATGTGTTTTTATTGTACCGGATTAATAATGTTTGTTTGGCTTATTTTAGCAATAACAATTCCATTGAGGTTAGCTGTAGAAGAAACATCCGTAATGGAAAATAACACGAAAAAGGATAAAGAAGCTAAAACACAAAACACTGCAGCATTAATAGATAGTATTGATTTACATAAAGACAAGTCTATAACTGATTTCTCTAAGAATGTCTTCACGAAATTATTGTATGAGTATGTAGAGACAATGGATGTAAGGGATTGTTATGTTTGTATGCAATTACCTGCGTCTGTCACAGAGGGTGTGACCTATCATCACCTTCCTTTGACATATGGAATAACATGTAGTGTTTTAGCCAGTTTATTCTATAAAACAGGTAGATTAGAATATTATTATACTGACATAAACACTGTGTTTGCGAAAGTTCCGATAATTCCTGAACTAAATAAGATAAAAGAAGCAAAAGAGATTGGTGAATTTTTCTGAGAAAATAAAGAATTAACATTAGAGTATGTAATTAGACACAATCTTACCTGTGAATTAAAGAAAGAAGAAAAAGTTTTCTTAGAGATGGTAGAGAACAGAAGAATTAAGTTTCAAAGAAAGATAATAGAAGAAAAGATAAAAACACCACTTTGGGCGTTTGAAGAGAAAAATCATGACAAAGAAGAGACAAAAGCAGCTATGACTTTGGATTGGCCTCAACAGGGAAAGTTGTGTATCAGTAGAAATAAGACTAAATATGATAATTATTTTGTAGGTTCCAGTGAATGCCGAGATACATATAAAATTTTAGGAGGATGGGGATTTAAAGGAGGAAAAGATCCAATATTTCCAGGGATTTATTATGTATGCGGAAACCGAGCTTATTATAGATTGCCGGACCACTGGTATGGGTCATGTTATTTAGGTCTGGTCTTTCCAAAGATTTTTCATGTGGAGAGAGGAGAAAAAGGAATACATGAGATAGATAAAACATTAACACGTAGAAGGAGGGAAAGTTTGAAATAGTAGGTGACATTTTTGGAGCAATGATACCAGCAGTGGGTATATCTTTGAATGCATTTAAGATTCGGAAGCTGTCCACAGTAGTAGATCGTTTATCAACGGATACTGCTGGAGGGTTCTTGATGGTAAATACCGAAATGGTTGCCATGAGAGCTATGGTGATGCAAAATCGACTTGCCCTTGACATTCTTTTGGCAAAAGAGGGTGGAGTCTGTGGAATGTTGAAAGTCCAACATTGTTGCACTTACATTCCAGATAAAAGTGAACATATACAGAAGTATATAAAGAATATTACTGATTTGTACAAAGAAATTTCCCCACTGGAGGTTGAAGGTGTCTGGGAGAAACTTGGTAAGAGTTTTTCCTCAATACAAAAATGGTTTACCGAAATAGGTGGTTCCCTTATTGGGAAAATATTAATATCAGTAACAGTGGTAATAATAGTAATGTTGTCAGCAAAATTAGCATATGTGTGCATTAAGAGGAGAAAAACACAAAATAGAATAAAAAGAGAAAATGAGAAAAATAAAGAAAGAGAACGAGAAATGGGAGAAATAGAATTAGAAGAACTGAAAGAGAACATGTATAAAAGATCAAAAAGACAAGATGAGGAAGATACTGTTGTGTGAACTAAATGAAAAGGCAGAATGGACAAGAAACATTTATCTAATAAATTGTGTTACATGGATTATGTGGTGATATTAAAAATCACCAAAGGGGGGAGTTGATGGAGCAAGGTAAATGAAATAATTTTGAAACCCCCTAAAATAACACTAATAAATTAATGTTAATAATTGTTTGATGAACTAACCAACAGATTACACCCTTGGTAAACATTTATACAAATGGTAATCGCTATTTATGTGCAATTCTAACTTATTTACAATTGTAAAGTAAATTAATATTAATATAGTGATTTGCGTACTAATTAGAGCAAAATCGCATGATTTGTGCTATGTAGTAAATTGTATTGTAGCAAAAGAGTGCGGATGGTAAGTAAAATAGCTTTAAATGTTGCTTCAGCTAGGTAACATCTAACATGGGTTCTTAGAATGATGGGTGGTAAACAGAAAGGCTTATTTTCTCTATTTTAATTATGATTGTGTTTGTTTTATGCTAGTTCGTTCGGGCCTATTAGGCCAGGTTGAGAAAATGGCTGCCGAGGCAGATGGGATCATGCGCAGAAGCAAAAATGGCCCCTAAGTGGAAGAAAGCAATGGAGCTAAACCACGTGGGTGCAGCTCGAGTCCGGAGTGGGAGATGTCAAGGTCGGAGCGACCTAACATGAGGAGAGTGCCAAGAAAGACTCAGCACATATCCGTGAGAATGGAGTATGAACCAAAATGAATTAACAATGGACTGACAAAATCGTGACCATCAAAAAGTAACATTATGAACTGTCAATTGGGACTGCATTACCCAAAGGTCATGGGAAAGCGAAATTCATAAAACCATTCTAAAACCAGTTTGAACAAGGAGGGCAATGAGGTGATTCTCGCCACCCCTCCAATGGACCAATTAGCGTGATTCTCGCCCCCAAAGATTGCAACTTTCTGTTTAGTAAGCTAGTAGTAGGGTATAAGAGGACCTACTCTTAAGTAGGAGGAGCGTCGTTGTTCCTGTATATTTTTGAGCACTGAGCGTTGTTGCTGAAGAAGCTGCTACTATTTTCTATAGGCTGTTTTTCTTTGCTTTTGAACTTTAAATTTGACTGGGAAAAAGGAACGAGACCGATGCGGGAAACCTGTATGGGAGGTCCGTCGAGGAGGCCTTTAGCGGGACAGTCAGTCAGATTTGGGAGTTCCATGCTGTGATCTACAATTTTTCTGCTTTGGTGAACCTTTTTCAATTTGCATCAAAGAGGGGTATGCATAAAATTCTTTCTTAAAATGTATTTCTTATATGCTATTGAAATGTATTAAAATGATTAATAAACTTGAATCTCACTCATGCACTTAAGAAAATAGATAACATTTTATTCTAATTAAAACAACGAGTCTGTGGTTCTTTAGCTCAATAATAAGTGCAATGATTAACAGGTTTTAAATGTGATTGAGCTAGTCTTAATCACCATCAACTTATTCTACTAATTGGTCCATCGACCAAGGAGCGGAATACCTTGATGTTTTGGAACTGAAAGGATTAAACTGATTATGTATGATGTTAAGTTAATATTCTGTTAAACTTTGATAAGGTATTCCGTTCTTCCAGCAATTCGTCCTTCTCCTACTGAACAGTGGATGTGATCCAGGGAACAACTGAGTGAGTGTATGGTATGCGGTGTTATGGGCCCCACCGTCATATAGTATGGTAGATGTGAATGATTTTTACCTGGATTCATGTCCAAAGGAGAAATTTATATTAGCCGCGCTGGATCACACCCCACAATCCGGTTCCATGCTCAATGCCACCTCACCCCTTTTGAGAGGTGGTTGCTTTCCAAAACCTCAAATGTTCACCTCATATTCAAACGATATGGCTCCCTTCGCCCCCCACTGCTGGCTCTTAAATCCTCAGGTCAGAGACAATGGGAGTCCGAGCTGGGTCGCTCCTTTACACAGCGGGAATGGGAGGATATCTATCAACGTGCTCGCCACACTGCTCGCAATGTGGCAAGCATAGAAACAGCGACCAAAATCACTACCTACGGGTATCTCCCCCCCCCCCGACTGCATAGGGGGAACCCCGCTCACAGCCCCATGTTTTGATGCGACTGTGGTTCCTTAGGTACCCCTGCTGTGGTATTGCCCCAAACTCGCAGCCTATTGGGCACAAGTGCTGGATGATATTTATGGTCACCTAAACACACAGGGGCAGATTTAAAAGCCCCTTGCGACACTTTTGGGCCACCATTGCGTCACTTTTGGGACGCAGCGGCGGTGTAATAAATGCAGCCAATTTACAACGTGGCGCATCTAGGGAGATGCGTCACGTTGTAAAGCCCTGCGTCTCATTATACCTGCATCAGGTATAATGTATGCAGGGTGGGCTTTCCCACGCAGGAAAGCCTCTTAGAAGTGACGCAGTGAAATCTACAAGATTTCACTGCGTCACTTCTAGGACGCCACTGCCTCAAAACCTTACGCCTGCTTGAAGCAGGCGTAAGGAGTGACACAGTGTAGTGGGAATAGGCCTCAAAGTGCATTGCTGGAGTTGCGTCGTGCTTGCGACACGACTCCAGCAATGCGTGACTTTTGCCCCAACAGATCTGTCAATCTATGCACCATGGTGCACGGTATTGTAAATATGGCGCACCCATGGTGGCGCAAGGGTTTCTCAGGGTGGCGTAGGGAAAGTGACGCATCTCTACAGATGCGTCACTTTCTTGTTAATTTGCCCCACAGTTGCCCCGCTTCCTAGACTACAACATTTTAGGTTTACCTAATGTCCTTACATTTCCCCTCAGGTCCCGCAGGGGAAGACAGGTCGGCTTGGCACTGGGAGCAGCTCTCCAGAACATTCTATCACACTGGGGGTCGGGACACATCCCCACTCATTTGGGTGGGCTGCACCACCTTTGGTACATCTTGGGCATGGAACGTCACTCCCGCCCCTTATCGAACCAGGGGGCTTCGTCCCAGATCTTTGACGCCCGTTTCTATCACTGCTTACCACGGAATTCCGTGAACTTTCATGCTCTAAATACTTGCGGCTCTTGCAACTGAGTCCCCACCTACCACAGCCTAGGGGTGGCCTTGGTGCCTTTACCTATGACCTGAGAATGAATGGGGGTAGTGCTGGCAGATCGGATCCTGTGAGGGGTGGGGGACTGGTTAGGGAGGGAGGGGGGAGTTTTGGGGTTTTTATAATTTGTGTTATGTGTTTCAGGACTGTCTCCTGCTTTGTCTTGATTTGCTTTTCTTTTGATAAACCAATAAAGAAATTTAAATCTAAAGTTTATTTTTAGGTCACTTCTGCATCTCATCTATTGTATCTAATTGCTGTGTTGGCGTTTCGGGGCCAATTCTGTGTGACATGGGGACCATGGGTGTAGGGAGGCAGTGGATGGAGAAAACAGACATGGGTCTTTAAACTACGAGAACGCCATCCAAGCACAGAGAAATCTCTTTTATTTCAGCTGCAAGAACATACCTGCTACCTGCTATGCGTGTCAAGTACTGCAACACTCATAAGTGATGGCACGTGTAGTCTGCAACATAAAAATAAACTTTATGTTGTTGCCGTGCAACTCCTACTCTGTAATTGTGGCATGAACTCGGTATTATGGCACTTTTTCATGAGCACCAGTTGCATTACACAAGTTCACGCTCATATGTTTTTTTAAAGCGGGAGATTAAGTGATTTGCCCAGAATCACAGCATGTTAAGGCAACGCTGAGTTTCATTTCTTATTTGTATTTGCGTGCAGTTTGGGCTCTGCCTGTTCTGAATCCTCATGCACCAAGGGCCGGCTTGGTCTGTTCTCATGTAGAGTTTCCTAAACAGATTTAGGACTGCGCTCGTGAGCTGACCTGAGCAAAAAGATTGTGAGCTGGAGCCAAACTGCTAAAATAAACCTTGATGAGATTTCGAGCAGCAGCGTGTTAGAAGTAGATGTCTGGCCTTGAAACGCCTCTTGGCAAGAGAATCCGCTTGTTTCATGGCTTTGAGTGTTCTGCGGGTGAGCAGTCGCTCTGTCTCGCCAGTACAGGAAGGTATGGACTAGCTGCGAACAATCACAGATTGTGTTCACTGAAAGGTTGATTCTCCTAATCGGAGTGTGACCTACTTAGTGCATATTCTTTTTGTAGCCAGTCAGTCACAGAACTTTATTTTACTTTAATTAAAATGCATAAAAGTACAAGGTTAAAACTTTTTCAAATGAAATATACACATCTACAATTAATATTGTTGCGGGGATTCTGCACATACACAGAACTATGCGCAGGAAAACAGGACCTCGGTGTATAGGGGTTGTACCTTCCTACCACCTTAGTACCTAAAATCCCAAAACCGACTAGCTATAGTGTCTCATTCGTTCTCCTACATAATCACAAAGCTACAAATGATTAGACAACCCAGAACACAACACTCCCGACTCTCTCAGGAATCGCGGTAGCAAGACTTACCCTTTCGCTCACTCACTCGTACTTGTCCACAATAAGGATTGTCAGAGTCACTGTATAGTTCAAAATGTTTATTTTAACTATTGTGCTCTATAATGCAGTATACGAGCCACTACCAGCAGCGAAATGCATAAACTCAGAACAATTAGCATTGTTACAATTCCATAGCATATAAAGGGGGATGTCATCATATACAGACAGTGGAAAAAGGACTATAAGGCTTAACCAGCCTCCCCTTGGTAAGGTTGAGTTTTATTATATAAAGGAAGATCTCTGGGCTTTGTCAGCAGACCCCATACTTTAGTGCCTAGATGGAAGTTTTACATCATAGGAACAGCATAGCTCTTCTCCCTGGAAAAGTCTCTCTCCAAGTGTGTGTTTGAACAACTTGCATCCCAGTAATATCAAAGCACGAGTTTCCAGCAGTGCAGCTGTGTTTAGCATGTTTTGTCTAGGTGCTAGGGACTGACCAGAACAGAATAACAAGGGGCATTATTTATCGACCTTGCACATCGTGTTCAGACTAAACTCCAGGAACTAGCAGAGAATGCGAAAAGCAGACAGTTCTCTTGTGAAAGTCATAAACAGAGTCTTCTAAAATAAAGTCATGTAGTAATGTGCGCAAAAGCAGCATCATGGCAGCATAGCTCATGCTAACTTAGCAATGTCGACAATGACCCTAATGGCCATAGAACACCCTCCCCCCTGGTAAGGTCATAGTATATAGACAAAGGACCAAACCAGAGTTCAGAAACCAAGCAGAGTTCAAAAGCGCTTGGAAAAAACAAATTGGGAAAATTCAACAAAAACAAAAATTTGTATGTTGTTTAAAATCTTTGGGGCGTTTCACGAAAAACGTGATTAAGAAGGCGGTGGCAAATCCATCAAAGTACGTGAACCTAAGAATGCAATTCGGTCCAAAAGGTCATCCCTATCGATGGTAGAAAAAAGGGATGCCATCCAATTAAGTAGGTCGAAGGAACAGACATGCTCCTCGTAATGTGATGCTTCCAAGAGCATATCCGGACAACTTGCCTGATATTCAATGAAACTCCGTCGCAAGAGGTTCTGTCCAGCCGCACAGATATCCCATTCAGCCAAGACTCCAAGTGCAGCTGCACGCGCCATACGGCCATTCCCAGAACAAGCCTGGTCATGGGCCACTAAGGGACGCATTAACTGGTTAAAATCTGGGTCTGAACATGACGTATTGGAGAGGCATAAATCCAAAGCCCAATAGAAGGGGCACCGCTGACAGTAGAACATAGGTTGCACGCAAGTGAAGTAGGCAAAGCGAAAAGTTAATCCATAACTCACGCTAAGCGTTGCTAATGGCAAGCATCCAAAAAGTTGTTGCATTCGATCACGGTACAGTTACAATTGGCCTGGTCTGTGCATTACCACAAGATGAGCAGCCATTGCGTAGCAGGAACAGAAGAAGCAGGATTCCACCAGCTGGTGCCAGCAACAAAGGGAACCCTCCAAAGAAGCTAGAAAAAATAGAATGAATAAAAGCCGGTATTACTCCAAATATCGTCTGAAAAGAAGTCACAAGGCCGGATCCCACAAGCTTAAAAAAATAAGCAAGGTCTTTGGTGTCAGACGCATTAAATATTTGATGAATAAGCTCCCTGTGAGCTAATGCAAGGATCGAGTCCCACACTAGACCTGGTGTGGGTGGATTTTATTTCATTGTACACATGGCGTTTATGAAAAGCCAGAGTTCAAAAGAAGGATAATGCCTCTTATCCTGTATTCAATCTTGGGTTCCCAATACGTCTTCTTTTCTTCCTCTGCCTTCCCTTTCCAGGTTTCTTGTTCCCTCGAAAAAAAGAAGAGAAGGAGCAGTGCGGTAAGTGCTAGGGTATGGCTTCTGCCAGGGGGAAGGGAGTGAAGGATTACCCAGTGTCTTGAGCGCGTCTAGCGACGTGAGGTGGTGCAGGGAGCGGGGTTTGAAGCAGGCAGGAGACATGACGGTTTTGCCCCTACTCGCCGGCTTTCTCCCTCCTCCCGACCCACCCTGAGAATCGCTCCCGTACCTGAGTGAGCCACGCTCCTCCAGGAGCGTGGCTGGGTGCAGCACGAGATCGTTGGCCTCCTGGCTCTCTCGGTTTTCCTGCTTCCCCGGTTCTCGCTGTCAGGAGCGGTATTTCCTCTTCTGGCGTCTCCGTCTGTTTTTTCCTCGAGGCGTGGACTGCGGCTTCTTCTTCGCGTCTTCCGGGTTTTGGGCTCTCGTTCTCGTCGTCCGGACTGCCCCCTTCCACGATTGGCTCTGGGATAGTGACGGCGGGTCCATGGACGGCGTCTTCGGAGGACAGATCCCAGTTAAAGGGACCTTGTCATGAGAAAGGGGTTTTCCCAATATGCATGTGGCTTTGTGCTACAGTCCAGTCCGACAGTTCCTCCAGCTGAAAAGAGAGGAGAGGATCCGATTCATAAGGTACACTCC
Source organism: Calotriton arnoldi (assembly GCA_963921515.1). Classification (NCBI taxonomy): domain Eukaryota; kingdom Metazoa; phylum Chordata; class Amphibia; order Caudata; family Salamandridae; genus Calotriton; species Calotriton arnoldi. The sequence continues at coordinate 1,087,037 of CAWUFW010004898.1, read as the reverse complement.
ACCAGTCCGCCGTACCATCAATTCCCTCCCGGGAGACACTGGAATCATGACACTCCCCAAAGTGAAGTGGGAGGTTCGTGTTCAGAAGTGACTGAATCTCGCTAGAAGTTCTAGCCACCTGCAACTCGAAGGTCTCTCGGGCCGAAGTGAGAGCCACTTCTTGTTGAAACAATAGCGCTTTGAGCCTGCTTAATTTGTTGAAATCTGTTTTCAAAGTCAGAATGGAAGGCCAAATAGAACTATCTACTTTCCAATGTGGGGGCGGAAAAAGCACATTGCTACAACAAGTAACACGTTGTGAAACTGTTACTAAATACGGGATTCCTGCCCGTAAACTACAGCAGTCGTGGTTGTTCAAAATAAGACAACTGCCGTTAGTAAGCAAGGTAAAAGCGGGAATTATTGCTGGACGGGAGTTCCTTTAAAAAAACAAGCACAATTAGGCGCGGATACATTAGAAGCGCTGTGTAACTAAACGCGTTTACAAACCAGGGAATGTCCTACTGTGGAATCACAGTCCTCCCCTGTTAGGAAAACTTCCTTATCCTCCCGTTGGCATCTGTAAGTGAAAGGTAGGGACCATAATTCATGGAGAAATGTACTACCCAGGGGTTCAAAGCGGCCTATCGGAAAATGTTTCATACATGATTTAAATTGAAACAGCGAGAATGGGAGAGAGATAACCCCATGAATTAACCAAACAGCTGACTCCATCTACGCCACAGAAAATGGCAAGGGTTCCAGTCGTTCAATGTGTAATAGCATGTATGTAGCATCTTTCATGGACATAAATCTCTGTTTATCAGTCAGATTAAATGGTAAAAACAAAGCAGAAGCATTCAAATAATCCAAAGGGACTTTTCCCATTTTGAGAGTCTGTAACGTCCATGCAAACTGCATAACTGATCGTAATAGATTTTGACCATGATATAACACAGATACATCATTCTGAACAATATCAATAACAGATTAAACAATATTATCCAAGGTATAAATGCATGAAGACAGTGTATTGATGCTATTGTTGACCACTGCAAGGACTTTTTCCAAATTTGCTTGGTCGATTTGGCACAGACGAAGCGCTGCCTCAATCTGCGAAAGTTTCCAAACTTCATTGTAAGCTGCATAGATAAACCTCTTCATTCTAGGAATTCTAGGACCTAAGATAAAATCAGCCAAATTGATGTCGCTCGACAAGAGTGACAAGTGTTGTTTTACTGACGACAAAGTGGAATGTTCCAACCATTGCCGGCACAATTTACCCACCGAGTATGTGGTGACCGAATGTGAATGTCGATAACGAGGATCCGGTCTAGTCTGTGTGAAACCAGGTGTTACATTATAAAAACGCAGTTGACATGCATTTGAATTTGTTTGCCACACCAACCATCCGGATGGGTCAATCTCTGAGACATTGAAAGTGTCATTTCGAAACAGAGCTTGTAATACATCGATAGTATAATTTGTTTGAACACGCCAATTGTCATATTCCGATGAAGACGGAATGGATGGAATATTCCAATTTTTGGTAGTCGCCAAGCCAAAGCAAGTAGTTTGGTGCACTGTATCATTTAAAAATAATATTTGAGTCGGGATTAGGCAGCCACGATACAAAGCTTCAGTTCCCTGAACCTGCCAAGCCTTAGTGCCCCAAATCGATTTTAAATCGATGGTATCTTTCCAGTGATTATAACCCTGTGTGGCCAATTCAGTTCTAAAAGAATTGGAATAGATCAATTTAGTGTGGGTCAGAATAAATTTGGGTTGAGATGACAACTGCAATTTAAAAAAATACGATTCCGGATCAGACGTGTCATCTGTGAAATAGGTGAATTTATCTCTAAGGGTTTTAGAACTCTCCTGTACGGGAGTAGGACAATGTTCCCATTGAGTGTAATTAAAACAGGTCTTAACGTGTTTGTTTTATGCAAGAAATGATGCCCATAGTGTTGATAACAGAATAAATCAGCATAATTGGCAGAGTTTAAATATAAATCTTCAGCATAAAAAGTAGCATAATATTTTAAATCAGAAACAATGAATGTACTGCTTGTACATACCAATCATCCGAATGTATGTCCCGTGTTACCACATCTACTAATGAGACGCGAAACACGTATGGTATCTTGAGAACTTCCGTCGAGCCGTGAATTTCGAAAGCTACTTATCCCACACTATGCCATCTGCCGCCGGGAAAGCTGAAATGTTCACAAGAGTTTGATCACGTTCCAAAAAAAACGCTCTGATTGTACACTGTATATCACCTTCAATTTGGAAGACAATTTTATAGAGTCTATCCGGGGGGGGGGGGTAACTCGTGTATCTGCTGTTTCTACTGTAATAAATGTTTCAGTTGCTCTCGCCTCCAGACAGGGACGCAGTGCCTCCAGCACTATGGTAACCTCCGCTGCACTGTCGAGCAGAGTCACCGCCCATGTCGTCTAGTAGACGCGTTCTCACCGTCTGAGGCATACTTCGCTGTTAAAGTGGCAACTTTTTTCTTCTGATACGGGGGTCTAAAACGAGACAGATCCTCTTGTTTGGCTTTAACGTCAAACTGTCGAGGTTGATCCCGTCCCTGTTGTGTGGTCGGACCTTTGCCACGATCCTGGCGTTCCCCACGACCAACTTGAGAATCCGATGTGTCCTGTAAAGAACGAGAAGAGCGCTGATCAGGGACTTGAAATCTATCAGGAGTCTTAATTTTCGCGCGGTCGCGCAAGTCATAAGTACGCTCAGAAGACTCGGGTGTCGGTGAACCAGCACGCAAACCCTGCTTCTGTTGTTGCTGCCCCTGTTTTTTATTCCTCCAGTTCCTTTTAGCAAAGAACAGGTGCCCATCTTTATCAGGCTGGGCTTTTTGTTGAGTTTGAGCCTGCATCTGCGGTTGAGTAAAAGGCTTAATTCCCAGACTATTGCGCCCTAAGGTTTTATAGGCTTTAGCAATAATCTTTGGCAATTCGCGCTGTTTGTCTGCGTCAGCAACAGCCTCCAAGCGTTGTGCCACTTGTAAGCTTACAGCATCACCTTTAACATTAGCAAGGATCATATCGCAAACAATATCGAACACTCCGACCAGTCTCATCCCCAACTCCAGGGCCGCCTCGGCCCCATGTTCATCCTGAACACGTTTAATCACGGACGGGAGAACAGTCATTGAGGGGGTGCCAAAACACATCGAATACACCGCTGCAAACACGCTACCCCAAGTGTTACAATCAGCTAATTCAGGAACCAGGCCTTTAGGCGGACTCATGGTCAATATCCTGTGTTTCTCCACAGGGGTGGTATTAGGAAAAACAGCTTTGAGTTGTCCAAACTTCTCGGCAAGCCAATAAGGGAGTTCATCCTTATTCTGCGGACGCTTGCCCATCACAGAATTAACCATTGAGGGACTGACGATTACACCACCAGGTACAGGTGGTTGCACAGCAACAGGTGGTCCCACCTGGAAGTTGCGCAACATGAACTGAATAACAGCTCTATGTATACGTATTAACGAAGTATGCACTATGCGGAGCTCTGCGACTGTAGCATTGAGGAAATTCGGGTGCGGGGTATACCCAGCCAAAACGGGCCATGTGGCCCCATCTATCGATAAAGGGCCTAAATGGACCGGTGTTATTGGGTGAGGAAGGGCGCCATTAAACCATATTTGGTGTTGCCAAGCCGTTAGCGGAACCTCAAGAAACCAATAAGGTCTATAATCCCGCGGTATCGCAGTGGCAGTATACTCGTGAAACAAATTATCTGTTCCATCGACTGTCGGAAAGGTGACCCAAGAACAAAATACCTCGAAGCGAAATGCTGCATCCGCTTCCACAACAAAGATAAGCGCAACACCAGCATCAGGGACTCCATATTGAGTCAAATATGCCTTGATTGGTGAGCAGTTAGGAGGCGCAATAACAATCGCCATAATCAAGAATAGACAATAACAACCTATGCGTGGCAGCGCAATAATGGGGTAATAAGAAAGAGTAAGACTTTTTAAAATTCAAGCTTGAAAAACCAATAAAATATCACTATAAAGGAGGCAACACTGTCACAACCGTCTTCGGAAACAGAAGTAAGGGTTATGTGGACAAGCACAAGCACTACTCAGGAGTCTCGCAGATAAGAACCAGACCAAATGTTGCGGCGCCATGTTGCGGGGATTCTGCACATACACAGAACTATGCGCAGGAAAACAGGACCTCGGTGTATAGGGGTTGTACCTTCCTACCACCTTAGGACCCAAAATCCCAAAACCGACTAGCTATAGTGTCTCATTCGTTCTCTTACATAATCACGAAGCGACAAATGATTAGACAACCCAGAACACAACACTCCCGACTCTCTCAGGAGTCGCGGTAGCAAGACTTACCCTTTTGCTCACTTACTCGTACTTGTCCACAATAAGGATTGTCAGAGTCACTGTATAGTTCAAAATGCTTATTTTAACTATTGTGCTCTATAATGCAGTATACGAGCCACTACCAGCAGCGAAATACATAAACTCAGAACAATTAGCATTGTTACAATTCCATAGAATATAAAGGGGGATGTCATCATATACAGACAGTGGAAAAAGGACTATAAGGCTCAACTACCCTCCCCTTGGTAAGGTTGAGTTTTATTATATAAAGGAATATCTCTGGGCTTTGTCAGCAGACCCCATACCATAGTGCCTAGATGGAAGTTTTACATCATAGGAACAGCATAGCTCTTCTCCCTGGAAAAGTCTCTCTCCAAGTGTGTGTTTGAACAACATGCATCCCCGTAATATCAAAGCACGAGTTTCCACCAGTGCAGCTGTGTTTAGCATGTTTTGTCTAGGTGCTAGGGACTGACCAGAACAGAATAACAAGGGGCAATGTTTATCGACCTTACACATCGTGTTCAGACTAAACTCCAGGAACTAGCAAAGGACGCGAAAAGCAGGCAGTTCTCATGTGAAAGTCATAAACAGAGTCTTGTAAAATAAAGTAATGTAGTAACGTGCGCAAAAGCAGCATCATGGCAGCATAGCTCATGCTAACTTAGCAATGTCGACAATGACCCTAATGGCCATATAACAATATATAATTCATATGCTCATAATCTATAAAAAAACATATTAAAAAATCGAATTTCATCTATGCTGCTCATTTTCAACCAACCATGGAGGGTACGATCACTGCCCAAACCAAAGACAAAGCACCTGATACATGCACCAGCACTTTAAAGCAGCTAAGAGAGCACCTGATACATGCGCCGGCACTTTAAAGCAGCTAAGAGAGCACCTGATACATGCGTCGGCACTTTAAAGCAGCGAAGAGAGCACCTGATACATGCGTTGGCACTTTAAAGCAGCGAAGAGAGCACCTGATACATGCGTTGGCACTTTAAAGCAGCTAAGTTATAAGATCAAGAACATGGCACACATAAACATCTTCCAATTGTTGTATAAAAAAAAAAGTGCTGGGCGACATTGTCAACATTTATATATACGTAAAAGTGGAACAATAAGCCGTCTTCTTTTTTGTCTATATATAGAACAAAAGAATAAAAATGTGCAAATGTGACTGTATGGACTTCCTATCACAAGGGCAGGGGGACAGCTGTTTCAACGAAGTATTAGCAGGGAAACCAAGCATGAGAGGGATGTAATGTAGACGGAACCGTATCAAAATGTATCAATGCTACCTGCTGATTATGTACAAAGAACAAATAGGACATGGCACCATAGTTGACAAAAGGTAGCACTTTTATTTCTATATTTGGCCCATCTTTCAGTTGTGGACTTTGCCAAAAAAGTTTCTTTTAATTTAGACTTTGGAAAACTGGCACATAGCAGCGGAGTATCAAATAGTTCACGAAGACCCAAAGCTGACAAAGTTGTTTCTACATAGCTCAGCCATGAGATTCTATGTGCGTGGTCCATTTTTAAACTTTCCCTCATCACCGATTGGTTCAAATTAAGTGCCATAATAATAAGGAAGCCAGTTTGATCGGATCTCTGAGATAGGGTAAACCCAATTCATTATGGCAGATATAGTATTCGCAGATAATAATCTTTTACAAAATTTGTCCTCTGCGCTCTGCCAAATCACTGCCCCGTATGTCGCAATCGCTTTAGCTTTGGCTAGAAAAACATTTAAAATCTCTGGGATAGGTTTGGATCTTAGTTTTTTTCGAAAAGCTGAAAATTCCAGAAATGCTTTTTACTACAAGATTAACCCTATTTAGCACCATGTCCTTCCAAGTTAATTTGCAGTCGAAAAGGACCGCCAGATAGGTACATTTATCAACCACTTCTACCCTTCTATTACCTATCTGAAATCTCGGGGGTTTCTTAGGACCTGCCCCTGCGATTAATACAAATGTTTTTGACTTGTTGACATGTAAGTCCAAGCTGGCCATAAAACTTGTACACTCCTCTATGAGTCTCTGCAGTGCCAAGGGGGTTCTAGCTAAGAGCAATGCATCGTCTGTATAGAGGAGTATTGGGAGAGGGGCAGCCCCGAGGTGTGGGACATCCTTAGCCTTCTCTGCCAGGGCAGTTTCCACTGTATTAGTGTAGAAGGCAAACAAGAAGGGGGCAAGGACGCAACCTTGTCTCACACCTTTTTCTATATTAAAGGGCTTTGTGCACTCCCCTTCTCGTCCATATCTGACACATGCGGTAGCGCCTGCATATAACTGCCTTATGAAGATGATGATAGATGGGTCCACTTCCATGCTCTAAATAATGGGCCATAATTTGCTGTGGACCACGCAGTCGAATGTGGCGGAGAGGTCCATAAAGGCCTTTTTTGCCACTGAATACTTGGCAGTCACCATCATTAGGTTCAAGCATTGGTCAATTATACCTTTGCCCTTTCTAAAGCCATACTGCGCCTCAGATAGAACATTCTTTTCCCCTACCCATTCTTCTAGCTTATTTAATAAAAGTCGTCCCATCAGTTTGGCTGTACAATCATTCAAAGATATAGGTCTATAATTTTTTTATTTGAATCTATCCTTTTTTAGGTCTTACCTAGGCAGCGTTTGCACTGTCTCTTTGAGAATGCTGTATTTGGGTATGGACTTGAAGCTCCGGCCACTTTCCATCCATCTTTTTAACTGGCTCCTATCCCTGTCCTTTGTAAATGGTGGCATTTCATTGGTCAATAGGCTTAGTAGTCCCTCCTTAGTACTGCCTTGTCTCATCTTGTAACCTCCCATAAGAACTGGCTCACTTACGTGTGTTGTTACTCGGTACCTTTTACTTACAGCCTCCAGCACTATTTTCTTAAATGTTTTTCTCCTGACTGCATCTGCAGGCTGCATGGGAAGGCTGTCTGGTTGCACAGCTGCTCCTCCTGCCTTTTGATTTCCAGAGCCGATTGAAAACAGGCCTGTAAATCTTGTATGGCGCCCACCTTCATGTTCCATTTTATTAGTTTCATGTTACTTAATTAGTTGAAAAGCAAATAATGCTCTCTGGACATTTTAGCCTTCCACGTTTAAAACACACACAAAGCTACCCAAGAACAAACAACCGTGCTTACCAAACTCCTTCACACACTAATTGGACGCGTAATTTACTACTCTTTCTGCTTTATTGTTCCACAGAACTACACGAGAACAAATTGTCATCAAATAAAACATTGAAAAATAGGATTCTTTGAGGGAAACAGAGTTACTTGAAAGAATATCTGTGCCTGTGACTGACATTGCTCTGCTGAGAAGTTATTCATGCATTTTGCTTTCCTACTCAGAAGCTGCTTTGGGTCCCTTTCTATCTTTGTTTTCACTTGTTTTGCAGCTAGGTGGGAGCGTAAATTCGGCAGTGGGTTTTTCTCGCTCTGGTGTACATGCTATATATTGACAGGCTGCTGTCTCAGTAGAGACCCACCCCGAGTCACTTCTTGCCTGTTGCGAAGCAGGCAAGTTCTGACCCAGCCGTCTGGCATGTATTAACGCTCAGAACATCCCCCCTCCTCACCTGGTTTTAAAAGGGCTTTCTTTCACTTTGAAAGAGGTGTCTTTGGGGCACGAATGAAAATGATGCCATGTTCTGTGTGCATATTTTTAGGTTGAGATAGACAGCATAGCTGTCTCTTTGATACCTGCTGTAATCTGTCTGTGGGCATCAAGTCCATCCCATTTCTTGCCATTGCTTTTCATTTGTCTATGTCAGTGTCGTTCAAAAATCCCTCCTTGCTAGTGGTCAGTCCTGCCTCTTTGTCCCTCCTTTCTCTCTTCTGTTCCTGCCACAGAGCAGGGACTTAGTACTGTCTCATTCCGCTCTGGTTCTCTACATGTTGTTTGGGGGACTATTTCTTTTCTTTGTTTCCTGCTCAGTTACTGTTTGCCTATATTCAGCTTTGGCGTTATAGCTCCTACATTTAACTATTGCATTTTTCTCTCACATCTCCTCTTAATGCCACAGTTTGTGTTATTTGTGCCTCCGCTGTGCCTTCCGCTCCATTTGCTGTATTTTTTTTGTCTTTTTGCAATTTTCCATGTCGACGTGGAACACCGGCACATGGGATTTTTTGGTATAATATTTGGTTGGATTTAGGCTTCCTTTTAGGGGAGGTTGGCCTTGTTTCTTCCACCTTCCCCTCTCGCTGATGGGAACGGCTGAGAGCTGCATGCTTTGCAGGCTGCCCACCCCTGGAAGTAGTGGCACACTTGTTTGTAGTTAGCGCAGCGGGAGACGGAGCTCTGCTGCTTGAATGAGTGGGGCCCTGCAGGTTGGGCGACAGTTGGCAGCGACGGACCGCTCACCTTGGCCTCAGTCATTTCTTTTACTATTGATGAAAGGCATCAGCCATATCACAAATGCTCGCTTGACTGCTTTTTGATATTAACATTATCTACATTAGGAACCGCTTGGTGAAATACGCCTTGCAAGCTGCATTTTAGCAGTTAGGATTCCAACGACCGCCTGACTTTGGCCGTTTGTGCGTAGGGAATCACCATGCCCACTGAGACAACTGCAGCCGCCATTTTCGGTTGGTCAGCAGTCTAGTCTTCGATTATTGGCCTCCACTAGCCTTTTTAAACTGCAACACGGCCCAGACGTGCAGCGCTTTCAGGTAAAGACTGTAATTTTAAAAATGTTAAATAGATTTAATGGTGATCCTGTACATAAGCAATATGAGAAACACTCGCTAGACTGCTTTTTAATATTAGCATTATTTGCAACAAGGGACCATTTGGTGAAATACACATTACCCGCTTGCATGTTAGGATTCCGGGTCCGCCCCAACCTTGGTCGTTTGTGCGGAGGGAATCACCATGCCCACTGAGACAACTGTGGCCGCCATTTTTGGTTGGTGAGCAGTCTAGTCTCCGATTTTTAGCCTCCACTAGCCTATTTAAACTGCAGCCCGGCATTAGGGACCCTGCATCTCGCACCTCAGGGGTAACAGCAACTACAGAATCCTATAAAGCAGGTTAATGCATGGAGGGAAATAAGACTGTGGGGTGATGCATTCCATAAAGTTTTTTTTTGCCAGCTTATTATTTCCAATGCCACGACTCCCTGGGGTTTTTGGGAAATAATACCAAAGTGTCTTCCCCATAACTATGCTGACGCATTAACATTGATGTCACCCGTCGTTTGTGTGGCTTAATGGCTGCAGCGGCCGACTTTGAAGCTGGGGAACCAGCCTTGAGTCTGGCTGGAAGCTCAATCACCCTGTGATTCCTGGCAAATCACTTAATCTCCCCGTGCCTACAATGAATGTATCGGTCTGTAATGCAACTGGTGCTCGTGTAAAGCGCTTTAATACCTTCGCGTCGGGTGCACGCTATATACAACAGCTAAAAAAATAATATCGACCAAAGCTAACAAATAAAGTATGTCGTCATCTCTGCCTCGCTGCTCAGGCTATTGTTTTCATTCGGTGGTTTTGCATTTCTCGTTTATTCATTTAGCAGCAACATACCTCACTAAGCCCGGTCTCACGGATAAAAGTCCTGTATAAACCAAATGGGAAATAAAGCACTGTCAGCGATTTAAGAATCGCTCGCTTGCATATTACCAACACTCGCCAGCAGATCTTTTTGAAAAGTTACTTTTTTTATAGGCACATCGTATTTCAACAATAAGTATGACTAATTTCTCTTGAAGGACACTGAAAACAAAAATAAAACCACATCAGCTAGATTGCGTATGTTTAAATTCTTCAATTAAAAACAGTTCCTTTTAAAATGACTTTCCTTTCACTGCATATTCCTGTCTCCTTATCTCTCCCTCCCTTCCTCCCATCTACTCTCATTATTTCCATCCCTCCCATTCCGTCTCCTTATTTACCTGACCCCAGTGGCTCTATTAGCATCTCCCAAGCAATGCTCCTAAAATCTATCTCACAGTAGGACAAGGACAGTGGGACCCTCTCCACTAGGTCATAAATAGCACACCTCTTAAACATGCGTGGAAGGCATCATGTGGACGACATTTTTTTACATGGTCTTCATGGCCAAGCACTATATTTAAAGTTTATCTTAAGATGTTTTAAGTTCATTTAGATCTTGTCCAAATTACTTGTTACCTGCACCCTTAATTAAAACAAAACAAAATAAAAAAACAACTTACGGAGCTCTTTAAACAACGGTTGTGTGACTGATTCTCTTGAACTCACTGAACTGTGTCTGAGGTCGCTGTTTAGTACAACTCAACTAAGGCCGTGAGCAGATCTTCGCAGCTGGTAATCCGCTCAGTGAACCTTCACAAAAGTCTCAATTGGGCTCAGCTGATTTAAATGTATGTGGCTCTGCGCCATTTGTACCCCATGTCAGCTTTCTAAACTTTCAGTCTGGTGTTCCCGGGGTCTTGTTAGTGTAGGCGATGTCACTGTAAGCTTATATGGAGTAGGGCACCAGCTAATGAATGAGTTCATCGCACAGAAGCAATGCTGCTATTTACACAGCTGCAACTAACTCGAATTCTGCATTTTCTGACTCCCCAGTCCGCCTACTGTCTGTATTTGTTTTACCTTTGCCTACACTTCTCAATGTCTAAAAAGTAATTTTATCGCGTTGCATTAAAGCAGTTCATAACTCCATTCAGTTGCACTTGGTTCACCTCCAACTGAGCATTAATATCTCGAAAACTCCACTGATTTACTGGCTCTTCTTTATATAGCACTCCGCTACAAAAACCAAACGTAAGCAAAAAACATAAGTAAAAAACAATGTCATTTACAACGCTAATAGTTCTATCTTTCACAAATGCGAGACCTATTGCATTGCAAATGCTTGTTTCGTTCTGGCATTGCATCGCTTCTGGAGTATTATTTAATTATGCACCAGTCATTGTGGCCTGACTTGGAACATGCTTTTCGAGATAAGCACAATTAAGTGTTATTTTACCATTAAATAGTTGTCAGGCTGTGGTTCATCCTCTGCCTCCAGCTCCTCTTATCGTGTATGTAAGTAGGCATCACCCATTCGGAGATGCAAGGCCAAGTGGAAAGCCATCTAGTTTTGTATTATGGTAGGTCTTAATCCGAGCAGTCGGAAATGGGCCACATCCCATGAAAATTATCTTCAGTCAACAGGGCATTGCCCATTTATAGTTGGCACTTTTGGATCGGACAGCCAAGAGCATGGCTGTATGTTGTCCCACGCATTGTGACAGACAGTGCAGAGCCAGCACCAGAGTCAATCACTAGTCAGCATATGTGGCAGAGCTGCATGGTTATTGGCCATGTCTCCTGTCCTGTCAGTTACACTGCATCTGAGAGGGATGACTGTGCCTTTAAAGCCAGGCAATAATGCCATTCAGGAGTGTTTGAAGCCAACCAGTGCAGGTGAAGGAGTGCTGGGAGCTACGCTGAGCTGGCCAAGTGAAGGAGCAAGAGGGTGGAGGTAATTACATGTTTATTGCTTCTGTGAGTAACAAGAAGAGCACATGTTACACCGTATAGACGGAGAGGGGCATCCCCGGAGGAGGACCCGGGGGGGGGGGGGTGGGCACGGGCTGCCACTGGAGACTCAACCCATGGAGATAGCACTCATGCTGACCAATCTGACCAGGACTCCCTGGAGGACACTGATGGTGATCACCCCTTACTCAAAGCTATCCACCAGGCAGAAGGGACCGGGATGATGGGCCTGGAAGTGGAGCCAGATCATCAACGACAGCAGCACCAAAGTGGCGAAGAAAAGTAACTCATGGGCGTGGCGGAAGAATCAACCGGCGATACAGCACCGGCGAAGAGGCCACCCCTCTCAGACTTGTCTGTGTCAAGGAAGGAACTGTGTGAACCATCTTCCTGGACTAGAGACATATCCTTTGCAGTTTTGGTTGTTAGTTGGGGTTAGAGGGGGAGGGGAAGGGTGGGAGCGACAGACACCTCAATGGACACCTATGCTTGTTGTTATTTTGGTGATTGCAGGGTTAAGTGTAGGACACGTGAGGATGTGGGGTGGGGGGGTTAGAGAGGGGAAGGGAGGGGAGTTTGGGGGCTCTTTGAGTGACATGGGGCAGGTGAGGATGTGGGGGGGGGGTTCGGGTTGGGAGGGGAGTTTGGGGTTTTTCGGTTCAAAGATTTTTCATGGTTACCCACAGCAGGTTATCTCCTACTGCAGAATCAGCTACAACTGGATAGGGATGACACGGATAGGATACACTCCTCCTGTGAAACACACGAACCACAAACGGGATGGGTGATACACCATACACCGTGCTGACATGGAATGTCAAAGGCCTGGGAAGTAAGATTAAGAGGGGATTAGTGAACAGGTATATTAAACGGCTCAAGCCTGACGTAGTCCTCCTACAAGAGACTCATCTCCGAGGTACCCGTTGTGCATTCCTAGGAAGAAGGGTGAACACAACACTTGCGCATGCGGGCTTCTCCCCTGGAGCCCGAGGAGTAGCAGTCCTCATTAGGAAAACCCGACCCTTCCATGTAGTTAAAACATGGGCAGACCCTGGGGGCACATACGCAGCGGTCCGAGGCACGTGGGGTCGGAGGGACTTCACATTGATTAGTGTTTATGCCCCACCGCGCTTGCAATCTCAGACACTACACTCCGTGGCCCAGATACTGTTAGACTCAGACTCTTCTACCCATATAATAGGGGGTGACTTCAACGACGTGATTAATCCCCTCGTTGACAGATCCAATCTGGGGACGGGCACTCGGACACCTACTCCACTGGCAGACTTTGTGCATTCCTCGGGCCTGACTGATCTCTGGCGCCGCCACCATCCCTTTGACCGTAGCTACTCGTTTTTTTCCGTGGCTCATAAGACCTTCTCCCGGCTTGACTACCTTTTTGCGCCGGCGGGAGAAATCCAAGTCATCATAGCCGTAGATTATCTAGCAAGAGGCATCTCTGATCACTCCTCATTACAGTTGCAGATTGGGGGTAGGGAGCATAAGCCCAAATCAGATTGGAGATTAGACGCCTGGGAGCTACGTGATGAACATGTAGCGGAGACCGTTACCGTAGAGACTAAATTATTTTTTCAGGACAATGAAGGGTCCGTACCCTCGGAGGCCACTCTCTGGGAGGTTTACAGGGCAGTGCTCAGGGGAAGGCTGCAAGATGTAATTGCCCGTAAGCATAGAGAAGAAACGTTGCAAATACAAGGCTTAGAGAGCAAATTGTTAGAACTAGAAAAATAAATATCCCCAAACAACGAGGCGGAGACGCTTAGACAACTGGAGATCACACGCAGGGAACTCCGGGCCCTAGCAGAGGGAGAAGCTCGCACGCAAATTATGGCCACTCACCACAGACTATACGAAACTGGGGACAGAGCGGGACGGCTCCTAGCCTGGTTAAGCCGGAAAGACCGAGAAACGAACTGGGTGGACCAAGTTGAAGAGGGGGGGGACACGACATACGACGGAGCCCGCGATCGCAGATGCGTTCGCGAACTATTATGCCAACCTATACTCGGCCCGCTCGACGACGGACGAAAGCAAAATAGACGACTATCTCGCCGGGATAGACATGCCCACTCTGCAAACGGAAGACACAAAGGCTTTGGATGAGGATATTACCTTAGAAGAAGTCATGGCTGCCATTGCTAAGCAGAAGTCGGGGAAAACCCCAGGGCCGAACGGACTCCCAGGGGAATTTTTCAAACAAAACAGCGGTATTCTGGCCCCCCGCCTCCTAAACTTGTTTTTAGCGGCAAAAGATGAGGGATCACTTCCCCCAGACCTCTGCCAAGCCACAGTTGTGGTCATACCAAAACCGGGCAAGCCTCCGGGGAGCTGTGGCTCTTATCGCCCAATTTCGAACCTTAATGTTGAAACTAAGATATTGGCCTCCATATTGGCCACGCGCCTTCTGACGGTCATAGCATCCCTGGTACACAAGGACCAGTCGGGCTTCATGCCCAAACGCGCTACATGCTTCAATCTCCGTAGACTAGCAAACTGGCTAGACGTGACTACAGGAAGCGCGGTCCCCCATTTGCTGTTATCGCTTGATGCCGAAAAGGCATTTGACACAGTACACTGGCCCTTCATGAGGCGGGTCCTCTTAAAATTGGGCTTTGGGCACAACTTCCGAGCGTGGGTCGATATTCTATACACTAACCCCAGGGCTAGAGTACAAAAGAATGGCGTCAAATCGGCTGAGTTTCCCATCCAAAGGGGGACTAGGCAGGGATGCCCGCTGTCCCCCCTACTTTTTTTGCTTGTTTTAGAGCCCCTTGCATGCCTGATTAGAGCGCACCCAGACCTCACAGGGTTCCGGGACCACGGGGGTCAGCTGTCAGATGAACGCATCTGACTCTACGCGATGATATTCTGTTATATGTTACTAACCCGGATAAGACCCTCCCAATTATTTTGACTGTAACCGAAGAATACGGTAGACAGGCGGGATATAAGATTAACTGGGGAAAGTCAGTCCTCTACCCAATAGCAGGCCACGTTGACATGCAGACCATACCGGCGTGTCTCCCGATGGCCGAGGAGGGCTTTAAGTATTTGGGTCTCCACATCTACGTAGATGTGGCAAGCTGCCTCTCCCATAACATTCAACGAGTCTTAACAGATTTCAGGAGTGATGTGGTTCGATGGCGACGCCTCCCCCTGACACTGCTTGTTAGGGCGGCTATGTTTAAAATGATCACCCTGCCCAAGTTACTGTATGTCCTCCAAAATACATACCATAAAATACCGGATGCAATCTTCAATACCATAAACTCCGAGTTGCGCACCTTGCTGTGGGATGGAGGACACCCCCGAGTGTCGCTCCGAACGCTGCAACGTAGCAAATACAACGGAGGAATTGCTTTACCGGATGTTGATTTGATTTGAAAATTTGTAAAGCGCGCAAGTGCCCAAGGGCGTCTTGGCGCTAAGTCGATGTAGCAAGAGACTGCCGATGATAAAGAGCTCTAACTAAGAGGTAAAAAGCCAGGTTTTTACAGCTTTCCTGAATGATAGGAGCAAGGGGCTATTTTTTATTGTGATAGGGAGCAGGTTCCAGGTCTTGGCCGTCTGCACCAAGAAGCTTCTCCCCCCCCACCTGACCTGCTTAAATTTTGGGACCTGTATCAATTTTGCCTGCACAGACCTCAGGTTCCTGCATGGCTCATACCGTTTCAGATGTGTTTTTAAAAATTGTGGCCCTATACCATGAAGGGTATTGTAGGCCAAGCAGGCTGTCTTAAATCTTATTCTTTTCTCCATTGGTAACCAGTGGAGAGCTCTTAGTCTGTGGGCTACTGGTTCTGATCTAGGGATGTCCAGCACCAGCCTTGCTGCTGCATTCTGTAAACGCTGGAGTTTTGTCAGGTGTTGGATTTGTATCCCAGCATACAAGGCATTGCCATAGTTAGGGCATACTATAGAGCGGCACACCTAGTGGTTCTCAACGAATGGGGACATGCGCCGCAGGACCACCCCACATACGCCCTAGAGAGACTCCAATTTCACAAACGCTCACAACTTCACTACATTTATGGGGGTCAAGGGATTAGAAGCCTACTACCTGAAACGCGGAGAGTGATTGCGGCATGGAGGGAGGCCGAACGGGAGATGCACTGGGACAAACGACTAACGAAATCCACACCACTATGGGAGGGTAGACGCCTGCCCGAGCTTGCAAAACTGCAAGGGTTGAAGAGATGGGACGCCATAGGCATCAATACCCTGGGAGACATAACGCGGCGGGGCGCTCTGATGACGTTCGCAGACCTGCAAACGGACTATAATTTGACGGATACGCAGCACTACAAATATGTTCAATTCCGACACGCATGGCTGGTGCAGAAACCAGATATCGCGGAGCTCCCAGAATATGCCCCGTTAGAGGGTCGGCTATTACAGGAAGAGATACAGGAGAAAGCAGTCTCCTGGACCTACAAAACTCTAATAAAGAATATGCCTGACAGACTAAGGGCACTCCAGGGCAAGTGGGAAGACCTTCTAGGTCCACTAGAAGATATAGACTGGGAGATGGCCCTGATGCACCCCAGAGAGGTGGCGATTAAGCTCAGACTCCGATTAGTCCAGTTCAAAATCCTCCATAGGGTATACTACGACCGGGCGAAACTGCATGCGATGGGTAGGGCAGAGACGCCAGAGTGTCTGCGATGTCACACAGAAATAGGCTCCTTCATTCATACTTTATGGGATTGTCAGTCAATACATCGCTATTGGACGCAGATCGTGCAAGAACTAAACAATGTATTACACGTACAAATCCCGATGAACCCCAGATATGTTTTGTTGGGCATCAATACAGATGTTGACATTTCTAGGTATCAACTTTTACTTAGCAACTTGGGTCTTATAGTGGCTAAACGGGATATAGCTAGGCACTGGGGAAGACCCGAGCCTCCCACACTGAAGGAGTGGCGGTCGGGTATGGATATGTATATGGGAGCTGAAAAACCGGTATATAAAGCAAGGGGATGCCCGCGGAAATTTCGGAAAATCTGGCAACCATGGCTGAGCTATTACAATCTAGAAATGGAAGAGGATGAGAGGGAGGCAGAAGCCAACACCTGAAACAGGGCGGGGGGTTCGCTCTCCTAAGCCCACACTTCACTAAGAGATCTGTGAGACATCCCATACCGGGGGGAGGAACTACCGCCGGGGTCGTAGGGGGGAATTGTATTCCTGCTACTACTGTATCTTTATCATATGTAAACTTTGTCACCTGTAACAGATGGACACTGACCGAGATTTATCTGCTGAACTGTTTTGATGTCTTATTAAAAAAATATATATATATTTTCAAAAAAAGAAGAGCACATGTTTGTGGATGTCAGTATAATGCAGTTAGTGCATGTTTGTGTGTGATGGTATGTAAGTGTGAGAGAGTATGATTAGTTGTCTGTATCCCTGCTCGGTTGCCACCTGGCCCATAGTCTCATTTCAGAACCCAGTGTCATGCCAGCTTACCACATCATCTAGCATCATAGTAGCCATACTGGCTATATTTTATGTACCATTTTCTTACTACTACCCAACGCTACCATAAAGCTAGCCCTGATAAAAGAGTGCCCTTCCAATTAAGCATGCTGTGGGCACCACTACCAACTCTGCACCAGTGCAGCCCCACTACAGCATCAGTGCAGCACCACGTCAGTACCAGTGCAGCACCACCTCAGTATCAACTCAACACCAACACAGCATCACTTCAGCATTAGCGCACCACCTCAGCATCAGTGCAGCATTACCTCAGCATCAGCACATGAGCACCACCTACGCACAAGCACACCACCACCTCAGCACCAAATCAACACCAGTGCAGCACAGTATCAGGGCAGTACCACCTCAGCATCAGAGCAGCACCACCTCAGCATCAGCACAGCACCACCTCCTTATCAGTGCACCATCAGCAGTGCAGCACCACCTCCTTATCAGCACAGCACCACCTCAGCACCAGCACAGCCCCACCTCAGCATCAGCACCATCTCAGCATCACCACAGCACCACCTCTACATCAGTGCACCACCACCAGCGCAGCCCCACCTCAGCATCAGTGCAGACCCACCTCAGCACCACTACAGCACCAACTCAGCACCACCTGCGCACCAGTTCAGCATTAACACCTCAGCACGACTCAGCACCACCACAGCATCACTTAGCAACAGCATAGCATCTCCTCAGAATCACCCAACACCACCACAGCACCACCTCCGCATCAGTGCACCACCATTCACTGCAGCACCAATTCAGCACCAGCTTGGACCCACCACAGCAACAGTGCAGCACCACCTCATCAGCAACTCAGCACCAATGCAGCACCACTTCAGCACCAACTCAGCATCACTCAACACCACCTGAGCACCACCAACCATCACTCAGCACCACCTCAGTATCACTGAGCACCACCTCAGCATCAGCGCAGCACCACTTCAGCATCAGCGCAATACCACCTCAGCATACGCACGGCACCACCACAGCACCACTTGAGCACCACCTGAGCTTCAGCACAGCACCATCTCAGCATCACCACAGCACCACCTCAGCATCAACGCAGCACCACTTCAGCATCAGCGCAGCACCACTTCAGCATCAGAGCAATACCACCTCAGCATATGCACAGCATCGCCTGAGCATCAGCAAAGCACCGTCTCAGCATCAGTACAGCACCAGCACACCAGTGCAGCTCCACCTCAGCAGCAATTCAGCAACAGCGCAGCAACACCTCAGCATCAGCGCATCATCACCTCAGCACTGCACCAACTCAGCATCATCTGGTCACCAGTTCAGCACCACCTGAGCACCAGTGCAGGACCACCACCTCAGCATCACTCAGTACCAGCTCAGTAACACTCTGCATCACCTGAGCATCACCTCTGCACCAGCACACCACCACCTCAGCATCACTCAGCACCACGTCAGTCCGCCCACGGAATCTGGCATGTTGATTCTCCCCTAGTGTCCGTCCGCTGCTCGTGTTGTCATTCAGGTACTATTTCCTATCCTCCACTCCCGCGTTATGTCTCGCCCCCTCCATAACAAAGAAAAAAGTTATAACAAACTAGCATTAGAACAGGCAGGAAGACGTTGCCAGCATTGCAAGGAGAAAACAACTAGAAGACATTTTTTATGTTAATTCTTTTTTTAATAGGGTCGTTCAGTTGTATATAATATCTTCTCGGTTATATATAAAGGTAACAAAAATTCTTATAACACTTTTTTATTAAAACTTTTCAACATGATGTACAGCAGTCACAATGCTCTACACCATAGCTTAAAGACACTGACAAAGCCAATAGCTCTGGCTAAACACTTATAAGGTCCCAAAGGTAAGACTTATTGGCTATGCCAATGTATGTTGAATATTGCAATAATTATTGAGAGGTTCCATGATGTGAGCGGGCCCCGTTTAACTATACTGTTAAAAACCGGGCCAGGAGCCTTCAGAGAGCAGGACTGCGCCAAGGCTCGTTCTACTTCTGCCACCTCGAAATTCAGGTGTGGGATGTTTTCTGTCGTCAAACTATCTATATGATTTATGGACCGCTCCTTATTTTGAAAGATGTCTTGAAAGTAGGTGACCCATCCCTCCTCCTCGATGAGCACATCTAACGATGGCTCCACCACATCTTTTAGGAACAGGGCATTTGCCACCTTCCATAACCCGCTGTTACCATTGCTCTCAGAGGCCTGCCGTAGGTCCCCCATGCTTCCTCTCTTAGATGTTTTATTCTAGTATTTCTTGCTTCCTTATATCTGATACGTAGATCCAGTACAAGCTGAACGCCTCTAGGGATCCTACGTAGGGCCTCACGCAGACTAGGTAGGGCCTTTGAAAAATTTCTATCAAACCACCGCGCTTGTAGGCGCTCAATATTTGAGGGTGGGTTAAATGCTGGTTAATTCCATTCAAGACTTCCTCGAATGCCTCCAACACCAGCTCCGGGTTGGCACCATCATCTAGACAGGTCATAACCTCAGGATGTTTACATGCAAGAACTGATGTAACTAAGTCAGCCTTATCCACTTTATCCCACTTTAATGTATAGCCGTTTTTTCTCATCAAGGCAGGCTTTGGCACTCCCTCCCCCCACCGCCGGTTTGATATATCCCTCCCAGCTCAGGTCACAAACAAGTGGGGCATGGTCACTGCATTACCTGTATGTTATTTATGCTATCTCTCAGTGTTTCTGAGGCCACTATGCAATCAATGATCGAGCCTTTACCTGCACTTTCAAAGGTCTTGTCCATTACTCCAGTTAAAGGGTCTATCCTGTTGCCAAAACCCCAGATTCAATGTGATCAAGAACCTGTTTAATGCATTTCCATCAACTGATGGCTAAAGTGGATAATGGGCTCTCCGTCGCCATCCGTTACCCCACAAATCGGTTCCTCTACTATTCGACAACTTTTAATGTTAAAATCTCCCATGAGTTCACGCTCATATATTTTTTTAAAGCGGGGAGATTAAGTGATTTGCCCGGAATCACAGCATGTTAAGGCTGTGTATAATTTCTTATTTGAGTTTGCGTGCAGTTTGGGCTCTGCCTGTTCTGAATCCTCATGTACCAAGGGCCGGCATGGTCTGTTCTCAGGTAGAGTTTCCTAAACAGATTTAGGACTACGCTCGTGAGCTGACCTGAGCAAAAAGATTGTGAGCTGGAGCCAAGATGCTAAAATAAACCTTGATGAGATTTCGAGCAGCAGCGTGTTAGAAGCAGATGTCTGGCCTTGAAACGCAGCTTGGCAGGAGAATCAGCTTGGTTCATGGCTTTGAGTGTCCTGCGGGGGAGCAGTCGCTCTGTCTCACCAGTACAGGAAGGTATGGACCAGCTGAGAACAATCACGGATTGTGTTCACTGAAAGGTTGATTCTCCTGGTCGGAGTGTGACACCCTTGGTGCATATTCTTTTTGTAAACAAAGCACTGAGTAGCCAGAGTCTGACATATTGTTGACAATGAGTGTTAAATGGCTTCTCCCTTGGAAACCTCGCATCCCTTCAGCTTGTAATTAAACATGCATAAAACACGTCTCTTTTGCACTAAGGAGAATCTTTGGCCTTCACAGCAGTGCCCCAAAGGAATTGTATATTTATAGAATAGTGCGTCACTCAGAGCTCTCACGTTTCCGAGGTCCATGAGTGAAAAGCTTAGCAATCCTTCCGGCTTCCTTTGCATGCTGGTACTAGTAGTCTCGCTTTTATAATGAGACAAACAGGACTACATGTTCCAGCATGCAAAGAAAGAACCTTGACTGACGGGATGAGCTACTCACGCGAGGAACTTGGAAGCTAGAGCAGTGTTATTTGCTGGACAATATTACAAGAACTTTGCACTAGTCACAAACAGCAGGGCAAATCCGTGTGTCCAACATTTGCTGTTTGTTTAGAAATGTGTTATGTTTATTCTAGAGCTGCATGTGTCAGGGATTCCATCTCCATGCTAGTGTCTCGTGTGAGACAGTTACTACCAGGAGATTCAAGCAGGCTGGCAGCTGGAGTTGGTGGTTCCCTACATCAAGGAATAAAGAACAGTGGAAACTTACCAGTGTATGTCTCTACTTAACACTGGCGACGAAGGAAGCTTGCGAGGGACAAGCCTGCCACCAACTCTCCCTTTCTTCTGAACCCACGAATTGCCATCTTCTCCTCATCGACAGCAGTCCTGAGACCAGTGAAGTGGCGTCTTCAAAAGATACTCGATTCATCTCTCCCGCGTTTCCTGACTCTCTGAGGGATTCCACGACGGATTTAGGCAATTTTGAGTTATATTGCCTTTTTTCCTCGACAGTTGCTTCTCGCGACGCTGACGCTGGCCCGTGTGTCTGCCCATGCGCACTGATCTCACCAGCTCAACCACGTCATACGCACGCAACGTAACGTGCGCTACGTGCGGCCATCTTTGTTGTTGTGTCTCCATGACAACGTTTCACCGCGGAGCACGATCACCGCTAAGCCAACACAACGGACGCTTCAGCTGAGTCTGTTTCAGGAAACGATATCGAAGCGAAATTGAAGCGTTTTAGCATTTTAGCATTTTACATCATTTTTTTCGTTTTCAAGGGTATTACAGGTACTGTTTCATTTGCTTTGTTTTTGACTTTAAGAAGCTGCCTATGCCTACGCTCCTTGATTTTTTTTCTTAAGCCTGTATTTGATTCTGCTTCGCATTTGAAATATTTATTTTCCCAAGGTTCTCTTATTTGACTTTGCATGGCATCTCTGACATTTATGATCACACTTTAGTAATTATTTTTACTACGCTGGTCCGTCCTCTTGCCTTTTACACTTGACTTCCTGAACTATTTACACCTAAGCTTCCATGGCTGCTACCACAATGAATCAGCCACCTCCTTTTCTTTGTGAAAAGGGTGAACCACTATTGCCATGGAAAAGGTGGAGACTACTTTTTGATTCGTATTTAGTAGCCATCGGTGGAGAAAAGTTTTCAGCTCATAGGAGACAAGCCATTCTCCTCCATAACCTTGGTGTAGAAGGACGCAATGTCTATGAGAGTATTGACGTAATTCCTGTTGGTGAAGGAGATGGTGAACCATCTGATGTATTTGAGATGTCTATAAAAATGTTGGAGATGTACTTTGGTCCACGCATCAATGTCGTGTTAGAAAGACACAAGTTTTTTATGAGGATACAAGAACCTAATGAGAAAATTGGAAATTATATATCTTCTCTGAAAACACTTGCTCGCACCTGTGAGTTTGGGGATCTTACTGACTCATTAATATGTGATCAGTTAGTCAGGTGCACTAACAGTCAAAGAGTACAAGAGAAGCTTTTGTCTAAAAATCCTTCTCTCAAGGAGGCTGTAGCCATTGTAGAAGGGATGGAAAATACCTCAGGTTGGGTTAAAGAGATGAAGATCCATAAAGCACTAACTGATAGTGCCCCAACTCCAAGTAGTATTCATGAATTGACTCAAAAGGAGACCCCTCAAGACACTATTGACAGCGTCTCTAAAAATATGCGTGGAGTCAAGGTCAAACCATCCACGGATTTTTCGAGGATAAAATGCTACAGATGTGGTAGCACCAATCACTCCTCCAATTACCCTAATTGCTATGCAAGAAGCACAACCTGCCACAAGTGTGGAATTAAGGGTCACTATGCCAGTGTGTGCAAGTCCGGTGGCGGTGGCAGAGTGCGCACTGTGGAGAATGTTGAAACTTGTGATACCTCGAGATCTGTCATGCTGAGTGTGCGAGGTGATGGAATGGTTGATGCTGATCTCATCACTATGCCAGAGTGTGAGATGATGATTGGTGACAAGTTAATTGTGGTTTTGGCAGACTCTGGTTCTCCTTTTACGATGTTGGGCAATGAACTGTGGGACAAGACTTTTCCTGAAATCCAACTTGCAGCCCCTGACATCAGACCTGTTCGTTATGGTGGGTCACATATTGATGTAATTGGATTTGCCATCATGAAAATTAATTTCAAAGGAAGAGAGACTATTGGGAAGATTTATGTCGCCAAACGAGGTGATAATCTTCTAGGCTGGAGGCATCAGAGAGATTTGGGAATAATTCTCAACCCTAATGCTAGATTTTCATCGGAGCAAGTCATGCTGGTTGACCAATTAGCAATTTCTAACAAGTTTTTCGAAGAGTTCCCTCAAGTCTTCTCTGACAGTCTTGGTCTTCTCAAAAACTTTGAACACCGTATTGTACTCAAACAAAATGCAACACCTGTGGTACATAAGGTTATAAAGGTTCCCAACATGATGCTTGAACCGCTCAGGAGTGAACTTAAGAAACTGGTACTTTTGGGTGTGATAGAGGAAATTGAATCCTCTGAATGGTTGGCCCCAGTGGTTTTGGCCCCTAAGGATGGAGGGAAAAGCATTAGGATGTGTGTGGACTTGAGGAGTCTAAATAAGTGGATATGGGTTGACCGCCAACCCTTACCAAATATCTCTGAGTCAATCAATATGCTTGATGGTGCCAAGGTTTTCAGTGTGTTAGACTTGTCCTCTGCCTATCACCAGGTGCCCCTCCATCCTGAGTCTAAGCACTTAACATCTTTTGTGACACCACTGGGGGCCTTCTGTTTTGTCAGAATGCCATTCGGATTAGCCTCTGCGGCTGCCTGTTTTCAACGTATTATGAAGGTGGTTCTGGGGGATATTCCCAATGTCATGTTCTTCCAGGATGACATTTTAGTCTATGGGAAGGATGATTTGGAACATGACAGAATTTTGAAGACTGCTTTACAGAGACTGAGTGACAATGGATTGACTGTAAATAGAGTTAAATGTAAAATTGGAGTATCTTCTGTCACTTATCTGGGACATGTTATCTCTGGGGAGGGTATCCGACCTAAACTGGATCTAGCTAAGAGTATTGTGGATGCTCCGGCCCCATCAGACAAAGAGCAAGTCAGGTCCTTCCTTGGACTTGCTGAGTTTTATTCTAAGTTTGTTCCTGGTTTTGCCTCCACCGTTGAGCCCATCAGAGCTCTTTTAAGGAAAGGCACACATTTTGTTTGGTCCCCAGAGTGTGTTTCAGCTTTTTGTTCCATTAAACAAGCAATAAGTAAGATGCCTACACTTGGTCACTTTGACTCAAAAAGGAAAACTTTCTTGACTACTGATGCTAGTTTATGTGGGCTTGGAGCGGTGCTCTCTTAAGTTGATGGAGGTGTAGAAAAAGTCATTGCATTTGCCTCAAGAGCATTGAAAAAAAACAGAACAGCAGTATTCCTGTATTGAAAGAGAGGCTTTGGCTATTGTCTGGGCGATTAAACACTTTAAGTTTTACCTTTGGGGCATTCCCTTCTTAGTTAGATCTGATCATCGCCCTTTAGTTCAAGTTTTCTCGTGTGCGGAGAGTGAAAGGCTCACTCCTAGACTTAAGCGTTGGAGTGAGGGGATGGAAGAGTACAACTTTCAAGTGCAATATCTTCCTGGCTCTGCTAACAAGGCAGCGGATTGTTTATCTAGGCTCCCTGTGGATTCTGGTAATGATACTTGGGATTGTGATGCTGTCAGTGTTTGCTGGGTAAAAGAGCCTGCCATTCAAGAGCTAGAATGGGAAGAAGTTTTTAAGTTCACAAGAGGCTCATTAGAGGGTGAAGAAAAGTAGTTTATTGTATGGTACAACCCCTGGGCAAGGAGGTCCTTCCTCCCTCAGTAACTGCTGGTCTGCTCACTCTGTGTCCCCTGGATTCTACAATCCAGAATCCAGTGAACATGTCACATAGCGATAGGGTAACTAAGATACAGTTACTAGGATACAACATATCTTCCTTCCTAACAAAAATAAAAATAAAAAAACTAAAATACAGAGATAACAAAGATAAGAAAAACTGGACATTAAACAAACAGGCAAAATTTTCCATCAAGTGCAAACGTAATCCTTCATCCAAACAGGATTGGATCTAACCAGTGCTTAATTTGTGCCGGTGGTTTCCGGTGCTGAGCACCGGCACTTATTTCTCAGGGCCGGGTCTATTGTAGGGGTGGGCAGAATGAATCATTCATAAACCTTCATCAGGGGAATTCCAATTTGATGTACGCTGAAGGCTTCCAATCTAACCCCGACTCCTTGTTATGTGGGGCTTGTCTTGTTTTGGGCTCTTCTGCTAAGTCTTGCGCTTGTGTTTATGTTTAATCAAGCTAGGGATGGGTCAAAGAAACACCGGGTCACCGAGGCAGGAGGAGTGGCAGCACCCATGCTTTGCGTGCAGAGCACTAACACCTAGACCATCCGAGCGGCTGAGGCCATGCACAGGAAGGGCCAACAACAACCATAAAAGTGGCACAAGAGCGAAATAACAGACACCCCGAGAACCATGCACACACAGAAGTATACATGTGCGACGGCAGAGCCAGGTGCTCTACACACAGGCTGGGCTGTGAGTTCCTGCGCTGCCTCCCAAGCTCTGCTCTCCACTCACCAGAAGTTTGCAGTCACCTGACATGATTCAGCGCAGATCCCAAACACCAGCACGTCTGAGATCCTTTTATTTACGTGCCCCTGGACAGTGCCTGCAGTAGAAGCGAACGGCAGAGAATAGAAACTGAAACCGTTCAGCACAGCTGCTCACTCGCACCTGGCATTAAATGCTGCTCACTACTGGAATGCTCCTCTGCATGGAGGCCATTCTTGCCGAGCTAGGGCCACTCATTTAAAGTGCTCCAATACCTTCAGTCGAGATAGCGCTAAATAAAACTACAGGGAAAAAAACGTGATGCAGGTTTTGAGCGTGAATCCCTTATTTCCACTCCCCCTTCCCATCCTCCAAAACATGCCCAGGGTTCTTCTGAGACACTACAGCATGCTTCTTAGGAGCTGCACGGTCCGGGGTACCATTTCATGCCAGGTGTGATGTCACTTTCAGTGCACAAGTTTGACGCTGTACCGGCAAATATGTCATTCTCATAGCGCTATACGTTTTGAATGGCGGGCTGCGTCAAGAGTGTTGCTTATGTGGTGATATATATTGGTAGTAAACGGGCAATGGGAGCGTCCAACAACTGCCATGTCAGTGTGCTGAGCGTATAGTCCCATTATTGGCAACACACCCCACCCAACCATAACAGAGTATGCATGCATAAATAAATACACAACACAACTTTTGTTTGGGAAAATATTGCTGCAGGTTTATTCCATACAAAAGTATGCAAATATGGTGGGTTATCTTACGGGCGATCCAAGGGCAGGCAGCTGTACCACTCTACGCTGCCCTGCCCGCCTGATGAGCCAAGCACTGTGGAGAATCCAATCAGCGCTACCCTTATGGGGGTGATCCCCTTACTGGATCACGTGACACATTGGTCCCTTATTACTCACGCCCCTTTCGGGGCGGAGCGTAGCAAGGCAAGCCCCCGGTTGTTCAGGCCCACAACCGCCTGAAGGACTAACGGGGGCGCCGACGTAATTGTTCCAGGACCCTCCCATGAGGCTCCTGGTATTTGGCTCTGGCACCCCTATTGTGCCCACGCAGAGGTACCCTTCTGTACCCATCTGCTTCCAAATCGCCCTGTAACTCCGCCTGCAATGACAAAAGAAAAACATTACAACGTTCTATGTACTTCGCCTGCCAAACCCACGCCGGGTAAGCGGTAGGGTGGGAGACGGCGTGTCCGGCGCAAAGAGGACGCCAAGATGGCCAGGGGAGGCATAAATACCTCCCCACCTCCTCTGCGTGCCGGAAGTGACGCGTCTGGAAGGGGGCTCCTCCTCGAGCCCCGCATTCTGAGTGGGGGTGGGGAAGTGCCCAAATGGCACTAAAGGGGCCGCCCGTTTAGGGTGGCCCCCTGCGGGGCCGCGGGCAGCCGCATAGTCCCATTATTGGCAACACACCCCACCCAACCATAACAGAGTATGCATGCATAAATAAATACACAACACAACTTTTGTTTGGGAAAATATTGCTGCAGGTTTATTCCATACAAAAGTATGCAAATATGGTGGGTTATCTTACGGGCGATCCAAGGGCAGGCAGCTGTACCACTCTACGCTGCCCTGCCCGCCTGATGAGCCAAGCACTGTGGAGAATCCAATCAGCGCTACCCTTATGGGGGTGATCCCCTTACTGGATCACGTGACACACTGGTCCCTTATTACTCACGCCCCTTTCGGGGCGGAGCGTAGCAAGGCAAGCCCCCGGTTGTTCAGGCCCACAACCGCCTGAAGGACTAACGGGGCGCCGACGTAATTGTTCCAGGACCCTCCCATGAGGCTCCTGGTATTTGGCTCTGGCACCCCTATTGTGCCCACGCAGAGGTACCCTTCTGTACCCATCTGCTTCCAGATCGCCCTGTAACTCCGCCAAAGCTCTGGAGGCGGCCCCCGTCGCCTAAAGAGCCCCCCACCAAAACAGTTCCTTTCTCACTGCAACCTGCAATTTCCCGGGCCTCATTCATGTCCAGCAGGAACAGATCCAAGCCCACTTGTGCCAAGTGCACCCCACTTTGTCAAAATAACCTTTCGTGTTCGCCAGGCCTAGCCCATGCCAGATGAAGCCAAAGCCCCTTGCTCTGCGAACTTGCGCATGGAGCGGTTTATCCTTCTCTGGGAATGTACCAGTGCCTCGCATTACCTGCAATAATGTGAAGGCCTCCCAGGAGGGAGCTCTACTTTTAAACATCGCTATATCACCCTTCAAGCTGATGTGGCTCCCACCTCCTGCAACCTGTAGTTGCAGTCCTTCTAGCATTTCGTGCGCCCTAACACCTGTTTTGCCAATTTATGGAACAGCAGCACACTTGCTTAGCAGACCGCTTCCACAACCAGCCTATGTACTCTGGCTATGCGGACGGGGCATTTCATGCATCACTGCAGCAACCCGTAACCTGCCCTGGGAGCAGCGTGCACCTACTTTGTTGAAGTTGACCAGACATGTGCCCAGACCTTTGCGATTAATAAACCCTGGCGAACAAGACTGTTCGCATCGCGCACACCATTGCAGTCACAGCAACCAATTGGAGTGACAACTTATGCCACCTACCAGGCTTGCTTAACTAAAGCTCGATCACAGATACACACGTACCTGCTAACCAGCTGAGACCCTTAATGCTCAACCCAGCTAAAGACCTAGTACTTTGCTTTACCAGGGAATATTGGCCTCCACAGGATCAAGCCGCACATGAGCATATGGCCTTCACCTACTGGGCCGAGGCGCAGTGTGTGGTCCGGAATTGTCAGCAATGGTGCACCAAACACATTTCACGCCGCTATTGGAGCCACGGCACACATTCTGGCCTAACCAACTGACACATGCCACCTGGCTAACTTGCCGCTGCGAGATTTGCTCTTAGCACCACCCTCTTGCGGTTACCGCTGCACATAGTCTATAGGTCTTGCCCCCACTCGATTTATGCAGATACTTGCAATGTACCCTACTGCCCCTGTGTGGGTGGGAAAATACCTGTAACATTGCAAATCCCACTGCACTCACATTCTCGGGCAGTCCGGTGGGGGAGAGAGGTCCTTAGAATTGGTTCTGCTGCATAGCCTGGCCTCCTAGCCCGCAAGCACCCTCGTCTGACAGCAGACTATCTGCTGTGTTGCCCGTGCAATGTCCGCACCTGGGCGCAAGACGTCCCGTTCTATACCTCTGCTATCAGGCTACCTTCAGTGAAGCTGGAGTGAACAGTTGTATGTTGTGCATCCAAACATAAGAACCTAGGTTTGCTTGGCAGGGATCAATTGTTGCATCTGCCACACTCAAAATAGTGGCCACGTGCAGTTCTTTTGCATTCCACACTGCAGAGTGTGCCTGGACGTTTCTAGAGACCCCCTGTGTGCCAACCCACTTTGACCCAAGATGCAAAGCACTAGACCCGATACACCTGGTTACCCCCGGACTTAATTGCCCTCCACCTAGCTGCCGTCCATCTAGCACCGTGTGTGCCTGAACACCTGTGTCCCCATCTATGGGACAGCAGCCCACTTGTAAGGTAACCGCTCCCCACCCCGCCTGCCTACTTTGGCTATTCGGGCGAGGAGAATTGTGCGTCACATTTGCACCGTCCCTTTGCTTTCTAAATCATGACGCATGGGCATGGTCATAACTAGAAGTATGTGCCAATGAACAAGGGTGCCCTCCTGCCCTTGCCATGCATCCCTTATTCCTATGGAAATTTCGCCAGCTCAACTCCCTCTGGTGAAACCCCCTAGGCATACCAGCTAAGAGAATCTGTCCGATTACATACAGTGCGCACTGTTTGCGATATGGTGCCTAACCATTAAGGGTTAACTAAGTCCTACTATACCCTCATCCTCGAATATTGCCGAATAGGGAGGGGGGGGCATTACACTGCCCACCCCTGGGCAACCCCAGCAGAGGAAAATTACCTGCTCAGTTAAATTTCCTTTTGTTGATCACTGGACCTGCCAATTGTTCTTTTACATAGTTGCCTTTTGTGCTTGACACCTAGTTTCCCCATTTCTTGGGACGGCAGCACACTGTTGGCTGACAGCGTCACCACCCAGCGAGGCAACTATTACTAACCAGGCGGGCATTTGCGCCTAACTGCAGGATCATATCACCTGCCCTTGGTTCTGGGGTGCGCTTATTTCACCCCGTTGACAAGACGGATGCACAAACCCCTTTGATTGCTAAACCCTGGTGAACACCTTAATGGTATAAAGCTGGTTTGAAACAACATATGTCTTGCACCCACTATTGGAGACACCTCACCCTCTCGTGCAATTAAAACTTACGCAGCGCACCCCGCTTGCCTCACTGCCGTCGGATCACAGATGCACAGTACCTACTGTCAATCTCCGACCCTGGCTGCTTTAGACCTGCCAAAGTGACGGAAACCAAGATTCCCAGTTCCCTGTTAAGCTGCAGTACACCTTCAGTGGGTCCGCTAAGAGATACCACAAACCGCATTGGTCAAGCAAACCTTAAATACGCAATTTTCACCTGGGCGTACCTCTAAATGAGACAGGCTCCACACAACTGTAAGGCCAGGGACACACATATATGTGTTAATCCCACTATTGGAGACAACTCACCCCTTCGTGGAGTGACCACTACACAGGTGCCTACACAAGTCACCCACAGACAAGTTGGCCCTGACTACTTTGTGTTCTTGTGCCAGATTTTGACAGAGCCTTGCCTCCACTTGCTGCCCCCTGGGAAACACCCAATGCCCGTGCTCTGGCCCTAACACGGCGATGCCCTCGTGTAGCATCGAACCCCTGGTCAACTAATAGTGCCACTCCAACTACTTAAACCTACACCTCGACCATATGTGGAGTCTAGCTCTCCCCAAACTTCTGCTGGTGTAACCCCCGGACACGCCTCCTGTTCAGCTTCAAGTTAGTAATTCATGGCACCGACAACCACAAAGGCCTGCCGCAGGGCTGTGTAAATGCGTCCCAGGGTGGCCTTAAACAATCGGCTTGGTGTGGATGGGTGCTCACATTACCTGGCTTAAGTGCAATCCCTTTGACAATCCCTCCTGACAAGATGGCCAATGCAGGTAGAAGCAAGAGTTAAGCAGCCCGCTTTACTTCCTGTCCCAGTTATCTGAGTAATTAGTGAAAAGATGCACATTTGAACTGGCAGCTGATCCTGTTACTTGCGCCTGCAACTGCTCTGCTCAGAGCAGCCCGCTAGACAATGGCTTCCAGTGAAAGGCGGTGCCAACAAACCTCCAAGCACTTAAGGTGGTACCTCTGAGTAGGGCTCTAATCAAACAGATGTCCCTTGCATCGGATACCGCCTCTGGCTGTAAGCCGCTCAGTGCTACTGATGCCTTGGCGCTTCCTGACCCACCGCCAGCTGACCCTGATAGAATCCGCTCGTGACTGGGACTCGACAGTGCGGTGAAAGCACGAGACATCCCAGCCTGACCTTGGCTCTTCACCAGGCTCCCACACAATATTTAACTAGCCTTCGTATCTTCCATACAAGAGAGACTTAGTACCATCTGCCCCTATTATCCTGTGCTACGAAACCTCATCATGACATCACAGGGATTACATAACTCACTAGGTCAGCACGAGACATCCTAGCCTGGCCTTAGCTCTTCACCAGGCTCCCCCACAAGAGCCCTCCACAAACCTTGTGGCCTAAAACATTCGCCCTGTGGGGCGGAGCGAATGGACTGCAAACCACTCCTAGGCATTCTCTACCATTGTTGTAAATGGAGTTTCTGGTTGGCTAGGGTATGCACCTAAGCCTGGCCGAACCCACCTCTCTAGTCGGGAGAATGGAGCACACACTTAGGCTGACACCTGCCCACCCCATAGGTGGTTAGGCAGAGACTTTGGCTTATCCCAGAGGCAGTGTAAATTTAAGGTGCCAACCGCACTCCCACAGTGGCACACTACAGCAGAGACTACATACCAGTTTATTTTAATTACCCTTCGTATCGTCCATACAAGAGAAACTTAGTACCATCTGCCCCTATTACCCTGTGCTACCAAACCTCATCATGACATCGCAGGGATTACATAACTCACTAGGTCACCCGGGCCACCGTCCTACAGCTCAGTTAGCACAACCCCGTAGCTGCTGGTAGGAACTGTTCTTAGCAAAACACAGCACAGAGTAAATGTTAAATTGTACTTTCCCACCATTGGGCCGGTAACCGACAGCCAAAAAGACAGAACCTGGGCATGAGATCCCAATTACCTAGAGTAAAACAACTATCCTGCACCCTTAACAAATGTGCCACATGCCCCATGCCCTATCCACCTGTTGCTATGTAGATGTCGTCCAATTCAATGATATAGGCAACATGTCAACCAGTTCTCTCCTTTGTGGTCAACAAAATCCCATATGCCGGGATTTCTCCACTAGTACCTATGATGCTGCACCTGGATTTGAAAGGCGCACGTGAGGTTCGGCGATCGTGCCATTGCTAGTCGCCATGTTTCCAACTTCTCAATAGCGTCCGCTTAGTGGGAGCACTACTAGGACTCGTGGGACGGAATAGCGGTCTAAAGCATCGGTGCCAATTAAGTGCACTGTCAGTAAGCTTCCTCACAGTGGGCATGAAAGAACTGAGCTGTGTCAATTAAAGGCTGTTCCAAACAGGGGACCCCAGTAATTTGGCCCTGAGCAGCTGGGAGTACTACAGCATGTGCTGTTGATTACAGGTAAATGCACTCCTGACCTCAAACCTTCAGGATGCCGTGTTTATAACGCGTCAGAGCCCCCCACGCGTGCTGAGGAAGGCTGTGCCTTGCCTGGTATTTAGCCGCTATGTCCTTGCATCCCTATATTTACTACAAAAGGAGCACTACACCTACAACAAGCCCATCTATTGGCTTAGTCAATGCTTATTAGTTGCATAAGATAAATAAGCCACAATTATAGCTTTGTTGCGTAGCCAACTGAGAGCTAGCCGCCCCCATCCATAGCTGTCAAGGTTTCAAATTGCTATGTGTGACATTTTCATCATTTCATTGCACTATGAGTGACATTTAATAGACTATGAATGACACTTTCTTGCGAGCAAATCGAACAACGAAGAAGGGGGAGACATACCGGTGTCAGTAATTACGCCCAAATGACCAACAAGAAACTAAGAAGACCAAGGATTAAGGCTGCTTATGTGAGACATTCCCGAGCTTGGAGTGTGCATATTTTGACATTAACATATATGTGATACTTAGGGAGGCAAAGTGCCTGGTATGGTATGAGACTGACGTAGCTCAGATGGAGCAGAGTATCACAAATATACACAGTCCGTCTGAACAGCCTGGCACCGCTACGTACAGGAGATGGGCACATGCAAACTAAAAGCCTTGCGCGATGTACACACCTTGCGCTGAGGGGAAACCGGCTCGTGCCGGCTTTGCCTCATACTGAGCACGCCACTCACTGACCCATGGTGCCTTCAGCGAGCTGCAGCCCAAAGGCCCCCAAGCAGCAGCTGCACCTAGAGAGAGCACTGCCCTCCCCACCCGGGGACGGGTAGCCCGGATCTGCCCCTCTCGTGCGCAGGACACCAACCAGGCGAACAGCCCCAATATGGCTACAGTGTAGTAGTATACTGAAAATGCAATGATTCTGGACAGGTGGGACTGTGGCCGGTGCCGACCCAGAAAGCGGTGGCCATTTTGAAACCGGAATGGCAGAGCACCATCCCTGCGTTGGAGACAGAACAGACCCATGTTGGCATCCGCCCCACACTGGGCTTCTAAAATTGCCTGCTTTCCTCGTCCCAAGCAAATTGAGTATTAACGCCCCTACGCAAGTAGACTGCTCTGCTCGTGCCTATGCGACCCATGGTGCTCGACAGCAATACCAGTGGAAACCCCGCTCTCTGCTTCAACCCTGTCAAATGCTTTCCCTAAGCCAGCATGGCTTGTTTTGTTCCCATTTCATTTTCATTTGCTTGATGCCTTGTAGAGAGATATCCCTAAACCATACCGTGTTGTGATGCCATTGGCTGTGCCAAACATAACATTTGCATATGTGCTACCTCCCCCGAAGGGTAGCGAAGCGCTGAACAACAAGTTTATTGACTGCGATGGGGAGCACAAAACCCCTGTTACCAAGCAGTGTAAAACAGGGAAGGACCCACATCCCGCTGTTCTCCTGAAAGTACCGGCCCTGTGCCCAGGAGAGCACATGGCAACCGTGCCCCTGGGCCAGAATGAGCCATGACCCCCGACCCACTCAAAGGCGCGGAATCACCATCAACAAGCACACCAGAGGTCATTTCCAACAATGAAAGCAAAAGCGCCCAGCGAAGCAAAACAAGTCCACAAATCTCCCAGCTCTTGGGAGCGGCAAGCGTCGGAGCCTGGGCTGTGACATTAATAGTGCTTGATACCTGCACCGATGAAAGCCCAAGCACATGCGCCTGCCTAGCCCAGGCATCATCCCACAGCCAGAACTGGCTCCTGTCCCCCGCTTGGACCCAACTACAACCACTAGGCGTCCTTACACTGGGGCCCGGCAGAACCATGAATCTGGGCTGCGAATACAATGGTCCCGCAGGACCCATTTCCACTGCTCTGGCGTCCTGGCGGGGCCACTTTGTCTACCTGGTGGAAGAAGGCTTCCCTACGCTGGCTTGAACTGGACATCAGAGAGCTGTTTCCGCCCGACTTGAGCACAAGAGCAGTATGAGGTTCAAGTAGTCCCATGCCTCCAGGACGCCTGCCCTCGCATTGGGCATAGTGAGAAGTATGGACTCCATTCCCCACCCCCAGTGCTGTGGCAAGGCCGCCGCGTCGCTCGCGCTGACGGCCCCAGGGAGCCAAGAACTCGCGGCCTGAATAAAATCAACTCTCCCCCCTCCGGACACCTAAACCCGAAGCATTAGCTCGCCAGGGACGAGCCCGCGAACACACAGCAGGAGAGGAGCAGGGCACAATGCGGCATGAATGCAGCGCTCGGTTCAGCGCACGTTTGCAGCCAGCGGCCCCTCAGGGCCTGTGCAAGGCAGGTTGCAGGCAGTTATCCCGAGGCGACCCCCTGCACACTTCAGGCCCCACCCGCATATTGCTTGGTCATACCAGCGCACGGGAGGGGCAGCAAGGTCATATCTGTAGAGAAGACAAACCTGTTTATGAACTTACCCCTGGTACTCGCATCAATTAAAGACACTCCAAATATTACATTAGGATGCAAGAGCTAAGACCTCTCACCCTATCCATATTGCGAAGTTTAGCAGTCGAGACCTAACCTACGGTCTTTTAAAGACCAGGATGGCTTAGATAAAGTTGCGAGCCTCGCTCTCCGCCAAAATCATCATTGTTTGTTTCTCCAGCTTTCTAAATTCGGCGGGAGGGGCACTGTTTATTTCCGCTCTAAGAGTTTCCTCCCTGTTCTATACTTTTAGGCTCAGCCCCCATCCTGCACCCATCACAGCCAGCCCCCAGGGTAACAGCACACAGACTCGGAGCTCATTCCTCCTTAACCCTTTAAGCGCTCCCTTTCGGACTACAGGATTCGCCTGTGGGCCAGAGCAGGAATATTCCAATATAACATCTACCAGCGTCCTTTGACCAAAAGGGGTCGGATTTTTCAATGTTTTAAACCACATGTCATCACATAAAAATGCAAGGCACGAGCCTCAGAACAAAGGACATGGCCACTTAGTTTTAAACCGCATTGGACAGCATGGAGCCACCGACCCCCATACCCCCTCTCCGGTCTGGAGAACGCTGTCCTATGCCCACTGGAGCTGTCCTGCCCCCAAAGCCAGCTGCAGCCACGGCAATGGCCGGGCTTGGCAGCCTTGCCCCCGGAAGGGGTGGGGGAGGCGAGACGCACTCACCGCAGGACAAAGAACAGCTCCAGGAGGTCCAAGCGGCGTGCAGGATGGCCAGCCACCCAGGCTCGCATCGGCCTGCGATGCCGCACACTCGTACCTGGGTTAGATCCCGGCGCCCCTGTGCAGCCAAGCCGGGTAGGAGAGGGAACTGGTCCGCGCGGCCCAGCAGGGCTATCAAGACGGGTGAAGACTGGCACCCCGGCGAGAATACTGTATGTGGGGGGGGGGCACTAAAGCACAAGCGTTGCAGCCCACAGCACCCCACCTAGCAAGCCCCTCAGCGCCGGGCCAACCGACCAACCCGCACAGACCGCACGAGATGAGAACGGCGGCATACCCACCCCCCCGAAGCCTGAAGGAAATTACCAAGATCCCCCAGATGGGACCCGAACCCACATTCCCTGGTGGACGCGACCGCAGCCTTATCCAGTGGGCCAGATAGATGAAAGGACACCGCCCGGGGCAGCCGGCTAACACGCACCCTTTTCGCCACTCCAAACGGGACCCGAACCCGTGACCCCCAGGACGGCGTGTCTGGCGCCAAAATTTTGTCGGAAGTGGGGACATAAGGAAGTCCTTATGGTAAAGACAGAGGGGCCAGGCAGACAATAACAGCGCATTCCTGCCCGAGTGGTGCAGGGAGCACCGGCACAGGGCAAGGTCAGAGCAGCGACGGAGGTCGCGCTTTGCTGCCACACCTCTCCCCCATGTGAGCTACGAGGCGTGGACACCGTAAGAGGGGCAGCTCGCAAATAAATGGCTGGAGATTGCCCTTGTACTATCTCTACCCATTTGTACACCCGCGCTCGATTCCAAATGGGCCAACGGGCCAGGGACCCTGCTGCCGCCGATGTTCAGCCTGCTTGACTGGGTAAACTGGTTGGGGGGGTGTATGCCCCGGTGTGCCCAGCGACCGCTGCTTCTGCTGCACCGACAACTGGCTGGGTCCGGTAGGTAAGCCGCTGCAACGCAGGGGGGGGGGGGCAGAGGAGGTATTCAACCGAATATGGTGGAGCGTAAATGTCGGTTTAAGCGACGCTCCACCATGCAGGGTCCAGACTAATCACCTGAGAGGTGGGGGCTCCGAACTAGGACTAGCTCACCTAACTTAGATGGACCCCGCTGCTCCTCTGCTCGGCCTGCTGTGGACTCGAAGTTCCACTCCTCCTGCGTTTCCAGACGGCGTGAAACCCTATTGGGATGACCCCTCCAGACGGCGTGTCCGGCGCAAAGAGGACGCCAAGATGGCCAGGGGAGGCATAAATACCTCCCCACCTCCTCTGCGTGCCGGAAGTGACGCGTCTGGAAGGGGGCTCCTCCTCGAGCCCCGCATTCTGAGTGGGGGTGGGGAAGTGCCCAAATGGCACTAAAGGGGCCGCCCGTTTATGGTGGCCCCCTGCGGGGGCCGCGGGCAGCCGCAGAGATGGTGTTTTTTCCTTGTTTTCATGCCAGTCACGCAGAGGGCCTACACACAGTCTTTCCATGGCTGCTGGGCTGTCTTTAGCCCGGTGTGGAAGGTGCCAAAGCAGGGCACATGTCACGCAGGAGAATGAGCTATTATTATAATCAAAACTTTCAAAATTTGTGAGACATAGTGTAGGCTGCAATTCTTTCAACTTTTGGAAGGGTGAGCTTCAAAAACCCAGGGAAGTAATAGAAAAGATGAAACACTTCAGATAGGTGGCTTAGGGAGGTGGTATTTCCATTAGCCTAAAATAGTTCTAGGCACTGTTGAGAAAATAAGAGGAAAGTCAGCAATTTCCAAGTTTTTTGATAATGGAGAGAGTGCCTGGATGCAGGGTCTGGTGAGTCAGTGGAGTAATGAATTCATTGCATCGATCTGTGTTTGGCCTCATAGTCATAAGTTCGAAACCTAGCAAGGCCATGCAGGCTTTCATCCTCGAGGTCGACAATATGAGCATACTGGAGTTGGAAACACAGGACTGAGTGTGCGTTTCACAAAATACACATTATGAACTGGAAGCAAGCATGCAAAACAGTGAGAAACAGAAGCAAGGCAAGGTGGTCCTCATGCATGATAGCTGGTGCATCGTGACCATTGGTGCAGCCGGTGCAATGAACCTGAGCCCATAGGTGGGAGGGGCCCAGTCTGGCTTGCACCAAGTGATGATATTTCAGAGGGTGCCTGTGCCCAGGATGTGCAGTCCTGGTCTCATCAGTGGCCCCTAATGCTACAGCTCAGTTTAGGAACTACACAACTCTGGTGAAAAAATGTTGGAAGGCCTTGCCGAGCTCAGCTCTGCTGAGGCACCTCATGCCTGCTTCCAGCTTTCCCCCGACAGCCACAGCACAATAAACCAACACAGGTATTCTGCTAATTCCAGAGCATCAGCGCATCCACAGGTCTCTGCCAGTGCTGCTCTCTCCTGATCCATAGTTCTCACTGGCTGGGCAGTGGCCCTTCACTCACAGCTCTGCTGTGCCACCTCTGCCCTGAACTTGGGACTTTAAATGACACTTTTATCTTTTAGCAGGATTACCAATTGTGATGCCACAAAACATCTTTTGATGGCATAAAACCTTAACACAGTTAATGAATTGTTATTGTGTGTCTTGGACAGCACAGCTATGCGTTGGTGAGACATGTCAAGAATGATACAGCCCTGTCACCCTCAACGTTACATAATGAATTACTGTATAGGTAATAAAGCAGAGGTATACTCTATTCTTGCTCTCTCTCTCTGTATCTGCTTTTCTTTCTCCTCTTCACACCTCACTCATTCCCTTCTCTCCATTCTTCCTTCACTATCTGCCATTTGTCCATGTTTCCTCCTAATCGCCGCCTTTTCACCTACCTCTCTTTGCCTTTCACTTTCCTTTCACATATTCCCCGCTGTCTGCCCTTCTTCCCTTGCCTTTCTCCTCTTTCCACTTTTCATTCTCATCATGTTCAAATTCAGTCTTGCACTCCCAATCTCTGCATCTCTGCTTTCCCCACTTCTCTTCACATTCTTTGTCTACTGTATCTATCTTTGCCTTCAGACCTCTCCTCCTTCCTCACTCTCCCTTCTATGCTTTTCCTTCTTGAGCATATTATTTATATCCACTCCAGGAATCTGTGTTTGATGTCGGGGTCATAAATTTAAATCTTGGTGTGGCTACTCAGTCTTTTTTCTTTCTGAGGTCGATAAAATAAGTGCCATTGAGCCAGATAACAACAATTTTAATTTGGTGTCAAGTCCCCCTCTGGTTAATATGTGCTTTAAAAGCATAAATGGTGTGTTAAGGACGCAGATATGTATTTTAATCTTTTGTTTTTCAATTTCTTTGCAGTATTACCCAGCCATTATTCCCTCTGTCTCTCCTTGACCCAGTACCTTTCATACACGTATTCATTCCCCTGATCTCCATTCTTTCCTTTGTGCCATCTTTTTCTTTCCTTCTTCTCTTCCTCAGCACCTCCAGCCATGCCTCCTTTCCTCTTTCCATTCTTGCTTCCAAACACCCTCATTCATTCCCCATCCTTCCTCCCTCCCTTTGTGCATTTCTTCCTTCTTCCTCCTTTCGTTTCTTACTTTCTTTTTTTCCTGCTCCTTCCTTCATCCCTTCTTTAATTTCTTCTTTTCTTATCCTCAACTATTCCTTCTGCTTTTCTTCATCATTTCCTTTTTTCTATCTATTCATCCATGACACATCGTTCACTTCATTTCTCCCTCATTCCTTCTATCCCTTCGTCTTCCTTTCACATTCTTTTCTTATTTCCTCCTCCTTTCATCCATTACTCATTTAATTCCTCACTTCAGTACTCACCTTCTTGCCTGCATTTGTTGCTGTCTTCTTTAATGTATTCCTTCCTTCATCCCTTCCTTTCTTTTAAACAGCACAGTACAAGCACATTCTCTTTAGTTTATAAAGCTGCCTCAGATCCTCAAATGACCCTACTAAAGCTGCATTTTGAGATTTACACACATTCTCTCATTTAAGTTCACTTTTAAGTTGTTGTCCTAGGCTTCGCATATGTTACATAATATGTTATGTTACATTGATTTGTATAGAGCACTAATCACCCAAGAGGGTATCCAGGCCCTTGGGCAGGTGTGTAGGTGTGAGGTCCTTGAGGTTGGCTTCCTCTTGAGGCTAGAATACAGCTTAAACTGGCCTGTATCACACACAAGGCCTTACACTCAAACTCCCCTGCTTATCTTGCACAGAAACTTGTGGTATCCGGAGGAACCAGAAACTCCCGATCCGCCAGAGACCTCCTGCTACAACCTGCACGCTTCCGGAAGAAAAAACGTACAATCGGGCTTTCTCTGGGGCCGCTCCGAGAATATGGAACTCTCTCCCGCCCACCATCAGAAGAATCCCTTCACTGACACGCTTCAAAAAGGAGGCCAAAACCTTCCTTATGGGTAAATTCCTCGTTTAAATGTTGCCTCCAACCAGCACAGAGACTCTGATTAACTCCTGACTAGCGCCTCCCCTCGGATTAACTAGTCACCTCTCCTAGAAACCTGGGGACTCGTTTCGAGCAACTATAAAACGCAAACCGTACATTCGTGTCCACCATCTTTCATATATCCTGCACCCTGCCCTCTTTTACCTTTTGTATATTATTGTGATTCCAAGCCTATTGTACATTTCTATGTTTCCTGTAAAGCGCTCTGATACCCTAACGGGTCAAGTTCGCGCTCTATAAAACACAAAAATAAATAAATAAATAAATTGAGGTGCTTATGTGAAGAACTAGGTCTTCAGCTTCTTGCGGACCTCAAGAAGTGAGGAGGTAGCTCTAATGTGTTTAGGCTTGTGGATGTGGCTGGAGCCAATAAAGGAAGTAGGTGGAGCCACTGGAGGTTGTGGGCAGAGCCAGGGTAGTGGGCGTGGCCTCCTAAAAAAAAATGTGAGCACCTGCACTTCATATTTTACAAATTAAGCACTGGATCTAACACGTTTCAACATATTGCTTTTTTGTGCATTGGATGAAATGGTGTGAAAAGGTACGGAACCTTGGTCCCTTGACCAAACCTCACGCTCCAACTCATTACATTTGGTCACACTCCTCACATTCCACCGCTTTCCGTCGCTCAGCCAAACACTGTTACCTTCAACCTTAGTGATCTGCTTAGGTTTGGACCATCTTGATAAACTTGTTCTTTGATTACCATATAGGTGTGTTCTTACCCAACGGTAAATTTTTCCGTAGATTCTTTGATTCTGACATTGTGTCTATTTACATATTTGCTTTGATAATCCTGAACTCTGCACAATAAGTTTTCTCTAGTTATTTTCTTAGTGTTAGAACTGCACATCCACGCTGGCTTAACTTTAGTACATGCTACACGACCTTTAAGAAGACTGAAAGGGGTTTCACCTGTAGCCGTATGAGGTGTATTCCGATAACACCATAACATTTCCTTTACAGCATTTTTGCAATCATCACCACACGTATTAGCTAACTGTACACACTCCTTTAACACACGGTTAAACCTTTCCACCAGACCGTTTTCTCTAGGATTATAAACCGCTGTGGTGAGATGTTTAACTCCCGCCTCCTCTAAGTATTTTGCAAATTCACCAGCTACAAATTGTGGTCCATTGTCAGTTAGAATGGACTTCGGATATCCTTCTCTGCGAAACACTTCCTCGCAAAATTCAATCACATTGAAGGCCTTAATATCCTTCACAAAAGCAACTTCTGGCCATTTGGTGAAATAATCCATTAAAACTATGGCGTATTTGTTGTCAATTCCTGTGACATAAAAAGGACCACATATATCGATTGCAACCTTTTCCCATGGTCTAGAAGGCAAAGTAGTGGGCAATATAGCAGTTTCATGAGACTTGTGTGATTTATCACTGCACATGCATGCTATACAATTACGTACACATCTATCTATGTCTTTGTCTATGCCCGGCCACCAAAAATCGTATCTGGCTCTTCTCTTCATACTTGTCATACCACTGTGACCATCATGTAATAGTGACAAAAGTCTGGCACGCAACTCTAGAGGTACCACTAATCTGTCCCCTCTTCTAACTATACCATCAGCACAGGATAATTCAGGCCATATCATCTTATAATCTGTGAGCTCTCCTTTTTCAAAAGTTAATGGATTAGTATTAGCAGATAAATTAACCATAATTTGTTGTAAATTACTATCATCAAGTACTGCTTGTTTCCACACTTGTTCACTAGCAGCACCTTTGCACAATTCTCCTACACTTGCCACCAGCCATTCCTCCTTATCCTCTTGAAAATCATCACAACTATGAGATAGGGGTAGGCGAGATAGACAATCAGCATTAATATTTTTGTGGCCAGGCACATATTTCAATTGAAAATTGTACTCTTGTAAACGATACAACCATTTTGCAATCCTTGGAGTCGCTCTGGACGCACCCTTGGTAGTGAAAATGTCAATAAGAGGTCTGTGATCAGTTCTAAGTTCAAACGTTGTCCCCCAGATGAATGTTTTAAAATGATTGACACCCCACCAGCATGCTAGTGCCTCTTTTCGATTACCGAATAAGTTGCTTCTGCTCCGTTAAGAGTGCGTGAAGCAAAAGCTATGATGCGTTCAACTCCTTCCTTTCTTTGCATAAGTACGGCACCTAACCCATAACCGCTAGCATCTACTACAACTATGGATGCATCATATGGATCATATGGCTTTAAAGCTACAGCTTTCACGATGTCAGCTTTGATTTTATCGTACGCTTGTTGGCATACGTCTGACCATGCAAATGGTGTACCCTTTTTCATTAAAAGTCTCAAATCATGCACTTTGCTAGCAAAATTCTGAACAAATTTAGAGTAATATTCAGCGAGCCCTAGAAAGGAACGCAATTGTTCTTTGTTGGAAGGTGCTGGAGCTTTTTCCAATAGCTTCTAGCAAGTTCATTTTAGGTTTGATTCCCTCATTGGATATGGTGTGGCCTAAGTAATCTATCTGTTTGACCCCAAATTTACATTTTTCTGCACACACAGTCAAACCAGCCTCTTGCAATCTGTTTAAAACTTCATTCAAAATGTCATTATGGTTGTGTAAGGTATCACCCCACACTAGAACATCATCTTGGAACACCCTCATGTTGTCCACCCCCTTAAGAATGCTGCTCATAAGTCTTTGAAAAACCGCAGAAGCGGATGCTAATCCAAAAGGCATTTGTAAGTATTGAAATGCACCTTCGGTTGTTATAAATGAAGTTAGGTGCTTGGAATCAGAATGCAACTTAACTTGATGATAAGCGTTGGACAGATCTATGGAAGAAAAATACATTGCGTTTTTAATACTGGCTACCATCTCATTGATGCGTGGTAATGGATGGCGATCTACCCAGATGTTGCTATTTAAATCTCTTAAGTCCACACACATGCGCAACTTGCCATTAGGTTTTCGTGCCAAAACGATGGGACTAAGCCACTCTGAAGCTTCAATAGGTTCAATAACTTTGGCTTCACATAGCCTATGTAATTCTTCTTTCAGTTGTGTGCGCAAAATGAATGGAACATTCCTGACTTTGTGGACAACAGGAATACTGCCTGCTTTCAGTATAATTCGATGTTCAAATTTGATTAAACATCCCAATTTGTCGTTGAATAACTTGGGAAATTTCGCTTGCCATTTGGATACTGCACTCTCATTAGTCAGTAACACTTGGTCAGGGTGATTCGGATCTAATATGATGCCTAAGTTCTTTTGCTCTCTCCAACCCAATAAAGCTCTCCCTTGTTCTACAACATAAACCTTGCCTTGGGTGGATCTGCTCTTGTAGGATAATTGACATGTGAAAAATCCTAGTAAAGGTAATTTAGTACCACAATAACCTTGGGGTTCTACATCAGGTGGTGATAATGCAGCTTTACCAGTGGTTTCCCACATTCGCTTATTAATTATGGTGTACGGCGAACATGAATCTGCCCATAATGATGTGGTGACTTGGTTGATTGATACATCACATCTGGGCGGT
This sequence comes from Calotriton arnoldi, assembly GCA_963921515.1. Lineage (NCBI taxonomy): Eukaryota > Metazoa > Chordata > Amphibia > Caudata > Salamandridae > Calotriton > Calotriton arnoldi. Next base: position 1,043,514 of record CAWUFW010004898.1, on the reverse strand, counting down.
TGATAACCTTCAGATATTTCATTCACATTGTCATCACATATTACCATGACTTCAACGTCATTCTCATCCAATTCATCATCATAATATTCATCATTATCATGTGTTCTTACAACATTTATGGAACGTTTCCAACTATCATTGTTCCCTGTTTTGCACCATCTGGAAAAATGACCTAGTTTTTTACATTTAAAACACGTAACGTTATGGGCAGGACATCTTTCAAAATCAACGGTGTGTTTGGGACTGCCACACCTGTAACATATGCGTCTGTTCCTATTTGGTTGACTTCTTTCTACAAAAGGTTTAAAACGATTAGTGTTTTTTTGTTCATTTTTTTGTTCAACTTTTCTTCCCTTATTTACAACACTAACATTATGAGTATCAACTACATCTTTATGTTGCTCAATATTAAGCTCCTTAACATAACGGGATGTGTTTTCTATTCTTCTAGCGGTATCTATGGTTTTTGTAAAGAAGGATCTTTGAGTTCTAGCAATCGTTCTTGAATTTTCATGTTACTTGTGCGATTGATAAATTGATCTCTAATAATCTCTTCATGCAAATCTCTAAATTTGCATGTGGAAGCTAGTGTTCTTAAAATTGCGACATACTGTTCGACACTTTCACCTGTTAGTTGAGCTCTTGAAAAAAACTTGTGTCTCTCTACCACAATGCTAGTTTTTTACCGTAATTTTCTTCTAAAGCTCTTAAAGCTTCAATATATTCATCAATAGATGTATCAGTAGAGTTTGTTTCACTTCCTTCACTGTCAGCTGCTTCTAATACAGTGGAAACAGCACGTAAAGGTTTAGGCAGAGTTTTTAAAACTTTTCTACCTTCTACACCTAAATTATGTTTTAGCAATGCAAATTTTCGCGATGGTAAGAAGGTTTCTCCACCTATAGCCTCAAGGTAGGTTTCGAAAGATTCGCACCAGTCTTCCCATGTCATGACAGGAACTCCAGGACCTTGTAAAAATTTAGGTGGAGGCAATACAGACGATGTAGAATCCATTGTCAGTTATTCTTACTTACTTACTTACTGTAACTTACTGTACTTACTGTAACTTAATGCACATATGAAATGTAATGGCAGTAAAATGTCAGCCTTATTTTGTACTTTGCTAAGTGTCAGTATTGAATAACATAAATAACTAAAATAAAAGAAGTGGTCACCGTTGTCAAGTCGAGTATTTTCAAAAGTGTCAACTTTTTTTTTTTTTTTAACAAAGCACAAAGAAAATAAAAGAGGTGGTCACCGTTGTCAACGTCGACAGAGAAGTGCAGAGGGTTTCTGTAAAGTTGAGTAGTTTGGTTCGTTTTAATCAAGGTGTGCCCCGGTGGTAACAGCAACGAAGACGGAAGGGTTTCCTGTGCGTTACTTCAGTGCATTATGGTATCTATGGTGACCACGTTGCTTCAGTGAGGTCACAACGCGGCATGACGCGTACACGCTAACGGAATGATGTAGGCAGGGCACGTAGATTCCAGCGCCACCAACGCGATGGAGAACGGAGCAAAGGAAGATTCGGATCTGACGCCACAAAGATCCACAAATGCAGGTGGGAATTCATGAATTAATGTCTTTCAAAAGACAACACAGGTAGGAAACGGTTTTTCCTCTTCCTTGGTGATTAATGTTTAACTTTAAATACGGACTTCAGGATTGTACACAGCAACTTGACTGCAGAGATTTCAAACACTCAGCCGCTCTTTCTTAAATAGAAACGTTATGAGCATGTCAAATGTCAGCCAAAACACAGCGTAGCACGTAAATGGACTTCAAGATCGTCCACAAGAGCTTGACACGCAGAGACTTCAAACGCTCAGCAGCTCATTCTTCAACTGATATGCTATGAGCATGTAAAACACCAGCCGAAACACAACGTAGCACGCAAACAGATCACCTGAGTATTTTGAATGGTCGCACTAAACTTCAAGTCCAAATCACGGTAGAAATGGTCAAACTTTACCTCAGCAAATCGCGAAGGGGAGGTGAAAGTTGCGACACGCCTCAGGGGTTGTTGATTTCTGCAGAACGAAAAAAAATTCTTCTTGCCAGAGATGACAGCCAGCCTCATCAATGGCATCCCACGCTCGTCGCCATTTATAAGTTCACAAGAGGCTCATTAGAGGGTGAAGAAAAGTAGTTTATTGTATGGTACAACCCCTGGGCAAGGAGGTCCTTCCTCCCTCAGTAACTGCTGGTCTGCTCACTCTGTGTCCCCTGGATTCTACAATCCAGAATCCAGTGAACATGTCACATAGCGATAGGGTAACTAAGATACAGTTACTAGGATACAACAGAAGCCTTGTTGGGAGATGTCTTGCTTCCTGTTGTTAGAGATTTTGTTGTTAAAGGGTGGCCTGACAGCAAAAGATTTGATCCTGATTTACTACCCTTTTGGTCCATTAGGAATGAGCTTACTATATGTCAAGGTCAACTCATGCGGGGTGGGAGAGTGGTACCTCCAGATACCTTAAGACATAAGCTAGTGAATCTTGCTCACGAGGGACATTTAGGGAGAAACCTCACGAAATCTCGACTGCGTGAGAGGTATTGGTGGCCCAAGATGGATAGCCAGGTTGAGGAGGTTGTTAAAGAATGCTGTCAGTGTGCCTCCAGTGATAAATCCCATGTTACCAGTACTGCTCCTTTGTCACCTGTTGAGGTTCCGCGTGAGCCTTGGATTAAACTAGGTTTGGATCTTATGGGTCCCTTTGAACTTTTAGGTCCTTCGGAGAGATTTGTGATTCTTTTGGTGGATTACTCTTCCAAGTGGGTGACTACTAGATGTGTGAATTCTATGAGCACCAGGATTGTTATTGATTTCCTGAAGGATGAATTTGCTTGTGAAGGCATACCCAGGTTCCTCATCACGGATAATGGGGTGCAGTTCATCTCGGAAGAGATGCAGGAGTTTTTGAGGGATTATGGAATAACTCATCAAAAAACTGCGCTTTATGCACCACAGGCAAATGGACTTGCGGAACGAATGAACAGGGTAGTAAAGGCATGTGTGCAGAGGGCTGTTGAGAGAAAAGTTTCCCTCAAGAGTGTCTTGAGAGACACCTGGTGGGCCCATCGCACTGCTCTCAATGCGGTGTTACAGAAATCTCCTTTTCAAATATTGAGAGGGAGAGTTGCTTTGTCAAAACTCAATCCTGCTTGGTTGCCTCTCATTGAGGGTTCCGGTTTAAATAAGGAGGAGGTGGATGCTAAAGTCAAGTCTTATCAAGCGAGGTACAAGGACAGGTTTGACTTTAAGAATTCTACCAAAGTCAGAACATGGATGGTGGGTGATTGGGTACTTGTCAAAAAACCACGTTGGCATAGGAAGGGTATCAGTGAGTTTATGGGCCCTTTTGTCATCACTTCTGTCTACAAGAATGTAGTTACAGTGCATAATGGTGGCAAGTGGAGTATGTCTCGTTTGGTAAGATTTGAAGGTGATAAATCCTTGTTCCCATCATGTTCAGATTATGTGCCAGCTCCAACCTTTCATTCACAAGGTCCTTCTCCAAGGTCTTGTTGTCCTCCAAAACGTTTTGAAGACTATGAGATGTATTGATGTTACCTATGATGCTTTGAATTATTTATGCCATGTATTTGCTAGTGCATTTTCTTATTTCCATGCCTATTCTCTCTTCTTCTGTTCTTTCTTTTCTTTTCTTTTTTTAAATTTTCAGTAAGGGGGATGTGTTATGTTTATTCTAGAGCTGCATGTGTCAGGGATTCCATCTCCATGGTAGCGTCTCGTGTGAGACAGTTACTACCAGGAGATTCAAGCAGGCTGGCAGCTGGAGTTGGTGGTTCCCTACATCAAGGAATAAAGAACAGTGGAAACTTACCAGTGTATGTCTCTACTTAACAAAATGGAATGGAGTAAACTGTACTTGCATGATGGTAATTACGTTCACAATATTTTTCCTGTGTTTTTGCTGTAAGATGGACTGTTTTAAGAGGGGAAAATAATTTTATGCCGTATTTATACACACAAGTGGCAAAATCAATGAAAAATTAGTTTGCCTTTTTCACACTTTGTTCGTGGATAAAATTCTGTTGAAAAATTCCCTATGATGCATGTAAAATGGTGTAGAAGCTCAAAAGTGTGCAAATATGTTTAGCAGTGCTCCCGCAACACATCTTTTCTATTTTTGCAATGGTGCAAAAACCTCTCTCTAATACGGAATGACATCATTTGTTTTGCTCAACTCCTTATAATTGGCAAAATAGTACAAATCAGTTTTGCACTGTTATTTGTGCCAGTGGGAAGCATTTGCAATATAGCCCCAATATTCTGTGATATATTGATTTGGATACCGTGATAGGATTTTTTCAAACACGTTTTTGTGCCCTTAGGACACAGAAATCTGCATACCTCCTTCCTGAATGTATGTGTGCTTTTTAAATCTCACCTACCTGTCTCTTTGTAAAAGACCTCTTGTGGACCATACCTTAGAGCCCACCCATTGTTTACCATTGGTTGGCTTTATTGTCACTCTCCTTTGCTTGTTGTTTTTTTTTTTGTCCTCATCCCACCAATAAGCGTCTGCAATTCTTGAAAAGAAGCCGTCATTCCAAACTGTGCGCCCTACGGCTGCTGCATTCGCTTAGGCCATTCCAGACCAGCCCCTTTGTTGGTAGCTTGGTGTAATCATAGGACCAGAAGGAACTATACCAATCTCAAATCCATACCCCAGGACACTAGGGCCTGCCAAATGTTCACACTGCTCTCACTTTCTCCCCCTTGGTCCAAACGGGCCATTGCAAACGCAGCTTTAAGCCAATCCTCACACGTTGGGGGCCGTGGTTCTTTCCACTTCATGCAGATCTCTCTCCGGGCTATTAGAACCAGGTATAACAACAAGCCTCTATAAATCTGCTGAAGATGCTTCCCAAACGCACCGTCATCCCCAAATAATACCAGGGAGATGTTGACCTCAATTTTGACTTTGAAAATGTCACATAGAACATCCCCCACCCCCTTCCAAAAAACTCTAAGTTCGGGGCATTCATAAAAGATATGGATATCATTGGCATTAAGAAAGTTACATCTTGGACATTTGGGGGAGGATAGTGGTACAAACTTAGCAATTTTTGCGGGTGTGTAGTAAAGTCTGTTGATGACAAAAAAATGATTCATCTTTAAGCTGGCCGGTTTAACAAATTTATAAAGAAGCTTCAAAGAGGGTTCATAAAAATCTTCAATATTGGACTCAAAGGGAGACTGATTCCAGACTGCATACTGCAGGGGGTAATCCATATCTTCAGCCTCCAAGAACTTTCTATACCAAATAGAAACTTCCTTTCTTTTGCGATGTACTATTTGCAAAGACTGCTCCGTCTCCCAGTCACCTCTTATGTCCCCCTTTTCCGCGGTAACCCAGGAGGCTAGTTGCAAGTATTTGAATCTAGAAAGACTACTTCCAACCTTCGCTCTTAATACCTCCCAGGGATGAAGTCCTTCTGAGGATAAAAGCTCTGACCAGGTAGTAATGCCTGCCCTTTTTATTGGAATCGCAAGGCTGTCCTTTAGACAGAGCGGGGTCCCCAGGGAGACCCAAATCGGGGCAAAATCGGAATAGTACCCAATCCCCCATCTGCATCTGACCTTATACCATATGTTAAGGGCGGCCGTAAGAACTTTCAGACGCACCCGTTTAAAAAACCTTGGTGCCCCGAATTTGTACAAAAAGCCTTCTCCTCCGCCTCCACCCTCCACCTTGACCATCTCACCCAATAGCCTCCCCCATGATGACTCTTCTGGTTTTACAAGTAACATCCGGATGTTTTTAAACTGAAAGGCAACAGAATACCAGCCAATGTCTGGGAGAGCCAGGCCCCCTTTGGTCAGCCTACGTCTCAGCTTTTTCCACGACAATCTAGCACCCTTGTTTGCCCAGATGAAACTTCCGATCTTACTTTGGATTTTACTAATATCTTTACTAGGGAAAACAAGGGGAATCGCGTTAAACAGGTAGGTAAATTTAGGCAAAATAACCATTTTTACCAGGTTGACCTTACCGAAGATAGTTAAGGGGAGATTCTTCCATCTGGCAAATAGGCGGTCCACCTCTTTAATGGTCTTATTTAAATTCATCTGAGGGATTTTATCCAAATCCTTAACAATAGTAATGGCCAGATATTTAAACTCATTACTCGTGGTACTCTCCCAGTTGTCAATGTTCCAACACATTACCTCTGTTTTGGAGGTGTTGGCTAAATATCCCGAAAAAGAACCGAATTTTTCCAACAGTACTTCGACCCTTGGTATGACCGCCTCCGGGTCGTTAATATATAACAAGTCGTCGGCATAGAGAGCCAACTTGCTACAGTATTGCTGAGATCTAAAGGGGGAGATTAAGTCGTCTGATCTTATCGCTTGTGCCAATGGCTCTATATAAATATCAAACAGCAGGGGGGAGATGGGACAGCCCTGTCTAGTTCCTCTTTGGATGTTAAAACTAGAGGTCAACATGCCATTTAGCAAGATTTTTGCGGAGGCTCCCTGGTAGCAATTTATCAAGGTCCGAATAAAAATGGGACCAAAGCCCATCGACCTAAGTACCTCCCAGAGATATACCCAGCAGACTCTGTCGAACGCCTTGGCCGCGTCGAGAGCCACTACGGCCAAGGGTTCCGATCTTGCCATAGCCAAGTCAATGTTACCAATTAGCTGGTGCGTCTGCTCCTGGATATATCTCCCGGGGATGAACCCCTTTTGGTCGGCATTTATCAGGTAAGGAGCCAACTTGACCAATCTCCCTGCAAGGATACCCATGAAGATCTTATAATCGGCATTCAGCAGGGAGATTGGTCGATAGGAGTCCGCTTTTAAGGGATCCTTCCCAGGTTTCAAGATAAGTACAACTGTTGCTTCTTTCCAGGACCTGGGAACCTGTCCTACTAAGCTAAACACTGAGTTAAATAGGATACCCAATATCGGGACCAATTAATCTAAAAGGAGTTTATAGACCTCACTAGGAAGAGCATCCGTACCTGCTGCTTTATTATTTTTACATTTATTTATTTGATCTTTGATTTCTCTCTCAGTAATTGGAGCGTCTAAGCTTCCACGACTTTCATCTGTTAGGGTCGGCAGGGATTTTTCACTCAACCAGGCTTGAAGTGCTTCAGTGTTAGGCACCGTCTCTTCTCTATATAGCTCTGAAAATAAGGAGAGGAGGCGGGCTTGCATGTCCTCTAGGCTACTTGACTTCTCTCCATTTTCATTTATTATCAGCTCATTGATGTTATTCTTTGCTCGATCCCCTCTTGCTTTCCATGCCAATAAGGCACCTGCCTTCTCACCACACTCAAAATTCTGCATGTTTTTAGTCAACCATTGAGCCCTGCACTTCTGATCTAATCTCCCCCTATACTCCTGCCGGGCACCTTCTAGATCCCTCTGGACTTGTGCAAACCTTTCAGGGCTCCCTTGGTTGAACTGCTCCCTCTCTGACTCCAACTGAAGAATTTTCCCCTCGAGAGTCCGTAGCTCCCGGGCCTCTGCCCTATTCTTTGAGCAAATAAGACTATGTAACAGGCCCCGCAAGTTAGCCTTAAAGGCATCCCAAACATAGTCCATAGAGGTCGAGCCGATATTTATAGAAAAATAGTCTAGTGTAGCTGATTTAAGAGCCCTCGCAATCCCTAGATCTGACAGCATGGACCTTTTGAGTGTCCATCTAGGTTATAAATTATGCCTCTTTCGTACGAAAGAAAACAACACAGGGGCATGGTCAGATAAATGACTAGGCAGAACAATTATACAAGTCATATTTTCCAGACTAGACCTATCCGTTAGAACATAGTCTATTCTAGATGAATGAACATACTTCTTACTATAGAACGTAAACCCCTGTGCGTCACCCATCTTTACCCTCCAGACGTCTACGAGCTCCAGATCATGCAACATGTTCTTCATAGCTCTACGGACTCGAGGTGCCCCAATATAATGACTCTGATTGGATCTGTCTTTTAAGGGGTCAAGAAGAACATTAAAGTCACCTCCAATAATTAAAGGCGAAACTACTTCGATTAATTTAGATTGTAATTTACATATATATGTCGGATCATCAGTATTGGGGCCATAGAAAGAAGCACATGCTAACTCTGAACCACAAAGTCCAATAAGGCCACTATCCACCTCCCTGTATGGTCGGTTTGAGTGGATTTAATAGAGCATCCTGACCCCTGTTTTATCAATATAGCCACCCCCTTGTTGTGAACGGTCTGCTCAGATGAGCAAAAATATTTTACCCAGGAATATTTAGGGAATATAATACCACACTCTGCATAGCTTAAATGCGTCTCCTGGATAAGGCAAATTTGGGCGGGAGAAAGCTCCAAGTATTTCAGTACCAATCTTTGTCTACGGGGGCATCTTAACCCATTAACGTTCCACGAGATAAACTTTACCTCGCTACTCAATGGGAGGATTCCTGCCATCAGGGGGTGAAACCCAAAACAGACGGTCACTTATAAGTGTGAGATTGCGGAAATCTTTTTGCTTTTTACCCACTGCTCCCCACCCCGTGCTTCCCACCACCATTCCCCCTCAAACCCCCCGCGTGCCCCTTCCCCTCGGGAAACCCTCCCTTCTATTAGGCTAGACCCTATTCGGCCTCTCCCCCTCGGGCATCAGGAAAATTTACCTTAACATTGCGATCAAAAGGTCTCTCTAGCAAGGGGCCCTCCTTACTTCGACCATCCCCTCCTTATACTCCACACCCATCCTTAATCTTGGCTATAAGAGCATCAACCTCCTCAACTGAGCGAAACAGATACATGTGGTTACTCCACATAATACGCAGTGAAGCAGGAAACCTCAGTTGAGCCTTAGCCCCCAGCTTATTCAGCTCCTCTATCCTTTTTCCCAGCTCCCATTGTTTTGTAGCAGTAATGTGAGGTATATCAGACCTAATAGAAAAGGTAAAAGAATTAGAGGAGAAATTAGATGTAAAAATTCTTTCCCTTAAAGCCGAGGATAAAATTGCCTCTTTAACAGTATATGTTAAGAAGTTAATAAAAAATTTCCTGGGCTTCGGTTTAGCTGGATTTCGTTTGAACGGGTCGCGATGCACCCGTTGTATCTCCTGTGCGAGGTCTATATTAGTAGAGTCCTTTAACACTGTTTCTTTTAACAAAGATATCACAAATCCCTTGATATCTGTGCCTTCAAATGCTTCCGGAACATTGATAAGTCTCAAATTGTTCTTCCTTGAGTGGTTCTCCAAACGTTCAAGATCTTCCTTTAATTCTTTATTCTGGGCAGCTAGGTTTGCCATATCCGTAGTGGAAGTATGAAGAGCCTCCTTAATTTTCGGGATCTCCAGCTCCAGTGCGTCCGTTCTTATTGAAACTTCCTCCAACTTCTGTGCAAGTACCACGCATGAAGCACAAGTTACTACTTGTGTAACGATATATCTGTAAGAGACATTAGTTAGTGATAGATTCCTTACCTTAGAATATCCCCAGGCGTCAGACTGGATCCGGAAAGTTTTTCGTTAGCAGTACCCCTGCGCGTCAGTAGGTGGTGTCGTGCGGCTCCGCGTCTGTCGTTGGCGTCGTAAGCGCTGAGATGACGTCACGGAGACTACTTAGGCGCCACCCATGCGCGCAGACGTCAGTTCAGTACATGACTTTCCGCGCCAGGAACGCAGAGCCATGCAAGAAACTGACCATTGGTGCCATGAAACTAGGGCCCTGAAAGGGATGACCTTAACCCTAGAAATCAGTTCGCAGAACGGGGAGGATGGGTGGGGCGGTAAGGAATCTATCACTAACTAATGTCTCTTACAGATATATCATTACACAAGTAGTAACTTGTGCATCTGAAAGAGACACGTTAGTGATAGATTCCTTACCTTAGAATAGATACCCCAGCAATACCAACCCGGTGGTGGGTCTGCGAATAGATTACACCAGAAAGTCACGGAGAACAGAACGGCCAAAGAAGCCGTCTCTCCGGACTTGACTGTCAAGGCAGTAATGCTTGGTAAACGTGTGCAGCGAGGCCCACGTAGCTGCCTGACAAATATCCTGCAAGGGAACCCCGCGTCCCAAGGCAGTAGTGGCTGCCGTCGCCCTGGTAGAATGGGCACGCAGCCCCACAGGAGGCTCCTTCTTAGCCAACGAGTAACACGCTTTGATGCACAGAACGACCCACCGAGAGATGGTTCGTTTGTGCACGGCCCGACCTTTTTTGGCACCCACGTAGACAACAAAGAGCTGGTCATCCACCCGGAACTGTTGTGTGCGCTTCAGATAGAACGAGAGCACACGTTTCGGGTCCAGACGGTGAAGCCTCTCTTCCTCTTTGGAAGGATGCGGAGGCGGAAAGAAGGTGGGCAAAGTGATGGTCTGCCCGATGTGGAAGGGCGTGACAACCTTTGGCAAGAAAGAAGGACGGGTCCTTAAAATCACCTTGTCCGGATGAACAGAAAGGAAAGGAGGTTTGGAAGAAAGAGCCTGGAGCTCACTCACTCTTCTGGCAGAGGTAATAGCTACCAGGAAAGCCGTCTTGAGAGTGAGAAGACGCAAAGGACAGGTATGAAGGGGCTCGAAGGGAGCGCACATCAGATATGTCAAGACAAGATTTAAATCCCATTGAGGCATAATGAACGGCACGGGAGGAAACGTGTGCGTAATGCCTTTCAGGAAACGGTTAACAACCGGAGATTTAAACAAGGAAGGCTGATCTGGAAGCCGGAGAAAGGCGGAGATGGCCGACAGATAACCTTTGATAGTGCCCAGAGCAGAGCCCTGCTGGGCCAAAGAAAGAAGGAACAGAAGGACTTCGGAAAGCGGGGAAGAAAGGGGATCCACAGCCTTAGCTGTGCACCATGCCACAAACTTGTTCCACCTGCAGGCGTATACCGATTTAGTGGAGGGCCGCCTGGCTGCCAGAATGACATCACAGACTTCGGGAGGAAGATCGAAAGCTGTCAACTGTCGCCGCTCAATCTCCACGCATGGAGGTGGAGGCTGGACAGGTTCGGGTGGAGGACCGTCCCCTGCTGTTGCGACAGAAGGTCCTCCCGACGAGGCAGTCGCATCGGGGGATCGAGCGCCATGTTGAGTAGCTCGGGATACCAGTATCTCCGTGCCCAATCCGGAGCCACAAGAATGACTTGGGCCCGGTCGCGTCGAATCTTCTTCAGCACTCGGGGCAGAAGTGGTATAGGCGGAAAGACGTACAACAGACCGCAACTCCACTCGCGATGAAAAGCGTCGCCGAGCGAGTGCCGCCTTGGAAATTCCAACGCGCAGAACTGATGACATTGCGCGTTCTCTTCGGTGGCGAATAGATCTAACCAAGGCTCTCCCCACTGCAGAAAGAGACCTTGCGCCACGTCCGAGTTCAGAGGCCATTCGTGATCCATCAAGCACCGGCGGCTGAGTTTGTCCGCCCTGGCGTTCAGATAACCTGCCAGGTGTTGAACCACCAAGGTAATGCCTTGACGTTCCAGCCAAGTCCAGAGGCGCAGAGCCTCCTGACATAGGGTCCACGACCCCACCCCGCCCTGCTTGTTGCAATACCACATGGCGGTGGTGTTGTCCGTGAACACCTGCACTACACTTCCCCGGACAGAGGGAAGGAATGCCTTCAGTGCAAGCCGGATCGCCCGAAGCTCCAAAAGATTGATATGGAGCCGGGACTCCGCCGGAGACCAGAGGCCTCTGATCTCTGCCTCTCCCAAGTGGCCACCCCATCCCAGGAGGGACGCATCCGTCACCACTGTGTGCTCCGGTTGGGGAAGGGAGAGAGATCTGCCATTGACCCAATCGCGATTCGAGAGCCATCACTGCAATTGTCAGGCAGTGCCCTCCGAGATCTGGACATGATCGGACAGGTCGCCTTGATGCTGTGCCCACTGGAACTTCAGGTCCCACTGCAGAGCCCGCATATGCCATCTGGCATGTTGCACCAGCAGGATGCAGGAGGCCATCAGGCCCAGGAGCCGGAGGGTCATCCGGACTGAAACCCAGGATAGAGGTTGAAAGATCGGAATCATAGCCTGAATATCCCGGACTCGCTGCTCGGGAGGATAAACCCGAAACAGCGTCGAATCCAGAACCGCTCCGATGAAGGGGAGCTTCTGAGAGGGACTCAGGTGCAACTTCGGCACGTTGATGGAGAACCCCAGCAAATGCAGGAGGTCGGCCGTAGTCTGAAGGTGGGTGACGACTGCCTGGGGCGAGCCCGCCTTCAACAACCAGTCGTCGAGGTAGGGGAAGACTGACACCCCTGACCTGCGCAGATGAGCTGCGACCACCGTCATCACCTTCGTGAACACCCGAGGGGCGCTGGTAAGGCCGAAGGGGAGCACGGCAAACTGAAAATGCTCCTGTCCTACCGTGAACCGCAGGTAACGCCGGTGGGCCGGCAGGACGGGGATGTGAAAATAGGCGTCCTGCAAGTCCAACGCTACCATCCAGTCTCCAGGGTCGAGGGCAGCCAAGACCTGAGCCAGAGTCAACATCTTGAACTTCTCCTTCCGGAGGAAGCGATTGATGTTCCGGAGGTCCAAGATGGGGCGCAAGCCCCCCTTGTCCTTCTTGGGGACCAGAAAGTAGTGGGAATAACAACCACTCCCTACGTCTGGCCCAGGAACACACTCGATGGCCACCTTGGCCAAGAGGGCCATGACTTCCTGCTGGAGAAGCGCCAAGTGGTCCCCCGACATGCGGTGGTACCGAGGTGGCATGGCTGGAGGGGCAGACTGAAAGTGAAGGGAGTAACCCTTGCGGATGATCTGCAACACCCACTCGTCCGATGTGATAGCGTGCCAGTGGGGGAGATGATGGCGGACCCTGCCACCCACTGGCGTGGGGTGCCCCACAAAGTTCGGATTAGGAAGGTTTGGAGGTGGAAGCAGCGGGGGCGGAGGTGGACTGACCCCCACGTTGATTCCCAGACCCGCCCCTGCGGAAACTGCATCCGCGGCCGCGTTGAGGCTGGTTCTGCATAGGCTTGCTGAAGGAACGTGCCTGGGCGCCCTTTCCTTGGCCACGAAAGGAACGAAAACCAGGAGTGGCTGGGCTTTTCGTGGAAAGACCTAAGGACTTGGCCGTGGCCCGCGAGTCCTTAAAACGCTCCAGCGCACTGTCGGCCTTATCGCCAAACAGGCGAGTGTCATCAAAGGGCATGTCCATGAGCAAGCTCTGGACATCTGGCGAGAACCCGGTAGATCTCAACCAGGCGTGGCGACGAAGCACCACAGTCATAGAAATCGCTCTACCTAGCGAGTCCGCGGTGTCCAAACCACACCGAATGGCGAACTTAGCTGCATCTTTACCCTCGGCAACAGCCTGGGACAGCACAGCTTGGGTCTCTTCAGGACACTGAGGCAACACCTGTGCAACTGTATCCCACACGCGTGGGAATAGCGGCCCAATAGGCAAGCGGTGTTCACCGACTGCAGCCCCAAGCTGGCGGAAGAGAACAACCGCTTGCCGAACTGCTCCAGCTTCTTGGAGTCCTTATCCGGCGGAGCCGTGGGGAAGGCACTCTGGGACGTCGAAGCTTGGATGATCAGGCACTCAGGCGTAGGGTGAGTGGTCAGAAAGGCAGGGTCACCGGGCGCCGGGCGATGACGCCTGGCGACGTTCTTATCCACAGGGGCCCCTGTGGCTGGCCACGACCAAGTGCCCAGCAAGACGTCAGTGAGGGCGTCATTAAAAGGCAGCAAGGGCTCCGACGAAGTGGACGCCGTCTGGAGCACCTCAGTGAGGAGGTTAGTTTTGAGGGCCACCGTCGGGAGATCAAGGTTGAGAACCTCAGCTGCCCGACAAAGCACCATCGTGTAGGAGGCGCCCTCCTCCATGGTAGGCGGGGGAGAGGCAAACCCCGGGTCAGAGGAGACGTCGAGGTCGCCGGCATCCTCCAAATCGTCCGCCCAGTCCTGCTCAGTCACACTGACGAGCAAGAGGGTCCTCGGACCCCTCCCAGTCGTCCTCCACCTCTGCCGCCTGTGGCACAGACCGCAGCGGTAGGGCAGGAGCCGGAGAAGGAACAACCGGCATCGGGAACGGAGCCGAGAACGGCGCCGTTCTCGGCGCCGTTCCCGACGCCGGTTGTTCCTTCTCCGGCTCCTGCCCTACCGCCGCGGATTGTGCCACAGACGGCAGAGGTGGAGGACGACTGGGAGGGGTCAGAGGACCCTCTTGCTCGTCAGTGTGACTGAGCAGGACTGGGCGGACGATTTGGAGGATGCCGGCGACCTCGACGTCTCCTCTGACCCGGGCTTGCTCTCCCCGCCTACCATGGAGGAGGGCGCCTCCTACACGATGGTGCTTCGTCGGGCAGCTGAGGTTCTCAACCTTGATCTCCCGACGGTGGCCCTCAAAACTAAAATCCTCACTGAGGTGCCGTGTCCCAACGCGGATCCCAGGTAGGAGCAAAATGGTCCGGGAACCTGGGCAAGGGCGGGACAAATGGCATCCACTGCGGCGCCGGAGGCGGAGCTGAGGGTGGCGCTGGGGCCGGAGCCGGCAGCGATGGACCTTGTGGCGCCGTGGCCGGAGCCGACGGTGCAGGATCCTGTGGCGCCGAAGCTGGATCTGCCGGCGGCACCGACGGCCCAACAGGATCCTGACACAGGACCGCGGGGCCCGAGGGCGCGCCAGCGGGAGCCCGAGGCCTAAAAAGGCGGTCCAAGGTAGCAGGAAATTCTTGCACCTGTGCGGGAGTCGCCGACGGACCCGGGTAAGGTGGATAGGCCGCGGGACTCTCGAGCTCCGAAGGAGCCGCAGGGGCAGAACCCCTGTCCCCCTCGTCCACATCCGGGGACCGACGGGGGGACGTTGGAGAGCGAACACGCTTCTTCGACTTCTTTTTGTGTCGTCTCTTACCCGAATCCGAGGGTGAAGACTTGGAGCCCGAGGAGCGATGACTGTGGCCCCGCGAGCGTTCCCTGGAACGGCCCCTGGACCGGGAACGGCGCCGTGACGAGTGCCGGACCTCCAGCAGCTTCTGGTGCCGCTCCCTCAAGGCCTTCGGGGCCATGGCCTGACAGTCCAGACAGGACCGGGAGTCGTGGTTGGTCTCCAGGCAGTAGAGGTAGACATCGTGGGGGTCCGCCACCCACGTATTGCGACGGCAGGCCCCACAAGACTTAAATCCAGGCATCCCTACGTGCACCAAGGAAACCAAAGCTTACAGGAGACAAAGTCTCAAAAAAGGGTAGTCAAAAAGTGACTAAGGTACGTGCTCTAACCGGATCTGCGCTTACTGGCGCGGAAAAAGAAAGAACTGACGTCAGCGCGCATGGGTGGCGCCCAAGTAGTCTCCGTGACGTCATATCGGCGCTTGCGACGCCAGCGACGGACGCGGAGCCGCACAACGCCACCTACTGACGCGCAGGGCTACTGCTAACGAAAAACTTTCCGGATCCAGTCTGACGCCTGGGGATATTCTAAGGTAAGGAATCTATCACTAACATGTCTCTTTCAGATGCTTGGATCACAGCCTGGTTTGTCTCCGAGACAGTGAACCTACTTGCCATCTCATCCTTAAGAGCCAGTAGAATACCCGCCAAAGATCTAGACGAGGTCCCAGATTCGACAAACTCGGGAAGAGAATCGGGAGGAGAATCTTGCTGGCCATCTTGGTCATCTCAAGACGCTAGCACGGTAAATCTATTTGAAATGGCTACTGCAGGATGAATGGCAGACAAAGAGTGCCCGGAGCTCTCCACCAAATCATTCTGGGGGGCAGGCAACCCCGACAGCTGCACGTTACTTTGTAAGGTGGTTAACATGTCGGGAGGCTTAAGCCAGCCGGGATCCAGGGAATTTTCTGATTGCAGCCTACTAGAGCTATGAGAACCTTCCTGAGGGCCTTCCTTATTTGAGTCCCGGGTTGTAGATGAAGACATAACCTTGTAAAATGATTTTAGTGAGGGGGTTATTTCTCCTTTGCTTGTTACTTATTCGATGGCTTGTTATACATTTCTCTAGCTCACATCTGTCTCTACCTCTTTCTTTATCAAACAACACACTAGTTCTCACACTCTGTTTCTCTCACTCTCTCTCCCTATCACAGTATCAACCTCACCTCTCTTTCTGTGCCTCATCTATGTTTCCCTACTTTACCTCTTTCATCTCAACAACTCCTCACTTTCTACCCTTCACTCCTTCCTTTTTTTTTTTTTTTTTTTAGAGTTTTATATAGCGCGAACTAGACCCGAGAACTCGGGTATCAGAGCGCTTTACATGAGCACCAGTTTCGTTACAGAAGGACACATTAATTTTTGTTAGGCACGGGGAGATTACGTGATTTGCCCAGAATCACAGGATGTTGAGCGTTGTTGCCGAGACTCGAACCCGGTTCCCCAGCTTCGAGGTCGACCGCTCTAGCCGTAAGGCTACATCCTCTCCCCTTTCTTCCCTTCTCTCTCACTGCTCTCTTTAAATCACCTATCTTTCCACATACCTCTTCTCATTTTGTCCCTCTCTTTTTCTCAAAACAATGGCGACCATAGACTGTAACAATAAAGCAGGGAATGGCCGGCGCCTGGAAGAATCACAGTAACAACCATAATGTTTAAGTGATTATAAGTAGTAGCTTGAAAATACAGGAACCATCTCTGTCAGGGAGGATCGGGACATGCCTGAAACTAACACCATGGCGGGGGCGTAGTTGTGCCTTGTTCCTCCACTGGATGACCAGTCAAGGCACAACTGTTTTATTCTTACAGTATATGGTTGCCACTGTATTGACTGACTGCCATTCTATTGATTTACCAAGAAACTACCTTTTCTTAACCTCTGATTACGGAGTTTTCACATATATTGGCAACCGCATCTATATATTGGACTGGTCCTGAAGACATTATAGGTTCTTAATTGCATATTATTGCTTTAAGCATTATGTATCCAGCAAACAATGCATTGTCCTGATGAAGATCCCATTATGTATAGTGGATCGAAACGTCACCAACCAAATCACTCTGACCCACATAACTATGTAAAAGTGTTTTATTGGGTGCAGTAGTGTTTTTTTGAATATCAAGTGTGACTTTTGAATTTTGTGTAATCCTTAGTTGTCATATTTCAGTCTTTTTTTGTCTGTGTGTTTGTGTAAAACCTGTTGTGGTGTGCCCCGGAGGGGTAAATACACCTTGAATTGATTTTCACTCTTGTATAAATAAACTATTGATTGATTCCAATTCCCCTGGGCATAATTTTATACCAAATTTCATGTAAATCCGTTCAGCCATTTTCGTTGCGGCAAATATAATAGTTTATGGAAAATGCATTGGTGGGAAAATGTGTTTTAGGACCCCTTTTTTACCTTTGCACCCCTTAACGATTCACCACAAAAATTTACATTATCACAAAAAGTAGAAAATACAAAAGTTCTAGAAAGTTTGTGGTGATTCGCCAAACAGGTGGAAAGGTATTAAGGACCAAAAATCTGAGGAATTACTATCTTTGGGAATCCTAATTAGAACAACAGAGTGGCAATCAGATTTAATGTGACTTCTTTCTTTTTGTCTATTGTATTTGTTATGTATATTGTTTATTGTTTTACATAATCATGTGATCATAAATATGTCTTTTGTGTGTTCATGAAGTTATTCTGAAACTTTATATATGCAGTCTCGTTTATTTTTTGGGCTTTCTTGCTACTTTTAGTAGTATTGTGCTACATATGAAGCCCAAAGTGAATGAAAGCCAATCATAGTTGTTGTTATAAAAATTGAGATTATAACTAGCCACAAAAAAAAAAATTATGTCATCCATATAGTAGTTTCTGTAGCTCACTGCTCGGTCACTTTTCTATTATGTTACACAAGAGTGTATAAGGAAGATGGTTTTTGTTTGGTTTATTGGGCACAGTTTTATTTTGAGGCACCAAGTATGCAAAGAAAGCTTATGTAGATTAAGATGTATTCCATTTGTTATGTATTTGTTTATTGGTTTCCATCAGCATGTGACCATAAATGGGTCTTTCAATTGTTCATATAGTAAATCTGAAACTTTACAAATGCAGTCTATTTTATTTTTGTGCCTTCTTTCTACTTTTAGTAGTATTGTGCTACACATATCACTAAGTTTTTGGCCCTTATGACTTCATAACCACTTCATACCACGGCTCGCAGTAGCAAAAAGGATCATCTACATAGTCTAATGTACATTGCTGTGAAATTTCATTATAATACGTTCAGCCATTTTGCGGCTACGTCCAGTACAAAAAGTCTATGTAAAATGCATTGGAGTCTCAGTCTGTTTTGGGACCCCCCTTTTTTCTTTACACCTCTTCACCAAATGCCCCAAAACGTTCCATCCTCTGTCAATGTATAGGGGGCAATAGGTCTGCAAAGTTTTACGAAGATTCGTCACATGGATGCAAAGTTATTAAGGGGCAAACATCCTTGTAACCCTAACTATAACTACACAGTGGAGATATATATTTATATATATATAATTTCTACTGGCGGTCGCCAGTAGATAGTTATAGTTAGGACCTATTTTCCATAGGAAATCCGCAACATTCTATTCCCAATAACTTTGGCGCCGGTTGACGAATCTTCACGAAATTTTCAAAACTCGTGGGGCGCTCCGGTCCGCTCCCATCCTGAAAGTCTCGGGGTGATTCGTCAAGTGAGGGCCGAGAAAAAAGGGGGTCCCAAAACGTGTTTTCCCATGCAATTTTCCATAGGAACCTTTAGTCGCAGCTACAGCCCGAACTGCTGAACGGAATGACACCAAATTTGGCAAAAAGGTAGCCCTTGGTTCAGAGTCATGCCTTTTGGTTAAATGGTGTAAATCCGTTCAGTAGTTCCTGAGAAATTTGAAAAAGAAAACATATCGATATCTGGGCGGAGCCTAACCACACATGTCATCGTGAGATCTGATTGGGTGTCAGCACTTCATCCTGGAATTGCTGGCAGCCATCTTGGGACCAATATACATGATAGTACCCCATTGAAATGCATTGTAGTGAATCGAAGATTTTGAGGGTTACCAAAAGGAGAACTATAAAGGGTGATAACATACTTTAGTTACATTAGAATTCATTTGTTGATGGTACCATACTAATTTCAGGAATTGTGGTGTGTTCTAAGGTGATTTTACCCTGTGAAAAACCTTCTGCTGGGATAGCATGAATCATGTTTGAGAGAAAACTATTTTCACATGCTTGTCCCATACAGTTTTGGAAGGTGCTCCAGAAGCTAAAATGAGAGCATATTTTCTGTAAATTCACATTATCTTTCTCAGTCATGTGAGAATGAAGTCTGACATTCTCAGTAAAACATGTACATCCAACATGGGCAGAGACTGTCAGTTGATTCCTTTGTGTTCTACTGCAGCTTCCCAGTGTGTTCTAAAGAACAACTAGAGCGCTAACAGCCTTACTTATGACAAAAGTATGGCACACCTGAAGCCATCTTGATTGGAATAAACTGGTAACACTTAAAACATTTAATTTAAAAAGGAACAAAATGAGGGGTTCATTTTGTCATAGAAATTATGGTTAGTGCTGTAGAAAGAAAAATTAGGACATGTTTTAAGTGAGATCTCAAATATCTTCCTGTTATATTTCAACAGGAGCAGCCTGTCAGTTGATGCCTTTGTGTTCTACTGCAGCTTCCCAGAGTGTTCTAAAGAACAACTAGAGCGCTAACAGTCTTACTTATGACAAAAGTATGGCACACCTGAAGCCATCTTGATTGGAATAAACTGGTAACACTTAAAACATTTAAATTAAAAAGGAACAAAATGATGGGGTTCATTTTGCCATAGAAATTATGGTTAGTGCTGTAGAAAGAAAAATTAGGACATATTTTAAGTGAGATCTCAAATATCTTCCTGTTATATTTCAACAGGAGCAGCCTGTCAGTTGATGCCTTCTTGATGGAATCAAAGTAAAAAACTGAAAGCATTTCCTACTGAGGAGTAAATGACGAAATTAGGAAACTTCATAACAAATAAGTCTCCCAAGATGGCCACCAGAGAAAAAAGAGCCCAAATGTAGCACAAATATCACCCAGATGTAGCCCACATATAGCCCAATGACAGAAGTGTGCAAAACACTTTTTATTTTTAGTTTTTCTGCAGTTTTATATAGTGCAAACTGGTCAGGTATTGGAGCGTTACATCTTACTTGGACCCCTTATTGTGTATTTTGCACGAAGTACATGAGATTGATCTTGCGAAACATTGAATTTTACGATTCTGTTAACCTGAAGTTGCTCTGAACCGGGCTTTGTAACACCCGTTTTTACCTACTGGTTTTAATTAATTCTCACTGTATTGTATTGTATTAGGAAAGAGGATTTACTGTTTTTATGTACACTTTTATGATCTATGTTTCTAAATCAGATCAAATAAAGTTTAATGAATTCTATGGCAGGACGGAGGCGAGGATTATGCATATCTTTCCTCACTTTATTTGCATAGCAGTTCAAAGAAAACGTAACACAACAATCATTAAACAAAAGACTACACAACCCATGAACCATTAGGGGTAGTCTCCAAGGCAACTATAGTCCAATCATATCACAGTCCATCGTATATAATATCGTGACGTCCCTTCCGCTTCCTCTTTTTTCACTGCTCGTCAGTTAAGTGCATTCCTTACATTCTTGGCTTAATCTGACGTTGTTGCTGTTTGTATAGCGGTTTCTTGTGCACGTTATTAACATTATTGCCTTGGTATTGTTTCATATTCCCTGCGCAGCAGGCTCTTGCCTGAGCGTGTTCTCCCCCTCGCAGTTTCTCCCGCTATGTGCTCTGCGCGCAGTGAGATCCTGTCAGGCGCGTCTGGTCCGAGCGAGGCAGCTCCGTCGAGCGCTCCCGCTGGTTTTTACGCGCGTTTGGGATTCCGGTCACTTCTTTAGTGTCCGCTTGATTCCCGACCAACCCTCGCCTAATTTTGACACCGCTATGCGGTGATTTCCCCACACGGCCACGTTAGTGACCAGCGCCACCTGGTGGTGGTAATTGGTATTGCGCCTCAGTCTATTCTTATAACCGCTTCGGGAAAGCCCAGCTGTTGGAGCACCGGCGAGGGGCTGCCTTAAGAATTTTAAGGGCATTTGTTCTGTGCTCACACCCTCTGCTATCATGTCTTCTCCAGAAGACCATTTTTACTCCTCCTACCAGGAAGTGGAGGAGGAATGGCCCCCAACTTCTCCCTCCAGCAGTGGACCAAGCCCTCTCTCTGGCTATTTCTAGGGCGCTGGCTCCTCTTAGGGATCAGGTTGATAAGCTGGCGAAAAGCATCCCTGGGGTGTTCAGTGACCCAGATCTGGTGGTGGCGGATCCCAGTAGCTCCCAGATGGGGAATAAAAGGGCCGTTAAGCATAACGCGGGGCACTTGGAAGGATTTGATAAACTTACGGAGACCTTCCTCAAGAGTGCGCGAACGCTAAAACATGCACCCTGCCGGGAGGAGGAGGAGGGGCCCGGAGAAAATTGCGACACTGTCACCACTATTGTAGACCCCGACGGCGGGTTTCCCTTAGAGGGAGAGGGTGTATCGGAGGACGATTTCTCCTCCGATGAGGTTAAGGACTCGGGCGTCCCTGGCGTCCAGAGTCCCACTCCTCTCAGTCCCCGGTTGGGGACGGGGTCCACTCGGACATGTTCGAGCCTACCCAAATTTACCATCCTAGGTCGGCGGAGTGGACACCTGACGCCAAAGTGGCAGAGTATGTGGTGGGAAAATCCATCAACCCCTTGAAAGGGAGGTCAGGAATAGGATGAGGGGAGAATGCCCCAGGCCCTCACTGAAGGGGAAGGTGGCACACACGCCTGAAATTGATGAGAAACTATGTACCTTTTTCTCCAAGTATATGAGGGATCCCAAGAAAGGAATTGATAGGTCTTGGACGTGGTAGGGCCCTTGACCCAAATTACTCAATTGACGGAGCGTTCTAAAGAGTCAGGATCCCCTTTGTCCACGGATATTGTGGCTGGTTGGGCGCACTACCCTAAACCCTAAAACACTACCCCCTCCACTACCCAAACACCACTGCACTACCCTAAACCCTAAAACACTACCACCAGCACGACTCCCTACACTACCCAAACACCACTGCACTATCCTAAACCCTAAATCTACCCACAGCACGACCCCTTCACTACACAAACACCACTGCACTAAACCCTAAAACACTACCCCCAGCACGACCCCCTACACTACACAAACACCACTGCACTACCCTAAACCCTAAATCTACCCCCAGCATGACCCCCTACACTACACAAACACCACTGCACTACCCTAAACCCTAAAACACTACCCCCAGCACGACCCCATTCACTACCTAAACACAACTGCACTACCCTAAACCCTAAAACACTACCCCCAGCACGACCCCTTCACTACCCAAACACAACTGCACTACCCTAAACCCAAAAACACTACCCCCAGCACGACCCCTACACTACCCAAACACCACTGCACTACCCTAAACCCTAAAACACGACCCCCTACACTACCCAAACACCACTGCACTACCCTAAACCCTAAAACACTAGAACCCAGCACGACCCCCTACAGTACACAAACACCACTGCACTACCCTAAACCCTAAAACACTACCCCCTACAGTACACAAACACCAATGCACTACCCTAAACACTAAAACACTACCCCCAGCACGACCCCCTACACTACACAAACACCACTGCACTACCGTAAACCCAAAACACTACCCCAGCACTACCCAAACACCACTGCACTACCCTAAACCCTTAAACACTACCCCCAGCATGACCCCCAGCACTACCCAAACACCACTGCACTACCCTAAACCCTAAAACACTACCCCCAGCATGATCCCCTACACTACCCAAACACCACTGCACTACCCTAATCCCTAAAACACTACCCCCAGCATGACTCCCTACACTACACAAACACCACTGGACTACCCTAAACCCTAAAACACTACCCCAGCACGACTCCCTACACTACCCAAACACCACTGCACTACACTAAACCCTAAATCTACCCCCAGCATGACCTTCCACACTACACAAACACCACTGCACTACCCTAAAACACTACCCCCAGCACGACCCCCTACACTAACCAAACACCACTGCACTACCCTAAACCCTAAAACACTAACCCCAGCATGACCCCCTACACTACCCAAACACCACTGCACTACCCTATACCCTAAAACACGACCCCCTACACTACACAAACACCACTGCACTACCCTAAACTCTAAAACACTACCCACAGCATGACCCCCTACACTACACAAACACCACTGCACTACCCTAAACCCTAAAACACTACCCCTACACTACACAAACACCACTGCACTACCCTAAACCCTAAAACACTACCCCCAGCATGATCCCCTACACTACACAAACACCACTGCACTACCCTAAACCCCCCTACACTATACAAACACCACTGCACTACCCTAAACCCTAAATCTACCCCCAGCACGACCCCCTACACTACCCAAACACCACTGCCATACCCTAAACCCTAAAACACTACCCCCAGCATGAACCCCTACACTACCCAAACACCACTGCACTACCCTAAACCCTAAAACACTACCCCCAGCACTACCCCTACACTACACAAACACCACTGTACTACCCTAAACCATAAAACACTACCCCAGCACTACCACCTACACTACCCAAACACCACTGCACTAACATAAACCCTAAAACACTACCCCCAGCACAACCCCCTACACTACACAAACACCACTGCACTACCCTAAACCCTAAAACACTACCCCCAGCACGACTCCCTACACTACCCAAACACCACTGCACTACCCTAAACCCTAAATGTACCCCCAGCACGACCCCCTACACTACCCAAACACCACTGCACTACCCTAAACCATAAAACACTACCCCCAGCATGACCCCCTACACTACACAAACACCACTGCACTACCCTAAACCCTAAAAGACTACCACCAGCATGACCCCTACACTACTCAAACACCACTGCACTACCCTAAACCCTAAAACACTACCCCAGCACGACCCCCTACACTACCCATACACCACTGCACTACCCTAAACCCTAAAACACTACCCCCAGCACGACCCCGTACACTACTGCACTACCCTAAACCCTAAAACACTATCCCCAGGACGACCCCCTACACTACCCAAACACCACTGCACTACCCTAAACCCTAAAACACTACCCCCAGCACGACCCCCTACACCACCCAAACACCACTGCACTACCCTAAACCCTAGAAAAGAAACTCCCACCCCATGCCCAATCCCCCTTACCTCTCACTCCTCGTGGTTCCTCTCTCCTCGTGGTTCCTGCTTCACGTCGTCTCGGAGGGGCGGTGCACGTCATTGTGAGGAAACTGAACAGCCTCTGTTTCCTTACAACGACATGGATCGTCTACATGTTTTTTAGAACGCATGGTCATTTACCATACATACCTTTACAACAAAATTCGTTGTAAAGGCATGCGTGGTAAATGACCATGCGTTCTAAAAAATGCGTAGTAATGACTCTCGTGATGTACAACGCATGCGTGGTAATGCATGCGTTGTAATGGTATCGCAAAGTAAAAAAGTCGTTGTAACGGCTGTTTACCGATCGAAGCTGGCCCCTGTTCTTCAGTGAGACGTTTATTTGATTAATTAGGAGGAAGGAATGTGGTTTTTTTACCGAAAAGTGCATTCCCGGCTGTTGTATTGTGAAAGTGTCCGCGTGGCCTGGTTTCACTTCCGGTGAGAGAGTGGAAGAGTCTGTTTGGATCTAAAGGAGTTCTGTTGTTGGACGGGCCTGGCGCAACATGTCATCAGAAAACATATCTAATGGAAAGCGTCCTCCCTGAAGTGTGGAGCAGTGCCATGAGAGGTCAACGAGTGTGCGTCCCACCGCAGTATGACCGTACCGCGTGACCCATGTGCCGCCTCCAGGGTACGGGAGGCAGAAGCGGCATCACAGGTCCTCTTGAAGACCGTTGTAGCACTAATTCTACATTTTGGTACTAGGGCATTTTAACTTCGTTGTTCCTGCCAGATACAAAGAGAAGATCCTGTGTTATTCAGTGCCCTCGTTACCTTTTTTGTGGGTTGTGGTGCTTGTCACTTGCTGCCCCGTCGGTGCACACGACTGGGCACCCCACCTCGTGTGCCATCTGCAGGGCCTCTGCCCTCGGATCACTGGTTTCGGTTTCTGGAGTGGCAACATAAACAGTTGCTCCCAAAGGACTAGCCTGAACACTTAGGTGAATATCCCCTGCACCAGCATTCCACGGAAATTCTTTCCTAGCTCTCCCACGTCAACGAGGACGTCATAATAGCACGGCTCCGCTCGCGACACCGTATGACGTCATCGGAGCCATAAGAGGACCTCGTCGGCGTGCTGACGTCAATTCCACCCATTTTTTCCGTGCCACCGAGGCAAACAGGGGACCGAG
Organism: Calotriton arnoldi; assembly: GCA_963921515.1. Lineage (NCBI taxonomy): Eukaryota > Metazoa > Chordata > Amphibia > Caudata > Salamandridae > Calotriton > Calotriton arnoldi. The sequence goes on along the minus strand of CAWUFW010004898.1, from coordinate 1,018,108 downwards.
ACATTTTCACATGTATACATATTATAATAAATATATATATATATATATTCACTGAAAAAACCATAGGTTTCAGGCACGTTATAGTTAGAAATTAGGATTTAAAAAACCTTAGAAATTCACTCAAAAAACCATAGGTTTCAGGGGCGTTATAGTTAGCTGGACATTTCACTCGTACAAAACCATAGAAATTCCCCCGTTATAGTTAGTTCAGCTAACTATAACTCGCGCGCCCGCAATGCACTGCTGATGACGTCACATATTACATCACTCATGACATGGTCAGTGACATCACTGATGACATCTCAAATGACATCACTGATGACATCACTGATGACATCCAGTGAATGTGTGTTTTTCTGAAAATTAAATATGTTTTATATATGTATATCTCAAGGTCGATGGAAGAATAAATGGGTATATAAGTTTCTAAATGGATGATTTGTTTTTGTAAAATTGATTGTATAACTAAGTGTATCTTAGTGAATACATGGGTTAGTGAGTAATGTTTAAATATGAAAATATCTGTATCAGTCTCTCACTTTGTGTATAAGTGGCTGCATGGGTTGGTGAGTAGCTACATGAGTGTCTATATGGGTTATTAGTTGGTTTTTGAGTATCAGTATGAGTGTCTGAGTGTCTGTATGGTTCGGTGGGGGTATTACTTAGTGCATAGATGCATGAATGAGTGACTCACTGTTTGTATGTGTTGAAGACAGCATGTGTGCAGGACTGTATAGGTGGATGAGTATGTGTATGGGTGTGTTAGTGAGTGAATGACTGTCTCAATAGTGTCTTTATGAGTAACTACATATGTTTTAAACTAGTATATGTGAGTATTGGTGTATATAAGTGACTATATGTGAGAGTGAGAGATTGGAAGAGTTCCTGTACAAATAAGTAGGTGTTTCTATAAGTGATTGTTTAAGAGAGTAAGTATGTGTAAGTTTCTGTAGAAGTAAGCGTGGTAGTGTGTGTATAACCGTATATGCAAGTAAATGGATGTTTGATACTTTGTTTGCATGTGTGACTATGTGTGTGAGTAACTCTATGGATGAGTGGCGGTGTGTAACAGGATGTATAGGTGTATGAGTACATATGAGTGAGTACATGTATGAGTGACTGTATAGGGACTGTTGGTGAATGAGTGGATGTGTGTAGATCTTGGAATTACTGAATAGGTGTGTTGTAACTGGTATTGGTATGTCCATTGTTTTGAAAATGTTAGTTTGTATTTTTGAGTGTGTGTATCAAAGGTTATATTAGGGTGAGAGGAGGTCTGCCACTCTATCACATGGATGATGTCATCAGTGATGTCATTTGAGATGTCATGAGTGATGTCACTGACCATGTCATGAGTGATGTAATATGTGACGTCATCAGCAGTGCATTGCGGGCGCGCGAGTTATAGTTAGCTGAACTAACTATAACGGGGAATTTCTATGGTTTTGTACGAGTGAAATGTCCAACTAACTATAACGCCCCTGAAACCTATGGTTTTTTCAGTGAATTTCTAAGGTTTTTTAAATGCTAATTTCTAACTATAACGTGCCTGAAACCTATGGTTTTTTCAGTGAATATATATATATATATATATATATATATATATATATATATATATATATATATATATAAAGTAAACTCGCATTCACTTCTGCCTTGCCACCAGAAATAACGAGCGAGGACCCAGCGATAAGTGCATATATCCTTTTACTTTATTCCAACCATTTGTCCGCCATGACGCGTTTCGGCCGAATAATCGGCCTTGATCACATGACACGTTCCCAGACATTGCTACCATTTTTAAAGTGCTAGTGCAATCTGTTATGCCATAGACATAGAAAACATTTTGTATACGTAGATTTTAAGCATAAATGCTAATAAACATTTGTACAATCTCAAGACCAAATTTAAAATAAAATTAATTAATTAGAATTGTATTTTATAAAAACGACCCATAAAATCGTATCATATCAAAACTTGTTTTCCATTTAAAACGTCCGTATTCTACATATTATGGCTAATAGATTAATAATGTATTCACCCCTAAAAATCCCTATCTAAACCACCATATTCATTAAGTATACCGTCACTTAAGATACCATTTGTTACAGGCTTAAATGCCATAACTAAATAAAGGGTTTTTAAAAATAAGTATTATGGGTTCATACATGGGTGACTATGCTACCCCTATGTTGCGACCTCCTTTATGCCATTTCTCCTTAAAAAGTCATGTGGAAAAAACATGTATATGCTCATCCTAAAGTGACGGTGTGCTTATAGAAAGTGCCTAAAGTGCATATAAAAGTGCAAGTGCTGAAATAATGTTATTCTACAGATTGCTAGCTAATATAAACCTAATGGTAATTCTAGCAGCATATTTCTGTAGAAACTTTCCTCTGAGTTGTCATTTACTGACAACACTATATTTAATTAATCCTTTAACCATCTAAATATCTGATCCTGTTATTTTTGGATTACGTCTAGGTTAACGAAAATAAGATGCTGATGATTAACCAGTGCAAATCAATGAAGGACATAATATACATCATTGTCTAATTCACAGTTGATCCCATAACGAATTCATAAGCAATTCATACCAATTACATATATATATATAATATAATATAACATAAATTGAATACCATCCATAAAAACAACTGCTAAATAGCAATAAATACCTATAAAATATCCTAAAATTCCTAAAACCAATTTTAGTAAGTAAATTAACATGAGGTTCCTTTCTGATATTCACGAAAAATACTCATTGGATGCTGTATATATTTGCTATTTGATAATTGACAATACCAGGTAAAAACATACATAAAACCCATCAAATACAAGAATATTGCAACTTATCCTATAACAATTCCTAGATAGTAACATCCGATTCAAGTAGATCTTACTCTCTACCTGCCTCTGTAAAGTCAAATCAAAAGATATATACAATTCTACATAATGATATTATAACACTGTATCATAAAAAAGTATATAAATCCTCACTCGTATTGAGACCTCCTGGATGTTTACAATCGAACTGCAATATATAATTAGTTTCTAGGCGTCTTAGCTTTGACTCACGATCCCCTCCTCTTTTCTGCGGAGGAATTGAATCTATGACAAAATATTTCAAATGCTTTAAATTGCTGTCATGACATGATTTAAAATGTCTTGCCACAGGATAATTGGCATCATTGTTGGCGATAGCCCTGATATGCTGAAGAATACGTTTATGCACAGGTAACTTGGTGCTGCCTATATACTTCAAATGGCAACTGCACTCTAAAATATATACTGCATACTCAGTTTTGCAGTTCAAGTGTTGATTAATTTCCTGAGTTTTGTTATTAAAAGCAGTTGTATAGGTTGACGTATTAACACCATATATATATATAGATACAGGCTGCGTTGTAAAGACATCATTGTAAATGCTGTTTCTCCATTAAAAGGGGAAATGGGTCCTGATGGTTTGTTGCCTTGTTAATATTCATATAGCCTCATCATAGTCAATGTTCCTATGGCTGTTATATTTGGAATGGGCAAATCCCTAACGAGAGAAGGTAGGTTAGATTTGATGTGGGCAGCTCATGCAGATTAAGCTTCTGCTTGCAGTACCTAGTAGCGATGGGAGCAGTTCACACTGTTCATTCAGCCAGTGATCCTACTTTCACCGCTAAGGCATCTATGGATGTTATGCGAGCTCTGGGAGAACGACTGTTATTCTTGCCCCCCCCCCCCTTCTATCCAGAATCAAGCAGGATTGTTGAGCAAGCCCATGGCATGCTTAAACCAGCTTTGACTGCTTATTTATTGGATTCAGGATTGGCATGCTATTATGACCTATAGAACAGTGGTTCTTAACCTTTTGACTTCTATGGACCCTAATGAATCACTACTGGAAACCAGGGACCCCTGCCTAAGCAATTTCTGTGATTTGAACCTCTAAATAATACACAACAATACAGAAACAAACGTCGAATAAATACACAAATTCTGAAATATTTTACTGAATTTGCAAATGAAAAAAATGTGAAACTTAAAGTTTTACTGGGAAGGTTAGAGCTTTTTCAAAGTATAGTTTTGTTTCAAAAAGACAAATCAATATGTTATACTTTAGCATATCACCTTGCCTTTTATGCTCCTAATGCATGCTGTCTGTCAGCGCATACCCAGTGAAATTGAGGCCACCAATCAGCCATACTAGATTCTGCTTACTGTACTTTGGCTGCTCCCATGAATTAAGATAAGGATACTAATTTAATTTTTGACATCCAATTTCAAATTCCTTCATATTTACAGAACATTTATTTAATTTTTCTTCATGTATATGTACTTTATTGAGCTGTTAATAATATTTTATTTCCTATACCGTTGCAGCCCCCCGGAGTAGGTATTGAGTGCAGGTTAAGAACCAATGCCATAGAGGCCTCAGCAAGCACTCAATGACTTGCCAAGAGGAGTACTAACTAGGCGTACACTACAGAAAGTGTACTTTGGGTACTTATACATGTGTTCAAGCTCCCTTGAAAGGCACAGTCAAAGACAATCATTTGACCAACTCTCATGCATACATATATTGCAGAATAATCAAGCCACGAGAAAGAAGCCTGGAAATAAGAAAAGCTTGCCGGATTCTGCCACTGAAGAGGAAGTTGCTGTTGATGGGTGGCTCTCAAAAGTGGGAGATTTAGTCCAGGAATGGTCTGCCTACAAAGAAACCTTTGGATCATCCTGCAGACTACCTATACCAGTTCTGGGGGTAGAAGGCACACTCACCTTTACCGTGCCACCACTGCTTGGTGCGAAGGAAGGTATTGGTTGAACATGTCAAGAAACATCATCCAGCCGATTCTGTTCAGCTGCCTGCATCAAAGTGTCTCCAGATTAAGACATTGCGTGCCTCCATATTCCAGAACTAATCTGAGAGGCGCTCAGACAAGTTGAAATCATTGGTCCCATCCCAGGGACTAGTGACCATGCGGAGTTGCCAGCTTTCCAACCAACTACAAGTATTGTGGTGAAAGCAACATCTTCAACAAATTAACCTACTGCATGAACCTTGTTTGGAACAGCAACTTTATGTGCACCACCCAAAGAATCTATATCATCAATAGATGCAGTACCTTTGCAAGAAGTTTCCTGGTAAGGGTAATGAGGCCACTTTTGATCCTGTGGAATGAGAAGCTGCATTCCTTCTTTCTCTTCATGAAAAACAAACATCTGGAATAAGCAGGCACTACAGAGAGATTCTTACCTCTTTGTTGGGATCCTTGATGGGTAAATTTGTTCTCCACGGGTATGCATTCTTTGGTTTTTGGACCAATTTCATCATCTCATTTGTGGCTGACAATGATGATTATTATATTGATGATAGTGCACGGGCACTATCTTCCTGAAGGTCTTACACCATCTCCTGTGATACAGGAGCTGCAACCACATTTCCTCACATAGTCAAACAGAACTATCATGCTGTCAACATCACTAAATATCCCTTTGTCTGATGGTGTTCTCTGAGACACCATACCATATCAAATTTTGTGTCCTAGACAAAAAAAATCAACTTTGCTGCATTCTGTGCATATCCTTTGATGATATAATCACATTATGATCAACCAACATATCGCCAAAGCAGCGGATGTGGAGTTAGAAGTAGTAAATCCACACTTGCCTATGGATGCCTCCCTGGACTATACGTTGGTTATTGTGAAGTCCACATACGCGCAGGCTGACATTCGTGATCTTGATACTTAACAAACAACACTATGTAATGGGAACCTAGCTGTAAAGAAATGTGATTGCTTTACAAGAGTCAAGACTAGTACAACTAGGGAGGGGGTGAGGGACAGAAGAGGGGACGTGGTTAGAGAATACCCAGGGCCTGGAGCGGTGGGGGAGAAGTGGTGAGGTAGAAAGGGGAAGAAAGGAAACACACTGTATAAGAAAGTAAAGGGAGCTAAATGATGTCGAGATGTACAGGGAGGGAGACCGAGGTAGTGAGTCAAAATGTAATCCTTTTATGTCATTTCTAGGGGGATCGGGGGGCATGCTCCAGCCCCCAAAAATATACTCCTTGCTACAAGCCTGATTTGACCACCAGGTGGTAAAGTCACGTTTGAACAGATGAAACAATGTTAATTTTTTATTTTTTCCATATGGAATCGCTAAATGAATGATGTCAAAATGTTATCAGCTGACAATTACTGTTTTTGATTGAATTGGTCTTTATTAAAACAAATAAGGGAAACAGGCGCATAACTGCGTCCATTCTTCTGAAATGTTGTAGTCAGCATCTAGATAATTTCCTAATAAAAAACACAGACACAATAGGGGTACAAAATATATTTTTTAGCGCTCCCCGATACTGGATAGGAACATTAAGGGATTCGTGTGGGCTGCATCCTCAGAGCAGTGTCCCTGACTGGGGCAAGAGCTGTATCCAGGGGATGCAGGAGGGGGTGGGTAGGAGGAAGCCATGTTCTGCACTGGCTGGCCTGTGCTCAGTAACGTTCAAGTACAAAGGGAAACACAGGTCCTGCACAGTACGGCTTCTGAAGCAAAATCTTTGCTGGGTTCCAGTTTAGTGGAGGATTAGAGTACAGAGGTGAAGATAGGAACTACAGTGCTGTTCTAATGTGACTTACTGCCAGCTTAAACAATGCATAGAAACGATATGTGATGGGGGCACTGAATACAGGTATACTGACTGCAGGCTGTGGGTTGCACTGAGCGTCACTATACTTTTTTACCAGACTGTGCTCTCACTCTTGTGTCACCGGCCGGATCCGCAGCGCCCCCGCATTCCTCCTTCCATCATTGTCCCCGGGATAGAAGTAGGGCCGCAGGGTGGGGGGGAAGGAGGCCCCGGAGAAGGTGAAGAGCAGAGACCGGTCATCCACATTGTAGAACGAGAGCCTGCCAGCCTCATAGTCCAGGAAGAGACCCACAGCCCTGGGGGGCGCACGGGGGGTCAGGAGGGTGGAGGGGCCAGCGAGAGCTTCGTATTCACCATCTCTGAGAGACACTCTCCAGAATCCATGCTCAGGTGATAGTGTGATCTCCCCCTTCCTGTTCACAGCCTCGTCACACACCCCCAGGGTCCAGCGTGTCTTGTCCCCCACCTCCACCTCCCAGTAATGTCTCCCCGAGCTCAGCCTCTCTCTCCCCAGGGCAAGGGGGTATATAATGAACCTCTGGGGCGTGTCGGGCAGATCCTGTGCTCTGTCTCCGAGTCTCACGCTCCTTCCGTCCTTGGACAGGATGAGCCATGGATGAGCAGTGTCCGGATCCAGGGTCACCGCAGCTGTAAAACAGTCAAGCAGAGAGAACAGATAAGAAATCAGCGGCCAACAATAAACACATCACTCTTATTCAGCTGGTCACTGCAGCAAGAAAGCTTCACTCAGTCCTGAGGCACCACCCCGGGTCACGTCATCCCCATGTCAGCAGCACCCCCTTAAATTGTAGGAACTAATAGTGTATTGTCATCGTCACATCTTTTTTTCAAAACGCACTTTGTGGTGCAGTATTGGTACTGTAGTCTATAAGTGCTGCAACTGGTTATTATAGCTCACAGGTTGTAATAGCTCACAGCTGAATCAGGAGGAGGTGGAGAGAGCCGCCCCCTGAGCTGAGGGGTTTGGGAACAGGAGCACAGAGGTACTGGCTTTCACCAAATATTTAACACTTGAAGCAGGAAACCATCTGACAAATGCCGCATGCACCCTGAAGGGCTCAGTAGTCCTCATTTCATCCAAACATTTTTTTCTGTTGTCAGATATTTTTCCTGTTGACCACAATATGTGTGCATTTAAGGACTGACCTCTCACTGACGTCATTGACTCCAGACCTACCCACTTTCACGGTGCCACCACGTGTCACATGGTATCAGCATCTCTCACAGGCACACAGCTTAGAGCCTTTCATACAGAGGGAGCACAAGAATGTTGTTTGCCCAACAGCAAGAGGGGATAAAACATTCTCTCAATGGAGTGCAAAGTTAATGAATTCACATCTTCTTGTTTCGAACTCTATGTTTGCCATAAGAACATTCCATTACATTATTCACACCATAAGTACCTAAAAAGAATAACTCAGCTCTTAATTCATTATTCGTACATATCATAACTAGTGGGGTAACCAGCACATCATACACCTTAAGCGGGGTCACATGGGATCAGTATGGGATCTGTGCTGTTCTTCAGAGGAGCCTTGCAACATAAATAATCAGCATACAGTAGCCACCTTCAGTTTCATTCATGTAGTTCATGTCTTTATACCAGTCCGAGTCCTCAAGCACCGGGGTCTGCAGCCAGCCCATAGATGGATGTGTTTTAGCATAATTTGCAGCACAGCATTAATATCATCTTCTGAAGGAGGCTGCACTTCGAAGCCCAAATCCCACATGGTTAAATGCTCATTACTTTCTCAGATAGGCCTCTATGGATACTGCGCCAGTATTCAGTGATTACAGGACACAACCAGGATAAATACAAAAACCTGCCCCATTCGCTCCTGAACCGCGTCACACAGGCCTGATGGAGAAATGCAACATGCAGTAACCTACGCTTATAATTTAAAGACTCATTTTTAGGCCGAGCCTAGACAGCACATGCGCTGTCGCAAGACCTATAGTAAACACAATATCGATGGTAATTTCTCTTGCCATTCTCCTGCTGCTTGCCATTTGTTAACTCTGTCATTGCTCTTGTTAGCTGGCTTATCGTTGGCCCGTCACGTCATTTCCGTTTTCCTTCCGTCTTGCAGGAAGCAGCACCGACCAACTACTGTTTAGTTGCGCTGGGCTGTTCTCTTGGCTGTTATGTTGTCATTTAGGGACTACTTCCTTGTTTTTAATGATTCTACAGTGGTCACTGCTTGTTTCCTTTTACTTGGTCTAACCTTTTAACTTAGACTCTGCAAATTCAAGGTTTGTTCTTTGCTTCCTGCCTCAATTACCTCTTTACTGCTGAAGCCACACAGGAGGCTGCTCAGAAAAGAAACATTTGCAATGCAATACGTTTCACATTACTCAAAATGTGAGCTATTGGCATTGCGCATGCAAATTTATTTTTCTCGTTTCAAATTATGCCAGCAGTAGCATAATAAGAAAATAAATTCCTTTCACAAAGGAAAAGGCGCAGTACCGCAGGCTGTTACTAGGTGTCCCTGGAACACCTAGAAAAGAAACTTGTTTCACGAAGGAAAGGACGCAGTACCACAGGCTGTTACTAGGTGTCCCTAGAATTTCTTTTCTAGGTGTTCCAGGGGCACCTATTAACAGCCTGTGGTACTGCGCCCTTTCCTTCGTGAAAGGAATTTCTTTGCTTATTATGCTACTGCTGGCATACAAAACGTAAGGTAAAATGGCACTCAATGATTTTTTCGCCATTACTGAGCATTTCAGAGATTGGCATCTCAGACGCAGGCAGCCCCATTGCGCGCCTCTGTTGCTGATCTGTGACTGGAACTAAATCCTGGCCCTGCGAGGCGAAATTATAATTGACTTGTTCTAACCTGCCTCTTTCTTTCACACCTGTCTTTCCCTCTCTTTCTGTCGCTCTTCACCATCTTTTTCTCATCCCTCTTTCTATTAACATCACATTTCTTATACTTTCATCCCATCTCAGTGGCAGCCCCCTCTCTCTAATTCTTGGCTATCTCTTTGTCACCTGTTAATGTGTCTATCACTTATCGCTCTCACCTGTCTCTCTCTCTTTCACAACAGTCTGTATTTCTCTCACACCTGTCACCTGTCCAGAATGCCTATTTAATCCCTCTCTCTGACTCTCTTACACACACTCACTCACGCGCGCACACACACTCACGCGCGCACACACACACACCTCTCTTTCGATCTCGCCTGTCTCTCTGTAGTGCCCACTTCATGCTCCTCCTTTCTTTATTTTTCCCTTCTTTACCCTCATAGTCTTCCCCCCTACCCCTCTCCCTCTGCTGTATTTCTTATTTCTTGCTCCCTTCAGGTGCTCAGGGGCAGCAGGACTCCTTTTTACTGGGGTCCACTAAAAAATAAATAATTATTTTGGAAGTTTGTTACTTTGCTTAGACCCGGCTACTGCTGCGAGTTTTCACTCCTTTTCATGCACACGATGTACATGAGAGGCACCGAAACTAAACGAGGCTCATTAGAGCCTTGTATTTCTTCTGTTTCTAACACTGCCATTTCCCCTCTGAGGGCAGGGGTCTCGAGGACAGTGACAGATTGCAGGAGGCAGGCAGCAACCCCCGGTGACCCCTGAATGACATTAATGCGCTCCAATAACAGACAACACAAAGGAGTGGTCAGGCAGGCCCAAGAGGAGGGACACACTGAAGGCCTCAGTGAAAGAACAGCTATGTGGGGAAAGGCTTTAGCAGGCGAAGTTCAGTTCTGAAGAGCTGTTGCTGCTGTGGTTGAGCTACAGAAGGATTCCCTCCATGAGCAAAGGGGCTTTACAACACATCCCCCAGAGGTAACGATGCCACAGTTGAAGGACATCATTGTGGTTTTGTTTTTCACTCCGTTTCTTGTAATGAACTCTCCCAAATTACCAAAGTGAAGGTTAACAAGCATTTGCAATGCAATAGGTCTCGCATTTGTGAGAGATTGAGCTATTGGCATTGAAAATGACAATGCCTTTTATGTATGTGTTTTAAAAACTTGCAAGCGGTCGTAAACACGCACTTTTCTACTTATAGTCGTTGCTTACGAGAACCAAGGCTGGCAGTAACTGCGCCTCGTTTACTGCCAGCTTTGCTTCTCGTAAGCAAGGACTACAAGTACAAAGTGCGTGTTTACGCACCGCTTTCAGGTTTTCAAAACACATAAATAAAAGGTATTGTCATTTACAATGCCAATAGCTCAAACTCTCGCAAATGCGAGACCTATTACATTGCAAATGCTTGTTGATTCTATAAGCACTCCTTAGCCCACAGCTGGTCAGTCAAGGCATGGCCCAATGCTACCCCTCAAGACTCCTCGAGATACCCGAATGTCATGATGTCTACACCTCATCAAAACAGCATATACACAAGGGACCAGGGCCCACAATGCAGCACAGCACCCAATGCCGTCGACTGTAGACACATACCGGCTCCTATCCTACTATAGAAAAATAACTAAAGGAGTCAAACATCTGTTTGTTTGTATATGATGCGCTTTTCTCTATCACTCACCTATCACTGTACGTTTCTTCACCCTATTGTGAGCATTGGATCTTTATTATACCACCAAAAAAAAAGCTTGAAATTCTTTAATGGTTTGCAATGAATAAACTAATTGCAATATAGCATCGTTAATCTGCCTGTTTTCTGTTTGTCCTGTTTGTAGATTAATAAATGTCTTCTCTAGTAAAAAGGCAAGACAATGCTTTCCCTCTTAAATGCGACTGATTCCCTAAGTGAAACACTGTTTCATGCAAACTGCATTATTACTCTAGGTTCTTTGAAAATTGTGGTGTCACCCTTGTTTAAATATACATGATTTCAGTATGAGCATTTACACTGCTAGAGGGTAGAACAATCAATCATTGGCAAATCCAATAAGTGTGGTGTTTGTATGGTGTGCTGCAGACTTTACCAACACTTGTTTGCACATTGGAAAGCGAGCACAAACAAAAGCATCTGGAAAAAAAGATGGTAAAGAGAAAAATAGTTGCTTTCCTTTCTGTGTTATACATTTTTCAGATGCTTTGTCATTGCTATTAGGCCTCCTGCGGACTGTAAAATCATCGTTCATGCATTAGAATGGAAACGGAAGGACACACACAAACAAGCAATAGAAAAAAGGTGACACTGAAATTCTGCTCTGGGCTGAGCCCAGCTGCGATTGACAATTTCTCAAGTCAACGGCTGAAGCTTCAGGAGAAAAAGAAGCCACTGGCAACAGAAGGCGGACTTAAAGTCGGTGTAGGATATAGTATGTTTGCCATGAGCGGTAACAGAGCCCAGACTTACCTATTACCAACGGCATCTCCACCCCAGTTACCGACCACCTTTCTCAGTGCCGGCCATATGTTTGTTTTCTGTGGTTCTGACAAGGCCAGGGACTGGTACTTTAAAAAGAGTTCATATAAAATCACCTTTATTCTTTTTAAACACAGCAATTCTACCTCTAGTTGCTCTAGAATTAGGAAATGGCCATTTTTCTTTGTACTTGCATTTAGAAGTTTTTCTCCAAAGGGAGATAAATGCCAGAATTTGAAACTAATTCCAGTGTTTCCATTGGCATTGACAAAAAATGACCAGCCATTCTGATAAAATACTTGTCGGGTTACAACCCTAATTATCAATTTGATTCCCGGATTACAGGCCCTTCTCCACGTACATTTCCCACCTGCTTTCAGTAGGTAGATCATGTGTGCAGAAAAGCATTTGGTTTTCCTGGGTGTATTCCTGCATCCGGTAAAATTGGTAATTTTGCAGGTAAATTTCCCAGCCCGCGTAACTCAGAATTGGGGGCCAAGGAGTAATTATGTACAGTGGGCGCGCCTAGTTGCCAGTATGCATATCGACCAATAATCTGAGGGCTCATCCTCCTGTGTGGTTCCACTGACAGGCGAATACTGTCGAAAAAGGCACTGCTACCCAGGATTGATCCACTTTCGTTTGTTCAGGTTTATTTAGGGAGCATATGAAACAATCCCGTAATTCCTCTCTTTCCCTCTCTAGGTTTGTAGAGACCACAAGGGCAGCATTATGCAAAGGGAACATCGTCCCTGCTTGCTCCTTGATGCATCGTTAAACAAGATGCGCTGAGGGCAAACAGGGATAGTCCGCCTTTTACATTTAATACGCTGCCCCTGGGGGCACACACAAACGCGTGGCTGACTTGGGGTATCAAATTAGTGAAATGTAGACTGGCTATTTGAAGCAGCCATTCTTTCATTCACTCTGCAGGTGGCATCCAACCTACATTTCAAAGACGGGCCAGAAATCTCCCTTCTGGCTGTTCCAGTTAGTAACAACACACGCCTACAGGGGGATGTCTGGAGGGGCCATGGGACCCTTCTCCCGTGTGCAGGGTTCGCTGTCATTGGGGGGGGGCGCACTGACTGTGCGCCACCTCTTTGTGGGGCAGTCAGTTTACCTTCTGACAGCCTCTATGCCTCTGTTCAAGCAATCAAAATCTGGCGCATGCCGATCAGCAAAGTGTTTCCTTCATTTGCATGGGGCCACACCCCCATGCAAATGAGGGCATGCACCCTTAGGATATCAGCGGTTCCATATGTGCGCCGGTGATATTTGTATTACAGAAATGGCAGCGCAAGCGTCAGCAGGTGCTTCTGTAATACCAAAGTGCCCTCGGTGCGCAGAAAGCTTGCACATGTGCCCATGGCCCTCCTGGGGCACTTTAGATAACACACCTTACATTAGTTAGGTCACCTCTCTGTGACAGTGTGGCTTCAAATGAGGGCTAACACTTCCTTACAACCTTCTTTGAGCCCAGATGATTTATATGCTCTCCTATGGCCACGTGTGCCTTGTCTGCATTGTCATTGCCCCTCCTATTGCGTCTCAGCTTCTGGAAGCCTCCATCCAGGGTTAAGAGTTTGTGACGGTCAGTATGAAAGATTTTTACTCACTTGCCCAGGTTTTAATGTACGTCCACTCTGAAAGTAAGAAGAAAATGGAGAAAGTGTCAAATCAAATCTAGCAACTAGAAGTAGGTTACACAAAACCATTTATTACTATTTATTAAACTTACCCCGTTCTGTAGGAAAAGTGGCTGTTTAAAAAAAAAAGAATTGATACATTAAATCTCAAATCATTTCAGTTTATTCTTACTTATCTTCATATGAATTGAAACAATCTTCTACCCCCACCTAATCCCACCCTTCCCTCCACCTGTTACCCCTCATCCCGTTATTCTATGTACCCCTCATTCCTCCCTCCTTTCTACCCCATCGCCCCACTAGCTGACCAGTGAGCATCCTAGGGAGGTGTACCAGATGATTTCCAGGGGGAAGACGCATCCCAGACGTTATTGCTACTCCAAACCTCACAGTACAGGGTGAGGAGCAGATACCATATAGATACTATATTCTTGAACTGAACACTATATTTGGGGGGAAGGCGGGTCAATATTCACTAATTCTATTCATTTGTAAATGATGTGATTTCCATATTTTCTCTTGGTGGGGACTAATCCTACTGTCTCTTGTTACGAGATTATATTCCATGTTAGGCTATCAGTTTCTCACCTCTCCCTAATGATCAGATTACTTGATAGACATTTGTCATACTAAGAGGTCAGAACCATTGCTGCACTTTAGGAAGACAAATTATCTAAAATGGAGGCCCCTGGTCTCACTGGAGTCTTTTCTAGACAGCTTCATTGCCTTAATTCCAGGTAGATTGCCACATCTCCTATTGCTTTATAATTCAAGCTCCTCTTTGTCCTTTTCTCTGACATGGATTCCGCCACATATTTTCTAATGAACCTCACAACATTGTTCCATATCACCTCTTTGACTTGTGACAAGTGAAAATAAGAACTAAACCAAAAACAGTACATGTTCAGCTAAGCAGATGCATCTATTTATTTATCTGACAATAGTTATCTATGTGGTGGGAGTTTTGAAACTTTCAATTTGAGTTTGTTATTATTGCCACATTTCCTTTTTTGTTCTTTAAAGATGTATTATTTTTATCATATACTCATGCTAAATAAACCTATTTAGTGAATAAACCTCCCAGTTTTAAGATACTTATGTTTTAGCTTTTATTCAGTATTTATCCATATTTTCTCCGAATTGGATGAACTCACATTTATGTATTTATCCTGTGAAAAAGGACGTGTCAACCATAGTTTTTCCACACTTGTATAAAAAAAGGAACATTCATGTTTGATAACGATAGGAATTAGTGCTTTAAAAAATGGCCAAACACAACACATCATTTTATTAAGGTTTTACTAAAAATAAATTGTGATGTTTACTAAATTTGTATTACTCAAAAGCACTTACCATTTAAGGTATCCAAACACTGCACATACATTACAAGGTAGTGGAAAGAAAAGTCAAGGAGTGTTAGTAATAGCTTTAAAAGTCTTAGTAACCAAAGTACCTGTTCCATCTTATTTTATAATTACAAATAAATGCAGACAGGGTAACAGATTCATTTTTCCTCTGCATGTGCAGAAAAAGGAGTTTCCAGGAGATGGAAGTGGGGTTATTTAGCATACAGCAGACCGCCCACCATGATGGGTTGGTGGCAGCACAGCCTCCACTGGATCACTCGCCATACTGAAGGGTTCTTAAGGTTCTCATATGTTTTTTACATGCCAGGGTAGCATGGAAGTGATTGCAGGTTAGCCATGCAGCCTTGGCAAGTGTGCACTCTTCCCCTCCTCCCACAAATACCGAACAGGGGTTCTTTTTTCAGAAACAAAACCTTATGTCCCTGAAGAACAGAGAGGTATTAATCCCCATGACAGATCTGTCTGGCTATATGAGATCATGTAACCAATCTATACTCTTTTTTGCTTTTCGTATACCAATCTGCAATTGTTTTAATATAACGACTGATTTAGCCCAGATTTAATGACAAAGTTATTCGTTTACCATACCAGGTTTCAAATATTTTCCATTAATATAATTTTGTAAATTCCCTGACAGGTAACATTAAAAGTTAGATTTAAAAACAAATACAGCAGCATCATGTTTGGTAGCTCATCAGATCTTAGGCCTATATAAATAAAGAATTCTGCCAGAAAGCACAACACTTTATTAACCCCAAGCTAAACAACAAATGGAAAGTACAAGAGTCCTAAAGCACATGGTCATAAGTGCTCAATAAGTTTAGGTAATAAAAGCACATTACTCCGTTGAACCCCCACGTGGAACCTCTACAGCCCTGTAAACCCTGGCTTCACAAGTGCTACAGCATCTCCACATACATGGACATTACTCACATTCAACAGGTTTGATGTATCTGCTCTCTAAAAGTAAGAAGAGAATAGTGGGTATGTGCAATTACCATAAAGAGGAAACAGTACATTAAAACATTTCATATCCTCTATCAAACTTACCCAGTTCTGCAGGAAATGTTTCTGTATAAATAAAACACAAAATGCTAGATTAGATCCCAAATTATCATATAGCATTTTAAATATATCTTATACCTTTTGAGGTAAAGTTACTTATAATTTATATGTTTAGATGCTAATTCTTTTAATTTCCCCAGAAGGGATAAAACGGAACAAGTTACACACCTAAGGTAATGCTCTTTCTGGTGGAAACTCTAACTGCAGATTCTTCACCTTTAGAATATTGCCCAGGCCACAGACAGGATTCGGAAGCATATTTCTTAGCGATACTTTAAAGGTGCTCTAAAATACTCTAAATTTGCTCTTCTGATGGATACTTCTAACCACAGATTCCTCACCTTTAGAATAGATACCAAAGCAGCACCTTCCGAAGGCAGAGAGTCTGCGGAATGGACTCAAATCAAAAAGTCATGCATGACCGGACAGGCAAAAAGCCCTTCCTGACAGTCCTGGTTGTCAAGGCAGTATTGCTTTGTGAACGTGTGCACCGATGCCCACACCACAGCACGGCAGATGTCAAGTATGCAGGCAACACAGTGGTAGCAGCCTTAGCCCTGGTGAAATGGGCCCTCATTCCCGCCAGAGGCTGCTTTTTAGCCAGTGTGCAGCAGCTCTTAACGCAAAGGAATAGTCACCCTGACAAAGTCCTTTTCTCTACAGCCTTTCCTTTGTTTGCACCAGGTAACCCCACAAAAAGTTGACTGTCCACCCACTAGTCCTTGGTACGATCAATGATAAAAGCTTAAAGCTCTTTTAGGGTCCAACTGTTGAAATCTCCCCTCCTCTTTTGTGAGACGAGGAGGGGCAAAGAGCACTGGGAGAGTGATGGATTGCCCAACGTGGAAAGGAATCATGACTTTTGGCAAGAAGGCCACCTGAGTTCGGAGCACCAATTTGTCTGCAGAAAAGCTGTTGTCGGCAGTTGCACCGACAGTGCCTAAAGTTCACTCACACTAAGAGCTGAAGTGATCGCAACAAGGAGTATTGTTTTTGGAGTCAGAAGATAAAACGAGCAGTTGTGCAACACCTAGAAGGGTGTACACATGACAACCATCAAGACTAAGTTAGGGTCCCACTGCGCCATCACAAAACATTTGGGAGGGAACAAGTGTCAAACGTTTAATAAATCTCATCACAACAGATTGTGTAAACAAGTACGGTAGGTCCAGCAAACGCCAAAAGGCAAAAAGGACCGACAAATAACCTTTAATAGTGACTACTGCCATGCTGGCCAAAGGCAAAACAAACAATAAAAACATCCAACAGTTTGGCTTGTAAAGGGTTTGCCCTGTGGGCTCCACCTCAGGCCACACATTTGTCCCAACCCCTGATGTGGAAAGCAATCTGACAGCCAGGATGACCTCCACAACTTCAGATGACAGGTGCATGGAGGTGTAGATTGCTCCGGTTTGGGTGAAGGACCCTGCCCTGCGATACAAGTCATCCCAAAGTGGTAGCCTGAACAGAAGGCAGATGCTCATGCACAGATGTTCTGGGTACCATCCTCTCCTGGCCTAATCCAGAGCCACTAGGATGACTTGGACCTGGCCTTTCCTGATCTTTCTCAGAACTCGGGGGACGAGAGGTAAGGGCGGAAAGGCATACAGGAGTCCAGTGTTCTATTCCAGCCAGAACGCATATCATAGTGACTCTCTTTGAAGAAACGCCAACGAACAAAAGCAGAACTATTGGCACTATGTCACGTTGGGATGCAGTCACCATTAGTGATCTGCCAGATGCTGACAGCTGAGCTTGTCCACCCTGGCAGTCATAAGGTGGCTTAAGACCAGGGAAATGCCTTGATTCTCCAGCCAACTCGAGAGCTGCAGGGCCTCTTGGCACTGGAGCCAGGACCCCACTCTGCCCATCTTTTTGCAGTACCACATGGCGGTGGTTTTGTTCTTGGGAACATACATCAGCATTCCTTTGATAGACTACAGGAAGGCTTTCAACAAAAGTTGAATAGCCCACAACTGAAACTGATTGATATGGAGCTGGGTTTCTAACAGAGACTAGGGTCTTCTGATCTCTAACTCCCCCAGCTGGCCTCCCCAACCCAGCAGTGACGCATCCGTCACCACCATCAGCTCTGGGTGGAGCAGTGAAAGGAGTCTGCCGCTGATCCAACTGGGCTCGATCAGTCACCACTGCAGATAATGGGCCGTCTCCTCCAGAATTTGGATGGCATCCTATAGATTTCCTTGGTGCTGGTCCCATTGGAACATGAGATTCCGTAGCAGAGCCCGCATATGCCACCTGGTGTAGTGGACAAGAAGACTCAGATAAGCTCACACAGAAATAAAGGATGGAAACTAAAACATTGGGATCATAGCCTGAATGTCCTGGTCTCGTTGCAACAGAGGATAATAACTATACTGTAATGAGCCGTTTCTCCTATGTCAACATGTTTCGAAGCCCTCCCCTGGCTTCTTCATCAGGACCGAAAGGATCCCTTCTACACTCAAATTTGTAATACAAAGAAAAGTACAAAAAGTGTATATACATGTAGATAATACTACGTGGTGCACATGTCAAAATAAACATGCACTGTATACAATACCCCAATAGGTATGCTACTTTATGTGAATTTTTGCTAAAAAAGGATAGTACCCCATGAGCCTCCGAACGGGGTGGGAAGGAGTGTCTATAGTCAAACAAATATCAAGATCACTGCCTCTCCTGGATACTACCTCCCCGCGGCTCCGTGGATCCCTTTTGTTTCTCATATGTTGACCAGAGGAGGACGTATCCACCTCTTTTGCTCTCAGAGCATTGTATCTCCAACTCATTCCCCACTTTTAATAATACCAGCTCAATGGAATATTAAAGTTTTTTTCCAAAGGGCCAGGTATTTATTAACTTATAGTCACTCCTTCACTCACTCCTGACCCTTCCACTCACATTCCTACACTACACAGTTTTGTCTTTTTCCATAATTAGTGCTCCCGGCAGTTGTAGGTTGCAGCACGCCCCGTCCCGCAGTGGGCGGGAAGACCCCTATGATGAAGCATGACACCAAGGGCCCTTTTGGTGTGTGAGGGGTATTTAAACAAAGCTGTGTGCTTTCCACCATTGTAGGAGACACACTTAGTCTGGGAGAACACGGTTATATTTCAATTCTAGGGTGGATCCCTTTTGTTTCTCATATATTGACCAGAGGAGGACGTATCCACCTCTTTTGCTCTCAGAACATTACCTCTTCACTCCCTATTTTGATTATTTACTAGGGAGAGTCTTCACATATCCCAATAATGCCATTAATGGAGAAGGTGGGATGGGGATTTCTGCCATTCGCGATAACTCGCTAAACACCCCTGTCCAGAATCTAGCTATCTTCCCGCACGTCCATGTCATGTGTGCAAAATTGGCCATCGGGGAAGTGCACTTAGGGCAGGTGTGGGTGCGTGCCGGGTCCATGCGATGCACTCTAGCTGGTGTGATATATGCCCGTCTAATGTACTTAAAGTGCAATATTTTATGTTTGTGATTGAAGGAGACCTTGCGTGTTTGTTCGCAGCAGTAACCCCAAATTTCGTCGGTTATAGGTTGTCCTACGTCTCCCTCCCACGCCGACCTTGTCTTGTCGTCTCTGGGCGGGAGTAGTGCAATTACTGATTTGTACATTTTGGACATTAAGTTCGCCCCCTCGATGTCCTTAATAAGTAGCGTCAATGGCAGAAAGTCTGGAGGTTCTATTGGATAACTATGTAAATGTGATCTAAGGACTCTTTGCAATCTGCAGAGCGTGAATTGATCCATGAAAGTGGTCTCACTAAAGAGTGTATCCTCTGTTCTAGAGAATATATGGCTGTCCGAGAACAGGTCTCCAAATGTATTCAGGTTGTACTTAGACAAAGTGCGCTGCACCACTCTTTCCCTGGTTATGGGAACCAGGAGGTTCCCAGGTAGTGGGAGCGATGGAGAATAAAGAAGCTGCATCCCGGTTGTCCGGGTCAACTGTTTCCAGGCCCAGCTAGTCGTTGACAGTGTTTGAAGATTGTGCGGGTCCCTGGCTAGACCTACTGGCAGCAGCGCAGACAATGGAGTGGGGTAAGAAAGGTCAGCTTCTGGGCGGAGGTAAGGCACCCGAGCGTCAGCCTTAAACCAGTGTCTGGAAAAACTACACTGGGCAACCAAATAATAGATACGGAAGTTGGGGATCCCAAACCCCCCCTCTCATAAGGTTTTGTCAGAACCTCCCAACTGATTCTGGGCTGTTTCCTCCCCCCATACCAACCGAATTAGAAGTGTTCGGAGGGTAGCAAAGAAGGACTTATTTAAAGGTATCGGTATGTTCTGAAACAGATATAAACATTGCGGTAGTACCACCATTTTTATTAGGGCAATTCTTCCCGCCATTGTTAACGGTAGTTTCAACCATCGCTCTACTCTGTCGGTCAGTTTCTCCATCACGGGCCATAGTTAAGTTGGAGAATTTGCGCCTGGTCTCTGTGAATTTGTATACCTAAATATTTGACCGAGTCGTCACACCATTTTAAGGGAAATTCGGTGGACCGGTGTTAGACCTGGCATCCTTGGCGTGGGTCTCCCTTCCATTTTTTGATGATGCCTCCAATGTTATTGATCTGTTTTTGCTGGTTTAGATGCTTTGGGCACTGTGCCACTGCTATTCAGTGCCACAGTGCAAGTGCTCCCTATGATAAATTGTGTTATGTATTAGTGACTCCATGATTGGTTTACTTGTCAGTCCCTAGTACAGTGCACTGAGTGTGCCCAGGGCTTGCAAATCCAATGCTGCTGGTGGGCTTGCAGCACTGGTTGTGCCACCCACAGAAGCAGCTTGTAAAATGTGTCTCAGGCCTGCCATTGCAGAGCCTGTGTGCAGCCTAGGGCTGCCATGTCGACTTGGTGAGTGCACCCACTTACCAGTCCCTAAACCTTCCCTTTTCTTCATACCAGACACCCCTATGGTAGGCCCAAGGGCAGGGTGCATTGTAAGTATAAGGTAGGACATGCCCTGGTGTGTGTGGCATGTCCTAATAGTGAATTACAGCATTTTCGTTTTTCACTATTGCAAGGCTACCTGTTCCCCATAGGCCAGACTGGGCAGTTTGATTATTACACCTTATAATCCTAACTGACCCAGGGAACATGGTAGAAAAAACGAATTTAGTATGCCTGAACTCAGGATGATAAAATACATCTTTTAGTGAAGTTGGTTTTAACATTCTGTGTTTGAAAATACCACTTTTAGAAAGTAGGTATTTTCTTGCCTAACTATCCAAGCCTGCCTCTGCTAGGTTGTGTATTCCTTGTCTGGGTTTGTGAGTGACAGGGGCTGGGGGACTCCAGGAGACAGGGTGAGTCAGAACAGGGCTGAATAGAGAGATCTGCATCCAGAACGGAGGGAGGAGTTGCACCTGGGTCTGAATAGGGCTGTGCCTGCCTTCCACAATGCTGGCTCCACCCCCTGCCGGGCGGCTGAGCACTCTGCCCCACATTCTGAAAGGAAAGAAGGAGTCCTGTAAACAAAGTGCTCCAGGACTGACCAGAACTGGTTTTGGACTAGGCAAAGTCCTCTCTGCCTTCAGAGAACAAAGAGAAAAGGTGTATAAAAAGGGACCCAGACCCCTAGGAAATTAGATCACTTTTGGGAAACAAGAAGAAACCTTTGCTGAGGAGCGGAACCAAGAAGAAACTGAGGAGAAGACTATCCCTAAGCTAGAGGGATCTGCCTGCAGTGGTTGCCTGACTGCCAAAGAAAGGAGAAGGGAACTTTGTGTGTACTTTCATCAACTTGTGAAGGATCTCCAAGGGCTTGATTTCAGAGCTTGCCTCCTGTTGAAGTCTTAGGGACAACAGACTTCACCCACCAGCTCCCCCTGTATTCCCTTGCTGGGAATTTGGACCTTCTGACACACTTGCGTGTCTCTGGGAGATGGAAGCGCGACTCAAGACGAAGAAGCGTGTCACCGCAGCCGCTGATTCTCGCATCGCCGGAGAAGAGTGTCGACGTCGCATCAGACGCCGGCGCATCCCGAAGAGCGTGCCGCTGACACCTCGCATCCTTCGAAGCGCCTCGCAGCACCGGAGAAAAGTGTCACCGTCGCATCAGACGCCGTCGCATCCCGGGGCAGAGCATCGACCTCGCATCAGACGCCGACGCATCGCAACATGAGGCGCGCCCCGCATCCCAGGAGAAGATAGTCGACCTCGCATCAGACGCCGTTGCATCGCCAGGGAAGCGTGTCGCAGGGCCTGTCGCAGCTCCAAAGACTCATCAAAATCGCTGCACGGCTGTCGGGCGTGCACGCATCACCCCTTCGTTGGCGCAACCTCCAGAAGACGCCACTTTGTTTCTTTGCACCAGATCTTCAACGCATCACCGTCCTTGCGTGTAAGGGACTACTGCATCACCTTCCCTGCAACACTTTTTGTTGCCCCGCGTTACGCATCTCTGGTACATTGAACTCAAAGTATCGCATTTCCATTTTAAGAGACTCAAGCTAATTCTACCTTCTTTAAAGTACAGTATTGTGGATTATTTTTGTCGTTTATGGTCTTGTGGTAAATCTATATAAAAGATACTTATTTTTATAATACAACCTGTGTGGTGTCCATTTGTAGTGTTGTCACTGGATTACTGTTCACAAATGCTTTACACACTGCCTCTGAACTAAGCCTGTCTGCTCGTGCCAAGCTACCAAGGGGGTGAGCAGGGGTTATTTCAGGAGTGTACCCCCTTACCCTGACTAGAAGCAAGGGTCCCTATTTGGACAAAGGTACCTACCTCTGCTAACTAGAGACCCCCAGTTCTAACAACCGGTCATTGTGGGCATCAGTGAGAGGGAAGATTTCGGACTTGTTCCAATTAATGTGTAAGCCTGATAGGGCGCAGTAGCGTGAAATTTCTCGAAGTACCGGATTTAGATTATCATCAGGGTGTCTCAAGTATAGTATGATGTCATCTGCGTACAGCGTGATCAATAACGGTCCCGTATTAAATTGTAGCCCTCTGTGGGAGCGATGGTCTTGTAGATGATGCACTAGGGGATCCATTGCTATGATGAATAGGAGCGGAGACCGGGAGCAACCCCGACGGGTCCCTCTCGATAATGTGAAGGAGTCTGTTAGTGCCCCATTCACCCGCACACATGCCGAGGGGCGCGTGTATAGCAGTGCTATCACCGAGATAAAACGGGGGGTATCCCTAAACGGATCAGTGTAGAACGTAAAAAGGGCCATTCCAGTGAATCGAAAGCCTTCTCGGCGTCCAATAAGACTGCCGCGGCTGGGAGCGAAGGGTTCATCCTATGCAACGTTGCAAATAGGGTCCTCAAATTCAATGCTGTCGATCTACGCGGGATGAAGCCTGCCTGGGCAGGAGATATCATTTTGTCGACTATTAAAGACAGCCTATTCGCCAACATCTTGGCCAGAATTTATAATCGAAATTCAATAAGGAGAGTGGCATACATGAGGCACAGTGTTGAGGGTCCTTCCCTGCTTTAGGTAGTAACGTGATTACAGCCTCACTGCATTGTTAACGGGAGCGAGCCCGACTCGATCGCCTCTTGGTAGACGTCGATAAGATGCGGGGCCAGATCTTTCTTAAAGGCTTTGTAAAAACATCCTGAGAGTCCGTCCAGCCCTGGAGCCTTAGAGCCATCCATGTCCTCTATCGCCTGGACAACTTCATCGATTGTGAATGGCTCGGCCAGGAAGCCTCTATGAGCGTTCTCTAGCCGAACCATAGCGATTTCGTCCAAATAGGCATTACTAGATTCCGTATCAGGAGAGACTTTAGTGGTGTACAGGTCTTTGTAATATAACAATACTCTCTCCTTGATGCCCTCACAGTCTGATATTAAACCCCAATCATCTCTTAATAGACTAGTGATGTATGTGTGCCCTCTGCTGGGCTGTATGAGTCTTGCTAGTGTTAGTCCCGGTCCTTCGCCCTCCCCATATCTCCTAGCTGTCGCATATTTCCTCAAGAAGTGGGACTCCCTCTCTGCTGCCTCTTGATATTCCGTCAGTAGTGTCGCCCTTTTCCGTAACTCAGTGGTACTCCGTGTAACCTGTTGATCTGTGTCAATTGCCCGCAACTGCGTTTCCAGCCTGGACAATGTGCACCGTAAGTCTCTAAGAATCCCAGCTCCCTTCGAGATGCAAATCCCCCGTATGTAAGCTTTGAACGCCTCCCACAGCATTGCTTTGGTTTTTGCGGTACCCATATTAATTTCAAAATATTCCTCTATCGCTAGACTCAATTCAGATTCAAAGACCGAGTCACGAAGGGCGTTGTCGGGGAACCTCCACTGTCTTGCCATCCCAGCTGCACCCGGAACGTTGATTCCTAGCATGACTGGGGCATGGTCTGATAATGTGCGTGGCAAATGAATGATATCTCCCATCCATGTGGTAACACCAGGGGACAATAACCAGTAGTCTAGCCTGGTCCAGGTGTTGTGTGGGGCTGAGTAGTGGTTAAATGCGGGAGCGTCTTGTCAGAAATAGCGCCAAGCGTCCAATAAGTTATATGATTCAATCAGGCTGGTTAAGGTCGGTCTGACCCTTAGCTTTGTATCCGCGGTTGTGGCCGTGCTGTCTAATCTTGAATTGAGCAAAATATTTAAGTCTCCCCCTATACAAATATGCTCTGCCCCCATCCTGTCTATTTGGGAGTGAAGTTCTACAAAAAACTCAGGGTCATCAATATTAGGAGCGTAAACGTTAACCAATAACATCGTGTTCCCTAAAAGCCACCCCTTCACCAGTACATGTCTACCTGCTTGATCCTTGTAAACTTTCACGGTCTTGAAGGGAACTCGTCTATGTATGAGGATCGAAACTCCCCTCGAATATGAGCTATAACCTGAAAAATAACGAGCAGAGCCCCAACCAGCGGCAAAATTTGTGCGCATCATTGAGCCCTCGCACATTCCAGGACATAAGTCGTATCTGGCCCTTGCTGCTAGCGTCAGGAGCCATAGTCTACCGCACATGTAATCTACAGCATGAACCAACAATCACAATGTATCCTATTTGTATGAGCTTGTGTGAAAGAAAGGAAAATAAACTAATCTGTCCCATAAATCCCTCCCAAACCCCCTCCCAAACCCCCACTCTTACTACTGGGGAAACCCATATCCTCTTGTAACCTCATAAACTTCGGTCAAGAACTTTACTAAACTACTTGTCAGTGAAGTGTGTAAGCACGGGGTGGCAACGCTACGCCTTGTCCCCGGTGATTGTACTGGGTAGTATGCCCTAGTGGCGAGTCCACGGCAGAAGTTTACTTATAGCATCAGCATGGGTCTAATGTCCCCGCATTCAACAATACTCAACCCAATCGTCCTCAGCTAGCGGAGAACAGTTCCATGCTAGTGCCAGAGTCCGGCATCTGGGGTGATCTGCCCGGCGATGGGGATTTTCGGCCGTGTCCAGCATTGGCCCTTGCCTTGAGAAAGTCCTGGACTGCTGCAGGATTATCGAAGATCCAAGATCTGCCGTCAATGTCCACTTTCAGCCTGGTGGGATAGAGCATCCCGTATCTGAGCCCTTCTTTTCGCAGTACTGCTTTCACTGCTACGAATTTCCTTCTTGCTTCCTGCACCATGATCATAAAGTCGGGGTACAGGGAAATGACGGACCCTTGCCAACTTAGAGGCCCCTTTTCTCGAGCCAGCCGCAACGTTGTGTCCCTGTCCTTGAAATTTAGAAGTCGGGCCATAATCGGACGAGGGGGCAGCCCGGATTCGGCCGTGGCCCCATAGTGCGGTGAGCTCTTTCTATCACAAAAGTAGGAGTGAAGGAGTCTCGGCCAAGCAGATCTATTAAAAGTCTCTCAACGAACTCATCCAGGCGGCCCGTATTTGTGGATTCCGGAACCCCAAGAATACGAATATTATTCCGCCTTCCTCTAGCTTCCAATTCTTCGTTCTTAATGGCTATAGTTTTAAGTACCCGTTCCATCCTTTCTATCGTCTTGCTGTCCTGAGCTGAGCCGTCTTCTAAGTCAGATATTCTGCCCTCCGCAGTGTCTAACCAGCCCTCGTGTTGATCCAGCCTGGCTCCCATCTTGTCTAATCTACCATCTAATGCATCAAAACGGGTGTCCAGTGCTCGGAAGCCTGCGCGCCTCCTGGTGGGCCGGGTTGGGGTGGTGCAGTGGTATCCCCTCCCTCAGCCATGGCAATATCTGCTGATTCTGCTCCTCCACCCAACTTCTCGAATGGGAGTTTCTTCTGCCGAGGGTCGCTCTTTCCCATGGCCTTCCGATGGGGACCCCTCAGTGTGGGGTTCGTTGTGCCTTCCGCTACGGGCTGACAGTGACACTTGGAACAGAGTACGTCCTACAGCTTCGTTTCGTTGCTTAGCGCTGCGGTTACTGGTAGTTGTGGGGCATCACAATCGGTGGCAGTTCCCTATTGTGAATTCTGTAGTAACTGGGCATGCCTTGCCAAGAGGATCGGAGGTGTGGGCTAGTGCGCGGGGCTCAACGCAGCTACCGTGGAGGTTGGGGACGCACCAGCATATTGCATGGGTGTGCCCGAGCTGGTTCCTTCACCTCTCAGCGGGCCACAGGGGCTGGATGTTGTAAGCATGTGCCGGGGCCAGGGGACGTTCCTTATATTTGTCCTCTCTACACCTGGTTGCAGTAGTTTTCGCGCCACAGGCCTACTGAGGGCCGCTTTTACCCCCGAGCAGTATGGCAGTCCCGTGTTGCGCAATGGATGTCCGTTACGTTGCCGCCGCAATGGAGGAACAGTTCAAGTCTTTATTTATGGCCTGCTCCCTGGGCCCAAAGACGAGCGTGGTGGAGGGGCGGCTCGGCATGTGAGCCAATTCCTGTCCGCTTGCCGGGCAGATGTCTCCGTGCACCGGCTTCCCAATTCTCGGAAGGCCGGAAGGGGGGGGGGGGGGGAGCCTCCTCGCGAAAAGCCCTCCGCTTACTTGTGTCATTTGGCACTGCGGTCCGGTTCCTTTTCGCCCGCTCTACGCCGAGCGATGTCTTCAGGGGTAGCAGCGACTGTACTTGGAACTCCCGGCTGGCTTGGTGCCCAGCTTTCGGGAGTCTCGATGGGAAACGCTCCCAGGCCACTCACTGGAGTTGTGGGCGTGCTTAGTAATCGAGGTCCCGGCTTTCTCGCGGTGTCTAGGCCTTGCTGCGTCGTCTCCAGATCAGCTAGCTGGGGTTGCCGGATCTCGTCGCTCGCCCGACCGCCGAATAGCCTCTCACACCACGAGTGCAGCCGGCATTTTTGCGTTGGGTTTTTCCACATTTCAGCCGCCAGTGGAGCGATTTTTTTCACCGGGGACTCGGCGGAGCTCCAAGCTATGTGGCCATTTTGGTCCGCTGCTCGGCCACGCCCTCCCCCCCAACTTCGGCTCATTGACAGAGAACCCCAACAATGTCACAAGGCTCACTGTCATGTGGATGTGTTCAACAACGGACTGTGTCGAGCCTAGCTTCAGCAGCCAGTCATTGAGGTAGGAAAAAACTGGCATTTCCAACCTCCAAAGATGGGTAGCATCCACCACCGTCACTTTCATGAACACCAGATGAACTAATGAGGCCATGGGAAGCACTGCATATTGAAAAATGCCATTGGCTGCCCTGGAACAGCAAGTAATGTCTGTGGGACTGCAGGATGAGTAAATGATAATACGCATCCTGCAGGTCAAATGTTACCATCCAATCGCTCAGGTCCAAGGCAGAGAGAATCATTCTCATTTGTCTTTTATCATTCCAGGCTAAAATCCTAGAAAAGCACATTACTAGACAAAGATGAGAGTATCTGGAATTTCACAATCTCCTGCACTTGTCTCAATTAGATTTCCAGCATGGAAAACCTGAAAGAGACATTAGACGGGGATGGGACTACAGCACTCATCCTTTTGGATGCGAGTGCTACTTTTGACATGGTATCGCATACTGCTCTTCTCAGGAGACTCTAGAACTGTGGGATTACTGGTAAGGACCATCACTGGCTCACATCCTTCTTGGAGCATCGATCTTTTCAGGTCGTATCTAAACCTTATGCAACCACAACGCGCTCTATAATTTGTGGGGACCCAGGGACTCTTTTCTGATGCTTTTTAATGTCTACGTCCACCTTTTAGTGGGCATAGTGAAATCTTTTAGCTTTTCCATAATCTCTAATGTGGACGATACTCAGATAGTGTTTTTCTTGACTCGGGACTCAGATAAGTGCCTCACTCACAACTCGAACTCTGGAAGCCGTTGCCCTTTGGAAGGGGCTGAATTGCCTTAGACTCAATAGCAGCAAAAGTGAGATTTTGATAGTTGGGAACCAACCATGACTGTGGGTTACACCTTGGTGACTGGAGGTATTAGGGCCCTTGCTGGAGGTCAAAAAGGTGGTGAAGAATTTTGGAATATGGATGGATAAGGAATTGAGATTTGTCACTGTAACAGGCGTTGCTCTGGTATGTTGAGGTGCTCGAGGAGGATTCTCTGGCACCTGCCTGCGTCTACCCAAAAGACCATTGTGCTGACACTGATCATATCACACATAGTTTATGGCAATATTTTGTATCTAAGAACTTCGAAGGTCTCAACAAAAGACTCCAAAGAACCCAGAATGCAGCCGTACATCTCCTTGGCCACATTCCAAGTACGGAACTGTCTCGACTCAGCTGAGAGACCTCTACTGGCTGCTTCTGGCAAAGCGCATCCAATTCAATGCACTTTGATTTGTCTACAGAGCGCTTTCACAAATGGGACCTCATTATCTGAGGCCCTTTGTGACTCCTTACTGTCTTTCTAGATCCTTGCACTCTGCTAATCTTTGTCTGGCTCAGATAC
This sequence comes from Calotriton arnoldi, assembly GCA_963921515.1. Classification (NCBI taxonomy): domain Eukaryota; kingdom Metazoa; phylum Chordata; class Amphibia; order Caudata; family Salamandridae; genus Calotriton; species Calotriton arnoldi. Next base: position 989,270 of record CAWUFW010004898.1, on the reverse strand, counting down.
CGTGGATTTGCAGCACCAGACAGGAGGACGCTTCTTTAGGTATTTGTCACCAAAACTATGGAACGCCCTACCCCTCTAACTCCACTTTAATCCGACGTAGACACTATTCTGCAAACATCTGAAGACATGGCTGTTTTAAAGGGCGACGCTTGCTTCTGATGGCTGAAATTCTATTTGGGTAGACATGCGTTTTATAAATATCTACAATAGTAAAATAAATCTGGGCCTGCGTGAGCATTTTGAATCTGTCCTGCAAGAAGGCAGTCAACGGGCAGAGATCTTTGATAGATCAAAGGCCTCCATTCATCTTCTGCACAAGAGTAACAACTCTTCCATATTTCAGAGTCGGGAACCCTCTTGATAGCTCCTTGCATTACAATGGGTAGATGCTCCTCCGAGAGCCGATTCAATGTGGGAGGAAGGTGTGAGTGTGTGGGGGAGGGGGGATTTGTGCGGTGGAAATAAGGGCAAAGCTGCTGAACGACTTGGAGGACCCATTTGTCAAGCGTGATGGCTCACCACCCTGGGAGAAAGTGCTGGAAGCTGCCTACAAGGGTGGTTGTGTGCTACTAATGGTAAGCTAAAGCGCCTTGGTGGCTGTAGCAGCAAAGTAAGTGGACTGGGAGGACTGATGCCCTTGGTGATCTGCCCGCTGTCTGCGAAATCCACAATCAGACCTCTAAAGAACTTGGGTGACTGCCGCAGGGGCTGGGGAGACTAGCGGTTCCTAGACGCCAGCGCCCCCGAGTAGTCTTGGAATTTCCTAAATTCTTGCAGGAAACAGTTTGGCAGGGGCAGAAATGGCTTTTTCTCTTCACAGGCATGACACATCGAAAGGCATATACATGAGAGAGGACTGTACTTCTCAAATTAACTCTGTGGAGCGCATCCACGCATGGCAGTGAGCAGTCCTTAATTTGTAAAAAAAAAAAAAAAAAAAAAAAGTGTCAGGGCCCTCGTCAGGAGGCCACCACAGCTTCCACTACCCACTGCCACTGCCAGCACTGTCAATGGCATTTCCTACACAACTACTAACCATCGCACTGCTAAAGTGTTACAATTCAGATTGTTCACGGCTCCCAAAGATATAAGAATGGCTTGGGCAGCAGATATTAGCTATTTTTAATGTATATTGCATTTATAAACAACAGTTGTTCTGCTCATCTCTAAATTACACAAACAGCGCCACCATGTGACAGCTGTCATAAGTGCCGGTGTTGACAATTAAGTGTTGGTGCCAAGCACCAGAAACAACCGGCTCAAATTAAGCACTGGCGGTGAAGCACCACACTGGTGCCAACTGCCCTTCCCAGACAATCAATAGTATCAAGGCCAGCAAGAATCATGTATTTGGCCGCATCTTGCCCATTCTGAATTGACTGAGCTAATGTCTTCAGGTCTTCCAAGGCCGCCAGCAATATCTTGCTGGCCATGCCCCAGAGGGCAGGAGTATATTGGCCCGCTGTAGCTTTAGGAGGGGGTAAAAGCTCTGTTGAACACTGGATTTCGTTTTAGGAGTCGTCAGAAGCAGAGCTCCGGATCTGAATTCAAAGGTGTGGAAATAAGGGAACTGACGTCACTGCAAACTGGCGGCGTTTATATGCACATCTGCTCCATCACTTCCGGGGCGGTACAGAGTCAGCATGGAGCCATGTGATTAAATGTAATGGTGCACAGCTTTTCCACACGGCAGCACAGCAGAAGTATGCATCTCGATTTTACCTGCTCGTTCCTATATCAAACTACTATGTGGCCACCTCAAGTATGTTAATTCAATAACCACACTACATTATTTCACGAAAAGTAGCTGGATATGTGTAAAAATTATCTGACACATACTATTAGTAATTCTACTGGAGTAAATTAAAAAAGTAATAAAAAATTGACTCGCAACAGAAAGAAGATCCCAATTCAGATCTCATTATGTGGGAAATCATTGTGGTCAAAGACCTGCTAAAACAGCACTGATGGAAAACAAGAGACTTTATTGTACCCCACCTGAATGACTCTGGAAAAACAACTAAATTAAAGCTAAAGGACCATGAGTAAGTGGTGTCTTCAACAAGTATAAATGGTTTGCATAACTGCAACAAAATGCCATATGGAATCCCAACTACTCAGAGACCAGAGCCAATCTTCACTCGTCCTCTTTACCAAGTCCCGATATCTTCTTAGAGGAATCGAAAATATGCAATGAAACAGGATGGCAGATTGAGACTATACTGTTCACTCACTGCAACTCCTTCACAGAAACACACACTAATGATTTGTGACATTGCCCTACTGGTATTGGACTTAACGTAAGACCTCTCTCCATACTATGTGCTCGATTATTATTATGTGCCATTTATTAGACCTTCTCGTCCAGTTAAGCAGAGCTCTATATTCCCTCTTATATTGTGAGATCAAGCTAATAAATTTTCACCTCCATGTACAGTTCTATTGTAGTTTCTTTTCCCTTCTTGAATTTACGATGCTATGTCAGGACCGGAGGCTCAGATTATGCTTATCTTTTCCATGTATTTCCGCACAGCAGCCTTAAACAACATATTGTTATTGAAAAGACTCCATATCCCATGAGTCTTTGTAACAGTAACAAATAACCATAGAGCCACTCCCATATAAGCAACATCAAGGAACATCACTTCCTCTTTCTTCGCTGCTCAGCAGCCAGATAAGTGCTTTTTTAAATGTTGCCTATATGAGTCTTCGTGGCAGTCATAGCGGTAGTGCTGTATTTTGCAATTGCGTGGTGCTTAGACTGTATATAATAGATGTGCTGTTGCTTGCATTGTAGGGGTAGGAACTGTGTGGCATAACACCACGGCGAGGGTTAATACCTTTGTTCATTACGCACACCGGCCCTCGCGCGGTAGCAGGGAAGTCTGATTTTTCCAACGAGCAGGCTTCACGCCGGATACTCCCTGCGAGAGGGGTTGGCCTCTTCTGCGAGGCTTCTCTGCCCTCACATACACACATGCGGCAGCGCGTCTCGCTTCAGGAGACGCACGGTGTGCATTCTGTCCCGGTAGGGGGCGTGGCACATGCAAGGAGTAGGAGCCCCTCCCTTGCATTCCTGACATTCCTCGGCGAGCATCAGGCATGTCTGACAGTTTCTCTTTCCGCTGTGAAACAGACTGTCATTTCTGAGCGTGGCGGAGGCAGCGCGGGATCGCCCAGTCATTTCACTTGTTTTTCACCTGTTCCAGATTAGCGGTTCGTCTACAGAGCATTCGGTCATTACCAGGCCAGTGTACCTGAAGGCTGTTTTGGGCTCAATAGATAACTTTCTCTATATGGTACTAAGCTTGTCTTAATTTCCTTACAATACTTTGACCTCTAATTTCAACTAATCATTATGGCAGGTGAGTTTGATGCACATTGGGAGTCCGTGGAGGAGGAACATTCTTTACTCCCCATCCACAAAGAATTGGTTGATGCCATTGATGTATCATTGGAAAGGGCGGTCTCTTCGGCTCTAGAACCCCTAAGCCAGCGCATAATTGAGTTCACTTTGAGGCACATCGTTGTACCCTCACCTAGGGAAGGTTGGAGGGAACCTCCTACTGGCGCATTGGGGACCTGTAAGGACAAGGGCAAGGCTCAACCAAATACCACCGCCCGCACGACCCCTACCTCATCCAATGCCTTTGAGAGGCTGTGCCAGGCCTTTCTCAAAAGATACCTAGACAGACAAGCGACACAGGAAGATTCTCAACCGCGTGATACCCCGGAGGACCATTACTGCCCCCAACAAGGGGTGGATGACAATACCGGGGACGATACCGATAACCCAGATGGGGACTCGGGTGATGAACCAGGCCCGACCAGGCCCCGGAGGACATAACATGTGTATTTGTAAAGCGCACGTTCACCCGGAGGTATCTTGGCGCTGAATAACAGATATTTATTGTTACCCAACTCAATGGTACTCATTTTATCGACCTCAGATGGATGAAAGGCTGAGTGGACCTGCCGGGGTTTGAACCTGTGACCATGAGGTCGAACACAGGCCCCTGCAATGGACGCATTAGTCCACTGAGCCACCAGACCCGGTGCCACAGATATACCTGGCATGCTCAATCCGGAGTATATTTGTCATCCCCCCTCTGCGGACTGGATTCCGGCGTCAAATGTGGCACGTTATGTGGCCAGCCATATCAGGAAACCCATGGACAAGGAGGTCTGAGGTTGCCTGAAAGCGGATTGACCCCAGCCCTTCCTGGTGAATAAGGAAGCAAGCACCCCAGAAGTTGATGCACGAATGGCGACATTCATAACCATATTCTTTAAAGACCAGAAGAAGGGTCCTTCTAAGATAACATCTTGGATGTTCTGGGTCCGCTGACCAAAATCTTAGACATGGTGGAAGATGCCAGGTAGTAAGGCCACATGATTGATCCCACAACCCTATCAGGTTGGGCTCAAGGGACCCTATGTTTCCTAGGGAATGCAAACTACGCATTGTCAACAGTGCATAGACGTTCCTTGTTGATTAAAATAGAGCCCAGACTAGGTGAACTAGCCCCCACCAAAGCTGGTCCCGCGGCAAACGGGGGTCTCTTTGGTGAGCCGTTCATAAAAGAGTTGTCACGGTTTCATAACACGTTCTGAACCCTGGACAAGGCCCAACAATCCATAAAGATGGTCTTTAGCCCGCAGATTTTTGGGCGGCCAGAAGAGGTAGAGGGCGCTCCTCCAGCCACGCAAAATCATAAAAACTTTGGAGGTTTCTACCCCTCGAGAGGTCGTGGCAGAGGACGCAGCAGAAAAGGAAACTTCAGAGGAGCCAACAATGCGCCAGGTGAAACCACAAGGTAAGAAATACCCCTTTTTTCCCACCAGTGGTGGGGGGGGGTGGGAGGAGACTGTAATGGTTCAGCCATAAGTGGGAGTCCATTACAGGGGACGCATGGGTGATCCAAACAGTGAAAGGGTTTCGTATAGAATTCCACGGGACTCCACACCAATTTTCCCAACCCCGTCCTTTAGTCTTCTCATGGGAAGGGACACAGGTGGTACACAGGGAAGTGGAAGACCTACTACAGAAAGGGGCCATGGTTCAATCTGTTCTCCACCCCGGCGGATTGCTGAGCAATATCTTTCTGGTCGAGAAAAAGGACAAAATGTTCAGACCAGTAATAAATCTGTGGGATTTCAATCAATGAATGGCATACAGCCATTTCAAAATGGAAGGAATTCACCTCCTAAGAGACGTCTTGTTGCCCGACGACTGGTTGGTATGGCTCAACCGAAAGGACACCTACCTTACCGTCCCGATATACCCTCCCCGCCTCCCCACAGGAGGTTTCTGCAGTTCCAGTGGGTCGATCAGGTCTACAAATTCGCTTGCCTACCGTTCGGGCAGTCCTCAGCACCTTGGTGCTTCACCAAGGTCTTGCAGCCAGTCGTGGAATGGCTGCGAGCAAGGGGTGTGCGACTTATAGTGTAGCTAGACAACATCCTTTTGATGCACTATAAGAAATCGATCTTACTCTCGCAACTCCAGATCATTCAATCCCTGCTACAAGACCTGGATTTTCTTTTGATCGATCTGAAGTTGGACTTTGTACCGGCACAACAAATGACTTTACTAGGGTTCAAGTTCGACACGGTATGCCAATGCCTCAAGTTACCCAAAAGAAGATGCTTTTGATTTGCAGGGAGTTGCGCCGAACTTTGGTGAGGGAGAAAGTTTCACTACGGCACTTGGCTCAGATTGTGAGCCTCCTATCATCTTCTATCCAAGCGATCTTTCCGGGTCCATTACACTACCAGGCCCTTCAACGCCTGAAGGTGCAGCATTACGGCGGGGCCTGTCGTACACGCAGGAGATTTCTCTTTCCCCAGAAGCGCCCACGGAGCGTCACTGGTGACTCGAGCATATGCAGGACTGGAATGGGAGGGCCATCTTCGGATCAACCCCGGACCTGGTGATCAAATCAGCCACCAGTCGGCGGGGTTGGGGTGCCTGTTGTGAGGATACTACCACTGGCGGTCGTTGGTCCGAGCAAGAGGAGTCTTTACACATCAATTGCCTAGAGCTACTGGCCGGATCCTTAGCGGTTCAGAGCCTGGCGGCCAACAACATCTCTGCGGTGAGATATATAAAACGGTTAAGGGGAAGGAAGTCCAGGGTTCTGGCAGACTTTGCCAGGGACTTCTGGAACTACTGCCTGGTTCACAAATTGTCAATCACAGCAATCCAGGCACCTACCGGACTACAGTGCCTGGATGTTAGACCCCTCCCAATTTCAGAGCCTGAAGGTTCGGTGGGGTACGTGTCAAGTAGATCTTTTTGCGTCTTGCCTCAATTACCAGCTTCCTCATTTTTTCAGCTGAATCCCCTTGCGGAAGTGACAGATGCCTTCCTGCAGGATTGGAGTCAATTTCAGGGGGGTATGCACTTCCCTCAAACACACTGCATTGATCAGGTGTGGGTGATGCCGCTTTGGAAGTCATAAGTTCTTCTGGAACTTTCAATAGATTTTCCAATCCAACTTCCCTGACTTCTCGACTTTTGACAGACTCACATGGCAACTTGCAACAACTGGTTCAGGAGGGGACTCATGAGTTGGAGGATTACAGGGATGTTGGGAGATCCCTGTCCTTTCTGTAAGGTTTTTCTCCCTTATCAGAAGAGCCAGGGCAGACTCTACATTCAAGAGATACTGGTCGGCATGGAGGAGGTGGTCACGCTGGTGTTTGCAATGGGGTTTGGATCCCGTGGGGGCAGCTATAGTGCATGTGGTCAACTTCTTGTTCGAATTGGTAGACAGAGGTCTGGCTTACCGCACGATTAATACGAACAGATCAGCGATGGGTCATCTTCCCATACATGAGGTTTCGGTTGGGGAACATCCGTTAGGCTGTAGACTCTTAAGGGTTATCTGCTTGTCCTCCCCCCCCCCTCAACCAAAGTATTCTTCCATATGGACTTGAATGTGTTCTACAACTACTACAAGCATGGTAGGAAAATACATATCTTTCCCGTAAGGAGTTAACGGACACATTACCGGTTCTACTATGCCTAATATCATGCAAACTGTTTTCGGATGTCCGGACCCTGGAGGTCACAGCACGTATGTTCACTCCAGAGGAAGTGTCTTTCACGATTGCACAGTGCACCAAATCAAACACCAGGGTGGTTCACTAACTGGCTTTTCTGGGTCATCCAAAACTGTGTGTGTTGCACTACCTCAGGGGGTACGAATCCATGACTGAGGAATATAGACCACCTGGTGCATCCCAACTTTTTCTCTCTCTTAAGAAGCCTTTCAAGCCAGTATTGGCAACAACTATTGCCCGTTGGGCGAGATGGGTACTGCATGAAGTAGGCATCTATACTTCTGATTTTGGAGCATACTCCACCAGGGGAGCCATGGCCTCAAAAGCCTTTTCCCTAGGGAGCCGACTCGAAGACATCCTCAGAGCAGCAGACTGGTCTTCAGACCACACATTTAAGGCATTTTACTTCAAACCAATAACAGGCATGGCTTCTCTGGTTGTCAACCAGCTTTAAACTAGCATAATTGGAGTCTCCGGTCCTGGCATAGACATAAAATCTCCTAGCTTTCATGAAGGAAAGTTTCAATTCTGTTAAAGACGTGGAGATGAGGATTATCCCTCCGGATTGTGATTATCATTTATTACCCTCCGATTATCCGATGAAGTTGAATAAGTATGATGGGTTCGGGGGCATCTTGAAGTTGTTTGTAACATGGTTCAATAATGTCAATTCAACATGGTTCAATAATATCAATTCTAACCGTTCACATGATAAATTCATCAGTGAGATTATTGATTGCTCCCAGTGTTAACGACTTGGTGTATGCCTTAGGTTATATCATTGGAACTTATGCTGGTTATATCTGGTTCTTCTACAGGATCTGATCAGAAGCAAAATTAATGCTAGAAAAGTGGGATGATGCATGTTTCACTCGAAGAAAGAGGAAGTGCTGTTCTTTGATGTTGCTTATATGGGACCGACTATGATTATTATATATTGTTACAAAGACTCATGGGATATGTAGTCTTTTCAATAAAATATGTTGTTTAAGGCTGTTGCGCAGACATAAATGGAAGAGATGAGCATAATCCTCGCATCCGAGTCCTTAATAGAATTAAAACTTTCCTTCACAAAAGCTAGGAATTTTTATATTCAAAGATACATTTTTAACAATAACAGCAAATTTCTAGCAACTTTAGAACGTTACCTTTTCCTTGCCTGAAGCTCCGTGGGGCTAATTTACATTAGCCTGACAGCATCCAGTCAGTTAGTGCTTGATATAATGATGTGTGAAAACTGCTGTCAGAGCTGAAACAATGGCTGGTTGTAGGGGGCGGTCTGTCTTCCTCTTGCAGGAAGACCAGCTCGGGAAGACCCAGGAACTTCATTAACTTGTAAAGGGCCGGTTTGCGTGAGGCTCTGTGGATGGGTAGTTTCCCCTCCACCTACTCTCCCCTTGGATAAGCTGGCAGTCACACACCCACTTGGTTGCATTGTTTAAACAGTTAAATGTTATAACATATTGTGTTTTACCACTTATGATTGTGAATGCAAACACAATAGTTTAAACGCTGAAACGATAATAGATTTGACAAAGATTGAAATGTTTAACACTTGCACTGATGCACCATTGGAGTATTGACCGACAACACAACTGCAATATTTGTTACTGAACCTGCTGTTGCTCATTATACTAATAAAGATATATTGCACACAAAAAAAAAAAAACTTGTAAAAGGATTGTCCTTTCATAAGTAAATGTAAGGTAAGACCTGGGGAAGGCAAACTTTGTTCACCCACCCAGGCTGGCTATAAATCCAGTGGGAAGAAGTCTACCCCAATACCAGTTTTGAGTGACCACAAAAAAGGGGAAGGTACTCATTTCCCTGGGCACATCTCTGGGCAGGGACACAGGCTCTGCCCAAGGGAGAAAGTGTTTCCCTATTTTCGATTTTAGGAATAAGGTGTAATTGTGGGATTGTTAGCAGTAGGGCAAATAGGAACTGCTCAAAAAGTGGACAGACTTTCACCTGGCAACTTTTACCCCACTAACTACTGCCAATAATAAATGCAGCATCCAAAGGAACCCTCTGCAGAACACTGGACCTGTGACAGAACACCTGTTGTTTGAGACATGTGAGGAGACCTAAAAGGCTAGACTTACTACCACTTGGAAAAACAGCCTTTACAACGAGGTTTTTACCACGTTGTGCCTTTACTACACATTTTTTAGCACGCATGTTTTTACCACGTGTATGTCTTTACAAAGCGTGCCTTTACCACACATTTAAGGTAAGTTGGGGATGTGGGGGGGGTCTCCTCCCACAAATACATTGTATATATATATATATTCACTGAAAAAACCACAGGTTTCAGGGACGTTATAGTTAGTTGGACATTTCACTCGTACAAAACCAGAGAAATTCGGCCGTTATAGTTAGTTGAGCTAACTATAACTCGCGCCCCCGCAATGCACTGCTGATGACATCACATATTACATCACTCATGACATCTCAAATGACATCACTGATGACATCATCTGGTGACTGAGTGTTTCTAAAAAGTTTAAATATGTGTTATATATATATATGCCAAGGTGTATTGAAGAATGAGTGGGTATATGAGTGTCTGAATGGATGATTTAATAGGTGCATGGCTGACTGTATAAGTGAGTGATTAAACTTGTCTTACTAATACATGGGTGGCTGACTAATCTGTATGAATGTCTGTATCAGTCTGTCAGTTGGTGTGCAAGTGGCTGCTTGGGTTGGTGAGTAGCTGCATGAGTGTCTATATATGGGTTTTTGATTGGTTGTCTGAGTACCTGAATGGGTGCCTCATTGTCTGTGTGGGTGGGGTGGATGTGACTCCCTGCATTGATGTGTGAGTGGATGATTCAATGGGTGTATGGGTTCAAGAGTGCATCTGTGAGGGGCTGTATGGGTGGGTGAGTGTGTGTATAGCTATGTTAGTGAGTGAATGGATGTCTCAGTGGTACATGTGTGAGTAACTACATATCTGAAAGGCAGTATATGTGAGTGTTGGAGTATATAAATGATATGTGAGAGTGAGTGATTGTGAGAGTGGCTGTATGGATGAGTGTGTGCTTGTGTCAGTGATTGTATAAGACAGTAAGTAGGTGTTAGTATCTGTATAAATAAGTGAGGTGGTGTGTGTATAACTGTGTAGGTGAGTAAATGGGAGTGTGATTGATTCTTTGCATGACTGACTAGCTGTGTGAGTAACTATGAGTGAGTGGTGGTGTATGAGTGTCTGTATGGGTGTATGAGTACATATGATAGTGGCTGTATCGATGAGTCACTGCATTTATGAGTGACTGTATGGATGAGGGAGTGGATGTGTGTGTAGACCTAGGAATTAGTGAGTGGGTAAGTAGTAACTGGTATTGGTGTGTCTATGGTTTCGAGAATGGCAGTCTGTATTTTAGAGTGGGTGTATCAAAGGTTATATTAGGGTGTGAGGAGGTGCATCAGATTATCAGGTGGATAATGTCATCAGTGATGTCATTTGAGATGTCATCAGTGATGTCATCAGTGATGTCACTGACCAGGTCATGAGTGATGTAATATGTGAAGTCATCAGCAGTGCATTGCGGGGGCGCGAGTTATAGTTAGCTGAACTAACTATAACGGCCGAATTTCTCTGATTTTGTACGAGTGAAATGTCCAACTAACTATAACGTCCCTGAAACCTGTGGTTTTTTCAGTGAATTTCTATGGTTTTTTAAATGCTAATTTCTAACTATAAAGTCCCTGAAACCAATGTTTTTTTCAGTGAATTTCAAAGGTTTTTTAAATGCTAATTTCTAACTATTATGTCCCTGAAACCTATGGTTTTTTCAGTGAATTTCAAAGGTTTTTTAAATGCTAATTTCTAATTATGCCTACAGAGGTAAGACGTGCAGAAAGAGGAAGAAAGGTGCAGAAAGAAGCAAGAGAAATGCAGAAAGAGGCAACAGAAGTCCAGAAAGACGAAGAAAAGTGCAGAAAGAAGCAAGAGATATGCAGAAAGAACCAACAGAGGTGCAGAAAGAGGCCTTGTAGCAAAGTCATCCTGTGCCCCCCATTTTTTGCTGACTGGTACTGGTGGTAACTGACTGACTAACCAGGCCCGGAGCTAGTGCTATGCTGAAAGACACTTAGAATACAGTTACAACACCTACATACACTAGGGTACACTATGGGTTGGGGTACCCCTGTGATTGGCATGACCCCACCTCTAAGGCCCTACTACATAATAGGGCAGGGGGATTAAAACTACCTCTAACTCAGAGGTGCAGAAAGAGGCAAGAAAAGTGCAGAAAGAAGCAACAGAGGTGCAGAAAGAGGCAAGAGAGGCGCAGAAAGAAGCAAGTGAAGTGCAGAAAGAGGCAAGAGGTGCAGAAAGAGGCAAGAGGTGCAGAAAGAGGCAAGAGGTGCAGAAAGAGGCAGGAGGGGTGCAGAAAGAAGGAAGAGAAGTGCAGAAAGAGGCAAGAGAATTGCTGAAAGAAGCAACAGAGGTTTAGAAAGAAGCAAGAGAAGTGCAGAAAGAGGCAAGTGAGGTGCAGAAAGAAGCAATAGCAGTGCAGAAAGAACCAACAGCGGTGCTGAAAGAAGCGCAAAGGGTGCAGAAAGAGCAAGTGAAGTGCATAAAGAGGCAACAGAGGTACAGAAAGAGGCAAGAGAGGTGCAGAAAGAGAAAAGAGGGGTGCATAAAGAGGCAATAGAAGTGCAGAAAGAAGCAAGAGCAGTGCAGAAAGAAGCAAGAGCAGTGCAGAAATAACCAACAGAGGTGCTGAAAGAGGCGCGAAGGGTGCAGAAAGAGCAAGAGAAGTGCAGAAAGAGGCATCAGAGGTACAGAAAGAGGCAAGGGAGGTGCAGAAAGAGAAAAGAGGGGTGCAGAAAGAGGCAAGAGATCTGCAGAAAAAATCAACAGAGGTGCTGAAAGAGAGAGGCAAGTGAGGTGCAGAAAAAGGCAAGAGATCTGCAGAAAAAAGCAACAGAGGTGCTGAAAGAGGCAAGTGACGTGCAGAAAGAAGCAACAGAAGTGCTGAAAGAGGCACAAAGGGTGCAGAAAGATGCAAGAGAAGTGCAGAAAGAAGCAACAGAGGTACAGAAAGAGGCAGGAGTGGTGCAGAAAGAAGTAAGAGAAGTGCAGAAAGAGGCAAGAGAATTGCTGAAAGAAGCAACACAGGTGTATAAAGAAGCAAGAGAAGTCCAGAAAGAGGCAAGTAAGGAGCACAAAGAAGCAAGAGCAGTGCAGAAAGAACCAACAGAGGTTCAAAAAGAGGCAAGAGGGGTGCAGAAAAAAGGTAGGAGGGGTGCACAAAGAGGCAAGAGAGGTACAGAAAGAGGCAGTAGGGGTGCAGAAAGAAGGAAGAAAAGTGCAGAAAGAGGCAACAGAGGTACAGAAATAGGCAAGAGAGGTGCAGAAACGGGCAGGAAAGGTGTAGAAAGAGGCAATAGAAGTGCAGAAAGAAGCAACAGAGGTGCAGAAAGAGGCAAGAAAAGTGCAGAAAGAGGCAACAGAGTTACAGAAAGAGACAAGAGAGGTGCAGAAACAGGCACGAAAGGTGCAGAAAGAGGGAATAGGGGTGCAGAAAGAGGCAAGAGAGGTGCAGAAAGAGAAAAGAGGAGTGCAGAAAGAGGCAAGAAAGGTGCTGAAAGAGGCACGAAGGGTGCAGAGAGAGGCAATAGAAGTGCAGAAAGAAGCAACAGAGGTGCAGAAAGAGGCAAGAGGGGTGCAGAAAGAGGCAAGAGGGGTGCAGAAAGAGGCAAGAGGGGTGCAGAAAGAGGCAAGAGGGGTGCAGAAAGAAGGAAAAGAAGTGCAGAAAGAAGCAACAGAGGTGCTGAAAGAGGCGCGAAGGGTGCAGAAAGAGCAAGAGAAGTGCAGAAAGAGGCAACAGAGGGACAGAAACAGGCTGGAAAGGTGCAGAAAGAAGCAATAGAAGTGCAGAAAGAAGCTACAGAGGTGCAAAAAGAGGCAAGAGGGGTGCAGAAAGAGGCAAGAAAAGTGCAGAAAGGCAAGAAAAGTGCAGAATGAGGCAAGAGAGGCGCAGAAACAGCCAGGAAAGGTGCAGAAAGAGGGAACAGGGGTGCAGAAAGAGTCAAGAGAGGTGCAGAAAGAGAAAAGAGGGGTGCAGAATGAGGCAAGAGATGTGCTGAAAGAGGCACGAAGGGTGCAGAAAGAGACAAGACAGGTGAAGAAAGAAGGAACAGAGGTACAGAAAGAGGCAAGAGTGGTGCATAAAGAGGGGAGAGAGGTGCAGAAAGAGGCAAGAGAGTTGCACAAAGAGGGAAGAGGGGTGCAGAAACAGGCAAAAGGGGTACATAAAGAAGCAAATGAGGTGCAGAAACAGGCAACAGACGTGCAGAAAGAGGGAAGAAAGGTGCAGAAAGAAGCAAGAGATTTGCAGAAAGAGGCAAGAGAGGTGCAGAAGGAAGCAAGAGTGGCTTGCACACCATTAGTACTAATTTAACACCCACATTTAGCAATAAGTAACAGGTGACCATTCTAGGTTTGCAAAGGGCCTTCCACCACGCTGTAACACTTGTCGCTGTATTTTTGGTAAAGGTTTGAGCCGTTTGAGCTAGAAACAAGGCTTTTTTTGTTCAAATCTGCAGATTAGGGAGCAGATGATGAATTATGTGCGAACGTCGGTGCAGCCAAACAGTCACATAATTCCAGTGGCCCTGCTCATACCTCTGACTAGGTCCACAAGTGCTCCTCAGTGATTCCTTCTTTTTTTTGTCTCATTGAGTTCATATAGTTGAGCTTCTATGGAAACAAGGAAGACTAAACCTGAGGTTACCACTCCAAAACACAGACTAACATACCACATAATTACTCTCCATAACACATAATCCCACTCTAAATAATTCATATACACTAAATACCACATACTTTCTATCCACATAATTTTACTGCACAACATACCACATAATTCCACTACACACAACGTACATCCACTCCACTCCAAAAAACATTAGAAAAAAACGTTTGCATTTACAACGCCAATAGCTCTAATTCTTGCAAATGCGAAACCTATTACATTGCAAACACTTCTTTAACTAGTAGTCGCGTTTGCAGAGTGGTGGAGAAAGGGTGCTGGGCCTCCGACCACCGATCAGGAATTCCGCTGCGTAGGACTTACAGGAGGTTCCACGAGGGCTTCTTGGCCCCCAAAGTCCAGCAGGAGTAAATTGGACTTCATCCCCCATCCCGTAGTCTGCCAGGAGGTGCGTTTGCAGAGTGGTGGAGAAAGGGGGGCATGGCCTCCGAAGACGTCTTAGCAATACCACTGTGTGGGACTTACTGGAGGTAACAAGAAGGGTAGTTGGCCCCCAAGGATATCCTTGGGGGCCAACTACCCCTCCTATTACCTCCAGTAAGTCCCACACAGCAGGATTGCTAAATTCTCATAGCAGGCCACGCCTCCTTTGCCCACCACTCTGCAAATGCGCTCCCTGGCGTGCTCTTGGATGGGGATTGAAGTCCCCTTCGCTGCTGGGGGTCCTTTAGGGGCCAACTAGCCTACCTCTTACCTCCAGTAAGCCCCACACAGTAGGATTGCTGAGAGGTGGACAAAGGCCACGCCCACTTTCCCCACCACACTGCAAACGCGCCCCCTGGTGCGTTCTATGTTGGGGAATTAAGCCCACCAGGTACCTCCAGTAAGCGCCACGCACCTGGATTGCTGAGAGTGGTCCGAGGCCACGCCCCCTTTTTACACCACTCTGCAAATGCTGCTCCTGGCGCACTGCTGCTCGGGGGATGAATTCCACTTGTGTCCTGAGGTCCTCAGGACACAAGAGGACCTCATCGCCACACCAGCAGTGCGTGAAGACGCGTGTTTGCAGAGTGGTGTAAAGGGCGTGGCCTCTGACCACCTCTCTGCAATCCAGCTGTGTGGCGCTTACTGGAGGTACCTGGTGGGCTAGTTGGCCCCCAGGGACCCTCAGTATTCAAGGGGACTTAATTCCCCAACTTAGAATGCGCCAGGGTGCGCATTTGCAGAGTCATGCAGGGAGGGGGCAGGGCCTCTGGCGAGTTGCTGTTTTTTTATTTGTTATTTTCTGGGAGGGGAGGGCCCCGTGGCCCCCTTTCCCTGGGCCACTTTTGGCCCCGGGGACCCCATCCCCCGGGGCCGGCCTTTCCGTTTGTTTTTTAATTTTAATTAACGGGCAGGGGGGCCGCGTGGCCCCCCTTCCGGGCCACTTCTGGCCCCAGGGACCCCATCCCCCGGGCCGGCCCTTTCCGTTGGGGACCGTGGGGGGAGCCCCAATGCCCCCACAGTCCCATCCGGCTCCCCACCTCCTGCGGGAGCCGGCATTGCTTTTGGACAAGGGGAGCTGCTGACATGCAGCTCCCCTTGCCCAAAAGCAATCTGCTTTGCTTTTTGGAAGCGAGAGCAGGTTTCCTGCTCATGCTTCCAAAAAGCAAAGCAGGGTTTGCTATGGCAGGCCTGCCATAGCAAACAGCAATGTCCCGGGGGTGGGCACCCCGGGACATTGCAGGAGACGACCCTGGGGGGTGGTGGTCCCCAGGGCCATCGAAGGCTCCCATCATTTGCATAGCCCCGGGGAGGTGGTGGACCCCAGGGCCGGGGGTGATGGACCCCCATATTTAAATGAAGTTTGCCCCGGGGAGGTGGTGGTCCCCCACCTCCCCGGAGACCCCCCCAACACTTTTTAAAATTCTATTTTAGCCCCGGTGGCGGTCACCAGGGCTTGGGGGGGGCCGCGAGGCCCCCCCACGCTTTTACAAATAAAGCCCTGAGGAGGTGGGTGTCCCCGGGGCTGCAGGGGCCCCTGCTACATAAATCAGCAATGCCCCCGGGACCTGGCCCCACCCAGGGGCTTTAAAAAAAGAAGTGCGGGAGCTCGTGCTTAGTTTTTTTCCCCCCATTTTCGGCCGGAGTCGCGCCGGGTGCGCGAATCCGGTTGAAAATTAAAAAAAAAATGTTTTTGACCCTGGGGGTCTCTGTGGGACCCCCTGACCAGGCCTAGGGGGTCAGGGTATTTTTACCCTGCCCCCTTTTCTTCTTTTTTAATGTTTCACTCACCTTTTTCCTTCTCCTCGTACCGAGTCACAAGATGGCTGCCAACACTTCCTGGTTTGAAGTGTTGGCAGCCAATCAGAGGCAAGCTCGTGCTCGGGAGGGCTCAGCCAATCAGATCTCACAATTCTCAAATATCGATATCTGTAAATCTTTAAATATCTCAAAAACTACTGAACGGATTTACACCGTTTGAAAAAAAGTGTGCTTTCTGGACCAAGAGCTATCTCTCTGCCAAATTTGGTGTAATTCCGTTCAGCAGTTCAGGCTGTAGCTGTGTCTAAAGTTTCCTATGGAAATTAACATGGAGAAAACACGTTTGGGACCACCCTTTTTTCTCAGCCCCCCCTTGACGAATCACCCCGAAACTTTTAAGACAGGAGCTGACCTGAGTGAACAATTAGTTTTGACAATTTTGTGAAGATTCGTCAAACGGCGCCAAAGTTATTGGCAAAACAAAAAACGCTTTTTCTATGGAAACTAGGTTCTAACTATAACTACCTACTGGCGACCGCCAGTAGGTAATGTAATGTATATATATATATATATATATATATTTTTTTTTTTACTTTCCACCAATTGGACCCACAGCCAGAGCGCTCAACAGCGGGTGCAAACGTGAGGCCGAGTCCGTGGCCTTAGTCAATTTTGGAAACAAAGATACGTTGCACTCAGGGTTTGCAGGTCATTCATTATTTATTCATTAACAAAAAGGACCTCTTCTGTAAATCACACCGACGTGTTTCGGCCAAAGGCCTTGCTCTCGGTTGGAGGATTTTTCCCACAATTCACTTTTCTATACATAACCCATCTTAGCCCTTAATGAGGCATTCTGGGGAAAATAAATAAATAAATATATATATATATATATACACACACACACACACACATATATATACACACACACAAACAATGCGTTGTAATGGCATGCGTTGTAAAAGCATATGCGTTGTAAAAAAATGCGGGGTAAAAAATGTACATGCAATGTATTTCCCTGCGTTGTTCCGTCATACAACCTTACCGCTTGTACCCGGGACGAAGAAGTGGGCGCTAGGGTCAGCTGGCCCTCTTGTGTGGCTACTGGGGCACAACAAGCTGAAAGGGGCCTTTTTCCTGGTAGGACCAGTTGTAACTGGAAGAGGACTGGAGCCTGCTAATCAGCTCTGCTGGAGTAAGTTCTAGCACCTAAGTGCTGTCCATGAGGTCCTTGCACCTTTGTCTGCAACTAGCCATACCTTCAGAGGACCGGGACCAACCACCCAAGTCAATCTGGCCAAAGTGCAACCTCGTTGGACAAGAAAATCAAGTTGGTGATGCTCTGAAGTTGTGGCAGCTCAAATGGCCTTTTGAGCAGATCTTCGTGGCAAGCATATTCAACTTCAATGTGAACCTCTTGGATACAGCCTACAGCCTTGCCCCGCTGGAGGATTCAGAGTTCTAAAAGACCAAGTACAAACTTTCCTGGGTGCCCAATTTGAACTTTCTTGTATACAGTCTGCAACCTTACTCAACTGAAGTATTTTGACTTCCATTTCAGAGGCTAAGTCCTCAAGTAAAAGATTTGACTGGGGTGAACCTGCTGGGCGTATCTGACCAGCGCTCCTGCGAACAGTGATTAATGATTGACTTTCTGTTAGCTCTTTTTTTCATTAATCTTTAAAATCTCATATCTGCGGTTCCCCTATTTTGCGTTTTGTCATTTCGATGTCATTTTGTTGTGTTTTTGACTTTCTAACTGTTTTGGTACTCCTAAATGCTTTTACACATTTCTGCTAAGCTAAGCCTTCCTTCTGTGTGTCATAACAATCACAGGTTAAGCTCAGGATTAAATTCCTGAAACCTTTGCCTAAACCGCACACGTTAATGACTTTATTTCTTGTGGTGAACTACCATCCACTCCAATTAACAATTCAATCTGTTACACTATTCAGGTATTTATAACTACATGGAAACAACGTTTCCTTGATGGGTCACAGGCCTAAATTAATTTGGAAATACAGTAAATGTTCTCAAGTCTTGATGCCGCATCCAGCAGGCCACATTCTATTTGAAAGATATGAAGCAATCTCTCAAAGAAATCTATGCAGCAGTCTTACTGATCTAGAGGATTCCCAAAATACATACTGCAGAACACATTCATAGACAATCATGCAGCTGCACATAGATGCAGCACATGACACAGATCTTCAGTTCAAATGCAGTGAAATGTCACAGGCCTCCTTTGGATGACGTGCATTACAGTCTCACTGCGCTGCCTGTCCAGCCGTCCTTTCATTATCACCAAAGACCAGCACCATTTACACCACCTCCATTCTTGCTGTATTCAGAATTTACTCTTCTCTCACTCTTTATTCTTCTCCACTTCTGAAAACAATCACTGATTAGCATACATGACCATCCAACCTAACCGTCACAGAACAAGGACAGTACTTGCTGTAACATTTGCCTGTGTGTAAAGTCTTCTTCGAATCATGCTTTCATCATGAATAATGCTTATATACTTGGGCTTTCCCTTTCAATCTGATGTCTATTTACCTTTTAATTCCAAGAGTTTATCCTGCAAGGAGGAATGTTCTCCAATACTCTGCAGAGTCTGCTCCACGACCACATCTTCTGGAGGTTTCTGGGCCTTCACGTTATTACACCTGTGGATTACAGAGTGATGCAGGAAAATGATCCTCAGCGGCATACTCGCCTCACTCTCACTGCATTCTTTCATCTACACCAAAGTGTAGCACACTCTGCAGAATCGCACTGCTACATCCTACGTGGCTTTCTCTTAAGGATTTCACTGCACTCTCAACAGACTTTTCTCTGAGTCCTGGATCAGTCAGTGGTTACAGGAAATGTGTGGTTCCAAGATCTTTCACTCTGACTTTGTTTACGGTCACCAGTCAAACAAAAAGTGCTGAAGAAGAGGTTGTGGCTAAGATACATCAGCCTTTGTTCCAGTTTCTCAGCATTTGCAATGAAACACAACTCAGTAGGTTTGAGGCCAGATCACTGACAATCTACAAAAGCCCAAATGTTTTATGGTATAACAACACATGACCATAAAAGCCATGACCATACAAATTCCTTTTGCCATGGAGAGTCACAAAAAGAGGAACCAAAGTAAAATCATATGTTTTAAGTGTCATCATTAAACGCAGTAAGAGAGCTTCATGTCACTAACCTTAAAATACAACGGTAGGTGAGGGTAAAGGGGGGGATGGGTGCAATGGTTAACGGAGTACTCAACCAAACAAAGGACACATGATTCTTGTAACATGAAACAGGGCACAAATAAAGATTCAGAAAGACCCCCACACCATGCTGTACGAGAGCTGAGCATCACGCAGTATGCACCATGAGGACTGCCATTAGGTGCACCATTAGGGGCATCGCCAGAACGCATTCAAGCAGTAGTATCCAAGCTTCTATTACAGAATACCAACAACAAAACCTACAGGGCTTGGGCATGTGTTGAAAACCTCATTGCAATGTGATTTTTCGTGCAAATTGCTGAACCGGTTTAAATTTTGCTGATTTTACGTGCCCTATGTGAAATAGTTTTTGGATTTCAGTATAAGGTTTATGGATCTATGGAAATCCAGGTTCTCAAGATAATGTTATAAGGCTATTTGCTGAAAACGCATGTGGCATCACGTCAGGCTATAGGTTAAAGCCCAACAAAACCCTTAATAGTCTAGTTGTGTGTTAACTCATCTGGGTGGTGTTACTTATTCTTTTGTGGACAAGGATACACGCGTAGACTCTAAAGTTAGGTTACCGCTCGTCAAGAACCTATATTGGTGTGGTTGAAAGCACTTAAGGCATTTTTCCCTTTCTGTAGAGAGTTTGCTTTTTCAGTAATGTATCCTGGTAGCAAACAAAGGTTTATTTGATTTGGTTTCCACATTGCATTTTTGCATATTGTTTGGTCAAGGAGTGATCTTTACACATTTACAAAGAATTTCCCAAAGCTCAGAGTGGAGCCCAAGAAGTGGTTTACAGAGGTGGAAAGGAGTGTGACAATTTCAAAAGTGCTTTGAACATATTTGGAACCTTTATTTTCAATTGAGGTGCCTCAAGAAATGAGGACTGACTGTAAGAGACCATAGTACAGAGGCTAGAAGAAAAACCACACAGAGAAGCCCCTCAAAATAAGCCTTCTCCAATTATTATGGAGAACTATAATCAGGTTATCGGGAATTCGAAAACAAATGTTCCACAGGAATAAGTAAATTGGGTAAAGATCATGAGAGCAACGCAAGATCCAGGTGCATTTTTATATGAGAGACTGATGCAGATTTACAGACAGAATAGTGAAGCGGAAACCTCACAACAGACAAAAGTTCTGGCCGCAATTGGCCTCAGGAGGGGGGCTGCGTGGCCACCCTCCATTGAATATATATAAAAAAAACAACAGAAATGGCCATGCATCGGGGGGTGGGGTCCCCGGTGCCCAAATCGGCCTCGGGGGGGGGGGGGGGGGTCATGCAGCCCCGCTTCTTTTCATGAAAAAAAAAAAAAAAGGTTCCAGCTCTACATATATATACACATATACACACACACATATATATATACACACATATACATATGTATATGTATATATATATATATATATATATATATATATATATATATATATATATATATATATATATATATATATATATATATATATGTGTGCATATATATTTACTTTGGTTTGTTTAGAGAATTGCGTATTTGCACTATTGTAATTTGCACAGTTAGGTAGATTAACATTGCTACTGATCTTAAACAAGTCATTATAAATTAAGGTCTCTGGTAGCAGGTCCAATACATTGATGTTTACACTTACTTTGCATTTGCACTTTACAATTTTGATATTGAGGTTTTGAGCTGCTGTCCAGCCTCCCTAACATATTTTAATATGATTTTAATTCAAACGATTCAACTATGTATTAATAGTTGGCTTGTTTTCACTTTTTATCACTATCATAGTTTTTTAAGCACTAATTGGCACTTCTTTCTGAGCACTAATTATGCATTATGCACTTTAGAAAACTAACAGATGTGAGCGTACTTCTAACGTATATTTATATCTAATTTTGGTTACATGAAACAAACAATATATTGGGCACTGGCCCTTTATTGTATACAAAGTATAATTGCGCAATTACCTATTTATGGTAGTGTAAAAGAATAATGATAAGTGTTTTCACTATTTATATTCAATGCAATCAATTATTTGTAATTTATTGTGTAAACTTATGAATTGATACAATATAGCCTTGATAGAAGTTAAGCATGATGTGAAATGCAAGTCTGTTGTTTAGCTCCATGAAAGGTATGGGAGGGACTGCCCTCGTGGTCTAATTGGTGTATAAATACGTGATTTTGGTCCTGACATGTCATGTGATCAAGACCGGGGAAACTCGGTCGAAACGCGTCATGCTGCTGACAATTCACTAATAAAGCACGATTTTCAATCCATCTGGTGGTCCGTACCTGATTTCCTGCTCAAGGAGGAGTTTATCAGGATTGTGGTTCTTGATATATATGTGTGTATATATATATATATATATATATATATATATATATATATATATGTATATATATATATATATATATGTGTGTATATATATATATATATATATATATATATATATATATATATTCACTGAAAAAACCACAGGTTTCAGGGGCGTTATAGTTAGTTGGACATTTCACTCGTACAAAACCAGAGCAATTCGGCCGTTATAGTTAGTTCAGCTAACTATAACTTGCGCCCCCGCAATGCACTGCTGATGACGTCACATATTACATCATTCATGACATGGTCAATGACATCACTGATGACATCATCCACATGATAAACTGATGAACCTCCTCACACCCTAATATAACCTTTGATCCACCAACTCTAAAATACAGACTACCATTTCCGAAACCATACACACACCAATACTAGTTACTACATACCCACTCACTGATTCCTAGGTCTACACACGTCTACTCATTCACCCAAACAGTCACTCATACGTGCAGTCACTCATCAGTACAGCACTATCATATGCACTCATACACCTATACAGACACTCACATACCGCCACTCACCCACAGAGTTACTCACACACCTTGTCAGTCATGGAAAGAATTTATTTATTTGAAAAGTTTTATATGGTGCTGGCTAGACCCGGAGGTATCAGAGCGCTTTAGATGAGGACGAGCATTGTTTCAGAGCATAGTTACCAGTTACTGTTTTCTGGGTCAGTTGACCACCACCCCCATCTTCCAGACTCGTGCCCAGAAAACCAATTGATTCATTACTTTCCAGCTGGATTCCCTTTACATGCTAACATCCACTTTTACTCAAGTTCCCAATAAATCTGCGAATACAACCCCATGCCATTGGCTTCTTGCATACATCTTATCAGCATCCTCAGAATTTCTTGGCCAACTGTCACTTCAACACTTTTGACCCATAGCCCATGGTTTTTGTGGGGTAAAACTTAAATATTATGTGTAAAAGCACACACATTAATAGCAATGTGCCTTCAAATCCGGGTAAAGTTCTTACAGATTTCCACAGATAAAAATGTGGAAGCACCTGAGAACCAAAAAAGAGGTAGGGTAACTCTGTGCATCTTTCATGAAGAACTGATTTCACACTGGGTTCTAAGTTCGACGGTCATATGACCAGATTCCGTCTACTTGGATGACAAACTTTTCAGTGTGTCAGTGGGAGATAGTCGGCCTGCTTGTTCTGCGTGGGTTTTCATGCATGAGTGTAGCTATGCATGTGGGAGAGATCTCAGTGTACGTATGTGTGCGATGTCCACTGTGTGTGTGTGTTCACCTATGCATGTAACTATGAGTGTGGGAGAGATCTCAGTGTACGTGTGTGATGTTCATTGTGTGTGTGTTCACGCATGCATGTAACTATGTTTGTAACTATGCATCAATCACACTCCCATTTACTCACCTATACAGTCATACACACACCACCTCACTTATTCATACAGATACTAACACATACTTACTCTCTTATACAATCACCGATACAAGCACACGCTCATCCATACAGCCACTCTCACAATCACTCACTCTCACATATAGTGATTTATATACTCCAACACTCACATATACTGCCTATCACATATGTTGTTACTCACACATGTACCAGTGAGACAACCATTCTCTCACCAACACACCCATACACACACTCACCCACCCATACAGTACTTTACAGATACACTGTTGAACCCATACACCCAGTGAATCACCCACTCACACATCTATGCACAGAGTTACACACCCCCCAACCACCCACAGAGACACTCAGGCACCCATACAGATACTCAGACAACCAATCAATAACCCATATAGACACTCATGCAGCTACTCACCAACCTATGCAGCCGCTTACACACCAAGTGACAGACTGATACACACATTCACACAGTTTAGTCACTAACCCATGCATTCAGTAAGACACGTTTAATCAGTCACTTATACAGTCAGTCACAAACCTATTAAATGATCCATTCAGACAGTCATACATCCACTCATTCTTCAATACACCTTGGCCTATATATATATATATAAAATATATTTAAACTTTACAGAAACACATAGTCATGGTCAGTCATTAAAATTTTTTTTAATTTAATTCTTTGGAGGGGGGCCGCGTGGCCCCACTCCTCAGGCCAATTATGGCCCCGGGGCCCCTATCCCCCGGGGCCGGCCTTTCCTTTTTTTTAAATTTAATTTTGTTCACAGGGGAGGGGGGCCGCGTGGCCCCCCTCCCGGGCCACTTCTGGCCCCGGGGACCCCATCCCCCGGGGCCTGGCCTCTCCGTTGGGGACCGTGGGGGGAGCCCCAATGCCCCCACGGTCCCGCCGGCTCCCCGCCTCCTCCGGGAGCCGGCATTGCTTTTCCACAAGGGGAGCTGCTGAAATGCAGCTCCCCTTCTGGAAAAGCAATCCTGCTTTGCTTCACTGAAGCGAGAGCAGTGCTCTCACTTCAATGAAGCAAAGCAGAGTTTGCTAAGGCAGGGCGGGAGCCTTGCTCCCGCCCTGCCATAGCAAACCGATACCAAAGGGGATGATGGACGGAGCGTTAGAGCAAATCAAACACTCACCCCCAGTCAACTGATGTGGGTTTAATCCATCATCATTCTTTAGCTCACTCCACCACCCCGGTTCAGACATGGCCATATGCAAATCAGTCT